>ML996690.1:255432-367682 GCA_010356995.1 Trichodelitschia bisporula | reverse complement strand
GCTGACTTTGTCTCGTTCCTTGGCATCGCGCATGACTTGATTCCCCGAAGCGATCGTACCATAGTGAACCAAGACATGTTCACCACGCGTCTGGCGCCGCACGCTATATTCTTTCTTGCAATTGTTGCAGTTTTCCTCTTCCTCCTCATGGTTGTACGCAGGGTCGTATAGGACATCTGGCCCGGCCTTGTCGCGAGCGAAAAGAGACTGGCTGCTGAGCTTTGCAAGGTGATGTAGGAAACCAACTCTTCCTTTCAGATGGTTTGCGTTCAGACTCTTCAACGCGCTCAGCAAGGCCTTTGGGGGCGCGTTCAGAAATCCAGTCCGTTCAACCCCGTCAGGCCTGGTCTTGCCCAAGTCGTACTGAATCACTCCGCCACAATCCTTGGACGGCTGGCAAACAACAACGTCCCCAAGCCGGATGTCGGCTTTTGCGCTCGGCACACCGCCTCCGATGCCGACCAAGACGCCGAATTGAACCGAAGTGAAAGTTGACTTCATTTGAGCAACCGCCGAGGCCGCCGAGTTTGTGCCCGTCAGCCCTAAGACCATGATGACCGTATTGCGTTCGCCAACGCGGCCTAGCGTGTAGCTATTGGGATCGGACGCAGCCTGGGGGAGAGGTTGGTGCTCTTCGTCGAGCATTTTCCGGGCTGCTGCAAGTTCAATGTCAAGCGCGCAAATCCATCCTATTGTATAGTCTTCGTGACGAAGTCGGCGGGTTGACTTTCTGTTGGTGGTTCTCTGGAGGGCAAGTGGAAAGGTTGAGGTCTGGCTGACATTGCTCGCGGGGGCAGGTGTGGTGGTCTCACCAGTAACAGGTGAGGAGGGTCGTGAAAGACTGAAAGAGGCATGGAAGCGGCCCCGTGTCCGGATCCGCTTTGCAGGTGGCATCTTGGAAATAATGATGCTAGTCAAGGAATTGCGGACTTGTGAAAATGCAAGAGTGGAACTGGAGGTTAAAGGCGAGGCTTTGGGGCTTCGAGCTGAGCTCAACTGCGGGGCAGAATGCCAAGAATGAGGCTGTGAGCTGTCGGGCGCGGAGGGGAGGTCGAGATTGGAGGAGACACAGCCACATGCCACGGGGCATCAAGTTCTCCTACCAACTGATCAGTTCATAGACGAAGACTTCGCTAGAGGACATACCCGGTTGTTCATCCCTGTTGCACCGCCCACGCTGCTTGCGTCGTCTATGCCCGCGTCGTAGGTGCTGTATGGGATATCGAGACTGACCAGGGCTCGAGCATAAACAGGCTCGGGAGGATGCCGGAATGGCGGTCATGGTTTTGGGCGGGGGTTTGGCAGCGCGGTGAGGGACAGACGGGGCATACAGACTGTTCTGATGGAGGGATACGTAGTTGATTCTGTGGAAGAGGTGGCCGGATAATGTGTGAGATGGGTGTTAGCAAGCGTCCTGGTGCTGGATTGAAGGCTCGATTGGAGTTGAGCAGACGACATCGTATCAGTCATGTTGTATCGTGTCGTCATCGCGGGACTCGAGAAACATACAGTATCGTGGAACAATTGAGCCCGCGGGAGCGTGCGGCCATTCCAACTGCGAAGGAAAGGCCTCATCCCCATCGAGGGGAAACGATTGTCCATCCACAACTCCACAACTTGTCGTCAACAGACCATCAATGGCAAAAGGTTGAAGTGCTAGACAGCGCCTAGCTTCCCCTCGAGCTAGCCTAGCGGCTCCTCCCGTCCATCAAGCGGCACCATGTGGCCCGTATCCATCGAATTTCCGGCCTCGCAAGTACCCAATTCCACCACCTCTTCGTTTACGAATATACCGCGCCCAGCTCTCCCCTCGTTGGATGGGCTATCGGAAATCACCTGGGCATACCCGCAGCAAGTCACGCCGCGCAAAGCCTTACATATCAGCGTATCGCTCCCGGTGTGCAAACTTTCACCGGCAACTACCCCACCCCCCCCCCGCACCTACACGCAGCCACCCTTCTAGCAACCTCTCCCGCACAGCCCCTCCTGCGGCCCAACGGATAACCTCTACTACTACCAGTCTACTACCAGCAGCTGCAGCAACTCATCCGGTGGTCGCAAGCAAAACTACCCGCAGTTCCCGACCCTCCCGCAGCACCGCCGAAACCTCCGCCAGTTCGTGACCTCGCACCTCCCTACTCCCACTTCTCGTCTAGGCGCCCGCAGAACCCATACTCACTCACGTTCTAACCCCGACCTACCGTGGCTTCGTCTATAGCACTGGCTCCCACTCGGAAGCCAGCCTAATCACCGACGCCACCTCCCTGCTGACTAGTACGCTGCCCCCCCGAAACGGCTCCTCCCGCGCACGCCGTACGAAATTCGCGCTCCCAATATCTGGCGCCACGAACGTGTGCTGCTCGTGCGGCATATTACGGTCGCCAATCAACTTCAGGCCCAGCAACGAGCCCTCGTACGCCCCCGTCCTCATCCGCCAGCGCGCCCGACAGGCCCGCCTCAACACCCCACGCGAGCCAAGTAGACGGTCTGTGCTCGGGCAGCGTGGCTGCTAAGGCGAGATCAGGCGAAAAAGTAGGCGAGGCAAGGGGTAAAGTGAGATGAAGAAGTGTGCAAGACGAAGGGGCGGGCGAGACGAAGGGGTGGGCGAGACGAAAAAGCGGCATGCGGGAGGACGCATTAAGGCGGCGATGGAGAGACCCAAGAGGGGCACGAGGCGGAAGCTAGAAAAAGTGGCGGAGGGCTGATTCTTGATGCGAGGTAAGCCGCTTTTTAGATTTTCTAATTCATATAATTCGTCCGCTGGAATTTGTTAGCCATCAACAGGGATACTGAACACTCTAAGCGCCTGATTTCTTGGAAGCCTGCATTGGGGAAATCTGACGCCAGAAACGCCGTTACAAACCGCCAGATTTGGCGGCAATTTTCCCGCGGACACAGGTATATGTCTGCGACCTATGGCCGTATGTGATGGAGGGTGTTCTTCAGGGCTACATGGGCAGCACAGCAGCTTTGAATATTCGCTAGTTCTATACAGGCAAATGCCAATCGGGGGTATATGGAAACATCAAGAGAAAAACGCCCGTCGTTTCGCGTTCGATTGTTCGTGATTCGATTTTGAGATGCTGCCGCCTCCTCTGGGCCGCGCTCTTTTCCGTGGCACTTGCTTCGATGGAAGTGTCGGCTTTTCCAGCTTCGCCGGTGCCTTATTCTCTGGCACCGAACGTACCACCTCTCGGATCGTCTCGCGGGAGAGACAAAGGTCGATATGTTCATTGAGGGCCCGCTCGTCAGCAGGCTGAGGTCGGTTGCAGATAGGACAGGCCCAAGACTCCACATCATCGGCGGGGGATGTGCTTCGCGATGATTCAAGTGGCGCTTTGGCACCGTTGTCCTGATCGTGTCGCTCCTCAAGCTCCTGGCTCAACTTCAACAACTCTTCGAATTCCTCTTTTCGTTCCTGCTCGGCCGCTGCTTCGAACTCGGCCTCGGGCCATATTTCCCATCCATCTTCATCGACGGGAACGCCGGAACGAGACCCCTCAGCACGGTGAGCGGACGCACGTTCTGGCGGCGGCACAGCCGGGGCGAGAATCTGATCATCTTGACAAACGCAGAAACGTTCCTCGGTGTTTGGAGCTTTTGCGGCACCAAAGAAATTCTTGTCGACGCTCAGCTTTGCCTCGACCAAATGCGTGCACCGCAGCCCAAGTAGTCTAATCTTCAGGCCAGGTATCTCCTTTTCCAACCGTTCAAGCATCGGCAAGGATATGCGGTAGATATCGTCCTTGGTCCACACGGGAATGTGGGTGCCTACTTGCCTAGTCAACACTTCGAACGTGTGCAGTTTGACCTTGAGTACAACGGTCCGGCCCTTCACTCCGGCCTGTTTCATGTCCTCTTCCAACGCTTCAGCCGTCTGCCTCAGTTTTGTCCGCAGCGCCTGTGCCCCAGCGAGGTCGGCGAACGTACCCTCCGTGCCAACGCTCTTCCGATCGCGGCCGTCCGAAGGCGCAATACGCGTCCTGCCAATGCCAAGATATGACGTCAAGAGAAACTTCGCTGTCTTGTCGCCAAAGAGCGGAACCAGCAACGCGCGCTGCGGGTAGATGTCGGCACACACGCGGATGCCCACTGCGTCGAGCTCGCACTGCAGTACGCGACCGATGCCGGCGACTTTACGAACAGACAGGTCGGCCATGTATGCCATGACGGCTTCCCGTGTGGAAGGGATCTCGAATTGACCGTCAGGTTTGTTCACGTTGCCCGCGATTTTAGCCAAGGGTGCTGTGGCGGCAATGCCGGCGGATATGGTAATGCCGCACTTCTCCCTGACCTCGGTACGAAGCTTCGACACAGCGTCTGAGGCGGAGATGTCGTTGTCCTGGCAGTATGCTGTCAGGTCGAGATAGGACTCGTCAAGACCTGCAGGCTGGAAGTTGGGATCGTATGTCTGAAGTATGGCTCGGATCTCTCCGGCTTTGGCGATATAGGATGGGAAATCTTGGTCGACGAGCTTCAGCTCAGGACACAGCTTGCGCGCCACGAAGGCGGGCATAGCACTCCTGACGCCGAACTTCCGTGCTTCGTAGCTACATGTGCTTAGCACGGATCCACCGACAGCAAAAGGAATGCCTTTGAGCGTGGGATCCTTGAGGGCAGCGACGGCGGCATAGAAGGCATCGCAGTCAAGGTGGACTATTATGCGCGAAAGGTCGCGGGAGGACTCGAGAGAGGCGAGGAAGGCGTCGGCATTGCGTAGGTGGACACGGAGGTCTTGAGCTTCTAATTTGGCTTTCCGGGTCTGTAGGGCTGCGACTCTGGTGGCCAAACCGGCGGCCAGTGCAGCTTCGCGCTCATAGAATTTGCTGCCCTTGGAAGCATCGAGGATGACTTGCGATACCTAGCCGTCGAGGACAGTCAGGACGAGCACCTTGTCTGGCAGTAGGAGAAACCTACATTGTCCTGTGAGACGCCCTCCTGGCCCGACTTTGTAAGCGACGGTCCAAGGAGACGATGCGTGAGGGCATTGAGTTGCTCTGTTGACGCCTGCGCCGGAACTGCTGGGCCTGTAACAATCCCCTCATCCGCTTCAGGTTTCACAGTATCTATATCCTGCTTCGGTTCGGTTGTCGGTGACTGACTAACATCTCGCGCGCCATTTTCATCGTCAGACAGCCGCCGATCCATGGTGAAGTGGTGAACCGAGAAAGGGACTTGGAAATGCGGAGAAGGTGAGAAAGCGGGGTTTACAGTGGTGGGGAATAATGGCGTTTCGGCGATGCGGGAGAGGCGCGTCGCGTTCAAGGATCTCTCATGATCAGCGTGTATGGTTCTGGTGTTTGGCAGGGCGCGCAACCACGTGTATGCATGAAGTATATACCAAACAAACGAAACAAAGCCGCACACTTGCTATCTGAGCAGTAAATAAAGGTCTTGGGATAATAGCAAAGAGGACGATAGGACAAGAGGTGTTGATAGTACAATTAGTAGAGGAGTAAACAAGACGCAGGCTACTATCGCGGTGCTTGGCGAGGGCTTGGCTAAGAAAAAAATGGAGGTCGTAGACCAAGTGAGCCACTCAAAGTCGTCTCTCTTCGCCTTCCATCGCACCCGCCCCCGCCTCCTCCTCGAAGCCTTCCAACCCGGCGAAGTTCCCCGAAACGACCTTTGAGTCTCGACTGTATCCTCCCCCACATTTACTACTAATTCATCAACATTCCACCACCCTCTCCTCCCCGCCTGCTCCTTCACTAGAACCACATTGTCCCGGAGAAGTTCTACCCCCGGCGTATCCATATCCCCCCCAATTCTCACGCGCAAACGCTCACCGCAACATGTTACTGGCGCCGGTCGCTAGCTTGTGTCGCCTCTAGTTCCCCTCCGACACCGCTCCTTTCCCACGGCCGATTATCATGAACTCAAACACCAATCCCAATTCCGCTACAGAAAGCTCTGCGTCCACAAACCGTCCCCTCATGCCTTCACTGGCCAGCGCACGCTCCGTCAAGTCCCCCATCACACCTCGACTGGCGGCACAGCATCTCAATGCTACTCCATCATCCGGGACACCACCTCTTGCCCGTCCTTTCAAGGCCGTGAACGTGCACGATGTGCGCAGCGCCTCACCGGCAAGGGAGGAACTGACGACTCCCGCCAAGTCCTTTTTGAACACAAACATCACGCCGCGATCTTCCTCTCGCAAAACCCGCACCGACAGCACACAATCCACTCCAAATGGCACGCCGGGTTCCAGCAGACCTTCTTCTACCATCGACGGGTCGGGTGCAAAGCGGATGCCGGGTCTGGCGCCTGGGTTTGGCTTGGTAGCAGGAGAGAGCGCCAGAAAGCGACCCCAGAGTAGTTATGGACCTGGACAAGTAGCTGGCGTAGTATCGCCCAGCTACAGATATCCCACTACCGCCTTCTCTCCCAGGAGGACTGTCGATGATCACGGGCCAGCCGGTACCAATTTCTTCCACGCAAGTGATGTCCGACCCCAGGACACGCCCACTATTGCACAATCACAACCGAACTCTCGAAAATCTCCGGGTTTCTTCTACGCGAACGGTGATGTCGACTCCCCGGTAGCGCCTGCAGTGCGACCTCAAGCGCCGCAAACGAGTCCGTCTCCGCCACTGTCAGCTGCCGGTTCTCGATCCAAGCCCCAGGCGCAATTCTTTCGTGCGGATGGGAAAATCGAGGATAATGGTGCGCTTCGCCATACTCCTTCTCCCACCCCTCGTGTGGACATTCCACATTCGGATACGGGCCTCTTCATTCGTCCCGCATCGCCGTCCAAAGAACGCAGCGCAAACGGCATTCATCTCTCATACCGCAAAGGAGTCTCTCAGATTCTTAAGCCGGCTGGTCGGCCAGGTACCTTTGCGATGATGCCGCCCACACCCGCGGCTTCCACAGTGCCTTCGTCCCCGGTAAAGGCATCTCCAACAGCAAACGCACCACCCCCTTCAACGGCGACTACGAGAACGCGAGAGGCGCAACATTCACGCTCTCATTCCATCAGTTCTGGCACCACGCGAGGTTCAGGCAGTGGCCATGGTCGGACGTCAAGTTTAAGTTCTATCGAATCCGCGCCGCGCGGTAGCAACGGGTACAAGACTCCACTTCGGCCTCTACACACGGCTATAGTCGTTGAAAATGGAGCCGACTCGATTGCTAGCGCACCAACTTCTTCCCGGACATTGCTCCCGCCTTCAGGGTTCGGGGCAATGGATGCAGGTTTTTCAGGTAGCGAATCTGGACCAGAGGGTCGGATAGGCAGTGACGTTGAGATTGCGGTATCGCCAACCTCGTCCCCTGCCCCGCAGTTGCCTGCTACGTCATTCCAACTTCCACTCTTGCATTCCCCACGGGACTCGTTGACATCTCCTGCGCTTCTGGCCACGACACCTGGGCCATCTACCGCCGAACACAATGAGTTAGCCGCCAACGCGAGGCGCGAGCGCAAGGTTCTTGATCTGGAGATTAGCAACTCAAGTTTGCTGGCTATCAACCGACAACTTGAACGCGAAGTCAAGCGACAACAATCGGAACTCCGGCGGTTGAGAAGAGTCAGCCGGGCCGGGATCAGCGGCGTTGTCAATTCGGAAATGGGAGAAGGACTGCCGCTTGTTGATGAAGATGAGACGGACCTCGAGGATGAACACGATGCGCCGGAGCCTAAGGCCGGAAGAGCGTCGATGGCTCGTGCGGTTATGGAATCCCTTTCCGATTCATCCGACTCGTCATTTTCTTCGGATTCCGCATCCGGCCCTGGAACGCCCAGTGCCGACACGGATCCCGGCGCCGACTCCGACGCTCGCCATCTGGCACGTGACTCCAAGCGCCTTCAGCTTGACCTCACAAAGCACCGCGAGCTGCTTCTCGATTCTCAACGGATGAATCAAGCACTAAAACGCTGCTCTACTCGCGCAGAGGATATGATTCGTGAGGGCCGTCGCGCGCTGGCGTACCAGGTCAGAGTCAGCGACGTTAAGCTGGGAGGACGAGTGCTGGGAGGCGAAGAGATCGAAATCGATCCGGCCGAGGTCGAACTGGGCAGCGAAGGAGTAATTGACGATGTAATGGAAGAAGCGATGGAAAGGGAACGAGGCGGATCGCTTCTGGGCGCATGGCGAGAAATTGGGGGACACGGCATGCTTGGCCTGGGTGTTGCAGTCCCGGTTGGGCCTCTGGACGAAGACGGCACTGCCGTCAAGGACGGTGTCCGCGTGACGCTGAAGGAACTGGACACGGCATCCGCCGAAGCACCCAGCCCTACCAGCTTCACTGACAATGCGACATCGTCCGGCTGACTCCCCACGCCTGTCTGGTCCCTGTGCCATATTGACGCGCGAGCTCGCCAGCGTCCCGAAAATGATAGGCCTGAGGGGAGCGGGCGGGGGCGCGGGGGCGCAAAACTACACTCTACTCAACTCTCACAGGTGATGTCACTCTGCGGGGCGTACCTTCTTCTAGCAGTCTTGGGATACAGCATTATTTGGGACGAGTCATTTCGCTCGTTAGGTGTTTCAGTGACAGACGCGTTGCTTTGGAGGGTGGCAATGCATAATTATGATGACGGCAGGAGCGGGCGTTTGGGTTTGGGAGTGCACACTCTGAATAGACGGCTCGGAATACTCGCCAGCTCTGTTGGCAAGCAGGCGTGCTCGGCACCCGACTTGATTTTCTTTTCCCTCTTTTGCGTACTACATGTACTATTTGTTGGAAGATGGCTGGTTGCGCGGCGGAAAGGAGCGTTTGAGCGTCTTTGAGGAGTTCTGAAGCCGGCTGGGATGCGATTCCTGGCCTGTATATATCCACCCTCGATCTCATGATGAAGCTGTTAATTGCATGATTCACTCAGTGACTGGCACGTTCTCAGGAAACCATTAGGCATTCAATTACGCAGGTAACGCCCAGGTCATCATTCGTCAACCGACATCATCTCAAACACCGCCGCGCGCTCATCATATGGAAAGGGGTATCTGTCCGTCTGCCCGCCCGTCCGCCTATCCGCATGCCCAACCTGTGTCATTGTACCGCCCACGCGAACGCCACAAAACCAGACAGCACCTAAACCTTCTTGCCACGCTTGATCAATCTAGCCTGGAGATCCTCCATGCCCGTCACCCACCGAATTGCGTCATCATCCCCACCGTTCACAAACTGCTTCAAGAACTCGCTCATCTTCGCCTCATCATAGCGTTCACCATACGCCACCTTGGCCTTGACGCCCACTTCAACGCTGACAGTTCCCTCGCCCAGTCTCGCCACAACCTCAAACCGGATCTGCACCTTGGTTTTCAGTTTCGTGAGGAGGAGCACCGTGTCCACAGCCATCGTCTCATCCCCGAGGATCACCTCCTTGGTCATGAAGACAAGGTCCAACTTGCGGACACCCTCAGCGATGCGGAGAGCGGCATCCCAGACGGCGCTGATGGTGCCGGTGAGAGTTTGGACGCGGGTCTCGCACTGCGGCAGAGCGTGGACATGGGCACGAAGCAGTTGCAAAAAGAAGCGCTTAGTCGTCGTTAGGGGGCGAGCACGGCTGCTGGGCTGAGAAACATCGCCGACGTAGGTGAGGGAGATGGGCGAGTTGGGTCCGCTAGCGGGTGACGCTTTCTTGGTGATGAAAGCGTCGGGGTTGAGAAACAGCTCGAGGTCGGAGCGGTACTTCAGTGTCAAAGTCTTGGGGGACGCCGTGACGGCGACGACCGACCAGCCGGTGCGCTGTTCGATAGCATCCAGTTTCGCTGTGCATGTTAGCATGGGTTCAGAATTAAAGCAATGGGACGAACCTTTCTCGGCAGCTATCTCGCTCTCCGACCATCCACGGCACTCCTCCAAGACCCGCTCTGCCTCTGTAATGTCCTCGAGATGCTTGGCCTTCTGTTTTTTGGCAGTCTCGATGCGCACCTCCTGCTCTTCAAGCTTTTTCTGAAGCTCGGCGACCAGCCGCTTCTGCTCTTCGACGCCCGCCTCCACAGAAAGAAGCTGCTCCCGCGTTGCGACGAGTTCTTCGCGGTCGCTGGAGGACATCCCGGCAGCGCGTTCCTCGAGCTGTTGCCGCTCAGCATCGAGCTTCTCGTAGCGCTCCAGGAGCGGAGGAAGGTTCGAGTCCAGAAGCTGCTCCTGCTTCGTAAGGAGCGTGTCGTCACGATCGAGATCAGCTGCCGACTGCTGCAGCCCCTTCATGAGGTCTGTAAGCAGCTGGCTACGCCAAGCGTGCCATCCTGCCTTGCTCTGCAAGCGTGCGTTTGTCTTCATGTTCTTGAACTGGTTGTCCATGATAGCACGTTCTTGCGGAGGTGCAAGAAGATACTCGCAGAACAATGGCGGCTGGCTTTCGTACACTTCTGCTTCGAGAACGCGGAACTCGTCGCGCCCTCCCGAAATGTAGTTCTTCATTTCATGACAGGAGTGCTGGTACATCGTGAGCATGGGGACGGTGCTGATGGCCGCAGCAACCGTGTTTTCCAGGGTTGGCTCAACCTCGTCCTCTTCATCTGCATCAGCGAGCTTGCGGTCAGCTCCGGGATGCCCTGTATGCCGCCGCTTGGTCGTCGTGAGATCCATGAAACGGATGCCCGTCATGTCCAGGAAGTCCTGAAGGTGGATTCTCTCAACATCTTCCTCGTCTTCTTCAGCCTCCTCCACATCTTCAGCAGGAGCTTCCTCCTCAATGGGTTCAGCAACCTCGAGTCTAACCCGCTTGCGGGGAGTGGGTGATTTTCTCGGTGTTGCAGCTTTCTTGGGCGTCATTGCCTTCTTAGGCGTTGCCTGGACCTTAGGAGTCGAAGCCGCCCGTTTGACAGGGGAGGGAAGGATTTGCTTGCGTGGAGTCGATAAGAGCTTGAAAGAATCCGCGAGAGCCGTAGTTTTGAGTTTGTCCGGTGACACGCTGGTGGAAACAACTTCAGGCTTGGGTGGAGTTGTAGGCTCGGTGACGGCAGGAAGAGTAGGGTAGGCAACTGGATTCGGAGGACTATCTTGCCGCAATGGACCATCTTGAGTCTTCGGCAGACGCAGAGCCTGAATAACAGCTCCCGGTGAATTGGATGTCTGGACGTCATTGTTTGTCGGCGGCACAAGGCTCTTGCGCTGAGATCTACGTGGAGACTTCTGCGGTGTGCGAGGCTTCGGCAATTCCTTCGCTGGCGACTTCGCAGGGCTGGGAGTCCGCGTCTTCAGCGGAGACTTGGGAGTCTTCGCAGGGCTAGGAGTGATGCGCGGGATATCTCCGGACGGTTTAGGAGCTTCCAAAGTGGACGTCAGATCCATGCTCATGGAAGCATCCGACTCATCGCCTTCATCGACATGGCTTTCGGAAACGGATTTGATGCCGCCGATGGCCATCGTGAAATCCATGGCCTCATCGAGCAGGTCGGTCTCGGTGCTTTCATGTCGGCTCGTCGGGTCTGCGGAACTGAGGATGCCACCGATGGCCTTTGTGAGATCCATGCTGACTTCACCAACCGACTCTGCCACAGAGTGCCGTCTCGTGGAGTACCGGCGAGGGAACTGACGTATGGCAGGACTACCCTCGCTGGTGGCACCGACACCAAGCGAGACGCTGGCGCCAGAGCGACGCCGCTTGGTGCCCCTGTTATCTGCTCCAGTGTCTGCGGCAGATGGCTGGATAGCTCCAAAGGCTTGCGTAAAGTCCATCGTAACATCCATGGCCTGAGTTTTCTCTACAGTTTGCGTCGACTCCTCGGAACCTGTTTGTTCTTGACCCTGGAAGCTTATGATGCCCCCCAATGCACTAGTCATGTCCATACTCATGTCTTGACTGCCGTCGTCATCTTCGTCCAGGTCATCTTCGTCCGAGGTTGGTGCCTTGAACGGATCGGTCATCGCACCGCCAGCTGTAGTAGCATTCGGCTTGCCGAGCCATGGCCGGAAGGCCGCTGTCACGTCTTGAGTGACCATCTCCATGGATAGGTCGGCGTCGAGGTCATGGTCCTGCGTTCCCGCCTGCGCAGCCGCGAGTCGAAGAGCGGCATCCAGTTGTACCTCCGATGAACTGGTGGAAGGCGAGTCTTGAGGCAGGCTCATTGCGGTGTTTTCCTCCTGCGGAAATGCGCCTTGCATCGGTGAACTGCTTGTGCTAGAGGAAAATACGTCTTCGGGATTATTGAAGTTCAGTGGTGGGATACCAGAGCTCCGACGAGCTTTCTTGCGAGGCGCAGGCGAGTCTTCTTCTAGTTCCTCGGCGTTGTCCGAGGAGCCGTCTTCCTCGGACGCATCATCCCTTGCGGGCGCGGGGTCAGAGCGGCGCGTCGCATCGGAAGAGGCCGAAGATGAGGTCGCATCGCGCATGCACTCCACGACATCCCAGGTGTGCAGAGTTGCTTCCGGAGCAAAAGAGACGCGGCGATTAGCTGATACTGTTAGCCAAGGCCCAACATCATCGGGCGCGCCGTACCAAGAGACTTCCTCCTTGCCTCGCGACGCAGCTTCGCCTCGTCTTCTTTACCGCTAAGAATGGAACGGACGGCGGGCACATCTGCAATCGCGGACTAGAACAGTTAGCACAGAACAGTGATTTTGCGTGGTGGTAGGGAGCTTACCTTGCGGCGGTTCCCCGCTGCCTCTTTCAGCGGGACGCTCAAGGCGCCAGGGCCCATGCTGAGGCTGCGCGACTTCTTCGAGAAAGCAGACTTGATAGCGGCTGTACCAGCCGATGTGAGGGCCTCGAGCCCGTCGGTGATGTTTTCCTTGCCTTCGACTGGCATGGTGGGGGAGATGTGGAAGTGGTTGCTGACACGGAGACGTAGGGACGAGGTGACGCGAATGATGCTCGGTGGTTTGTCTATGGCAGTCTCCGGAGCAGCGAGGTTCAAGCATCGCCTGTTTACTAACATTCTCTTTACGGACTAGCTCCCAGCTTGGCAGACCCAGGCTTGACAATATGGTCCGTGCATCCCATCAGGGCTGCACCGGAAGAATATAAACCCGTTAGCGGGTGCACCCTTCACAATCACTCTGCCAAGTCCAAAAATCGAAAAGAGAGAAGCGAAGCCTCCAACCGCCAACCGCCAACCCGTCGACAAACCCGTGAAGTTTCCCACCACAACCTCTGCCCGCCATCCCCAACAGCAACTATGGCGACTGAGCTGACTGTCCAGAGCGAGCGCGCTTTCCAGGTACGACTTACTCCGGCGCGATTACGCACTTGTCGCAAATAGTAAAGTAGCAGCCGCTGACCCCCGAATAGAAGCAACCTCATATCTTCCTCAACTCGAAGGCGCAGTCCGGCAAGTCGAAGCGCGTTGGCAAGGGCGGGCGTCGGTGGTATAAGGATGTCGGTCTAGGTTTCCGCACCCCGAAGACGGCCATTGAGGGCTCGTACATCGGTACGTACTTTTATCTATGTGAATGGGCAATGCTAATAGCTATACAGACAAGAAGTGCCCCTTCACCGGCCTGTGAGATGGAACCAGACGTATATACCGAGCTTAACTGACCCATTTGCAGTGTCTCAATCCGTGGCCGCATCCTGACCGGCACCGTCGTCTCCACCAAGATGCACCGTACGCTCATCATCCGCCGCGAGTACCTTCACTACATCCCCAAGTACAACCGGTACGAGAAGCGTCATAAGAACCTTGCCGCCCACGTCAGCCCCGCTTTCCGTATTGAGGATGGTGACCAGGTGACGGTTGGCCAGTGCCGCCCGCTCAGCAAGACGGTACGTTGGCTCCTTGCATCCGGGTTATCGGCTGACTCTTCAAGGTTCGCTTCAACGTGCTTCGCGTGCTGCCCCGGACGGGACAGGCCGTCAAGCAGTTCAAGAAGTTCTAAATGGCGTTACGGAATGTCTTTTCGCGGCATAACATGGGCAAGGATTCGGACCAGGGATATGTAGCATAGGCAAAACGCTTCCATTCAAATTGACTGGCTGCGAGCATGTCTCGGTCTGCTTTCTATGCTCAATACCAATTGCCCGTGATGGTGAAGTATTCGAATGAATTTCTGGACAGGTGGAAACTGGACTTCTACAATCACGACGGATGCTACAGAGTACTTGCGCTCTGGGGCAGGATCGAGGTCAAGCGTAAGTGAGATGGGATGGCTGGGAAGGAAAAGAAAGATTCAATAGCAGTTCTGCACAGGTCGATAGTTGGTACTCGCCGTGCCAGGACTGCTCCTTCTCCTTTTGACCATTGCTGCTCGTTCCGTTGAACCCCTGTCCCAAATTGAAGAGACGTCAAGTCGTGCCAAGCCTCCGCGTCCTGTTGTACTCCGCGCGTCGCAATGAACCACGACCACAATCAATCTACAAACTTTGCTCGGCCACCACACCATACTGCTGAAAACATTCATTCATTCATTCATCCCCTCCCCTCACATCATAAGGATTCGCGTTGTTGACATATCTCCGGCGCATGTCTTCACCATACTCCTGCCTAACCGCGCATGCTTCAGTTTATGAAGCGCTTCGCCATGTCACGGGCGCCCCAGCCTGAAGCGGCTCCGGCTCCTAAAGTGGCAAGGAAAACTGCGCGCAATGTTCCAGCTCCCAGCGGCATTGACAGTGATTCGGAGCCTATATCAAAGCGGCGCAGGATGAACGCGTTTCCTTCCATCCATTCAAGTTCTCCGCCGCTCCCTGACGGTAGGTACGCCATATTAAATTTCGTATAACTGCCTAACCTATATAGATCTCTTTGAACCAGACCCTCCGACTATGCCCATTCCACCAACGTTTGAGGCAACCCAGGCGCTGCTTAAAAGTCACTTTGACATGATACATGGCCGTCGTGAAACCCGCACGAGGGTAAGCTCGAAAACTTCTGCATTACCCGCCCGCAATATTAACCTGATAAGCTCTTGCTAAAGCAAGCTCGTGCCGTGAGCTCCGCACCTGCCGATGTGACACCGGACTATTCCACGTCCCGTAATGCGATGGAAGAATCGTCCGTCGTCGGGGTGCCCTGGTATGCTGCCATTAAACCCATCCACACGGAGGGTCCGTGTCCGTCCGGCAAGAAGGACGTCGGCGCCATCACACAGGAGTGGTATCCCGAAAAGTCCAAGCCGAATAAGTGGGTCAAGACGGTCCTCGAGGCGCCTATCACGCGAGTCAAATGCGATGCGGTCGACCTTCCCAGATATACCACTTACGTCAGCCTCGACCGCAACATTCTGGCCGAAAACAACAAGAAACTCATTTGCTGGCCGTATTTCGACGATGACGAGACGCAAGAAAAGGTAGAAGAAATGTTGAGAGTTAGTTTGCGCCAGCACTACAAGATGCTCTACGAAAAGCGGCCTCGCCATCTCGCCGTACTTCACGAAGTCGCCCACTTTAGGGAGATCGCAGACGCCTTCTTAAAAGATCTTGGCATTACCTATCACGATGTCTTGCATTTCCTTCTAGAGCCGGATCTCGGTCTTCCCCCGAATCTTCTCTCACTGGATGACATCCACCATTGGACTCGCCGTGAAGAGTATTGCAAAGACAGCTTCGACAGAGACCACCCTGTCTGGAAGAAGGTGTTTGCTAATCTGCCTCCATCATCACCTCGTTCGTTGGTGGTGGCAGCCTTTGCCTGTTCTGCCTTTCTAGAAGGGACGCCCCTCGGTCTTTGGCATATCGTCCGCAAGAGTGCCGTAGTGGAAAAAATCCTCGCGCCCAAGCCCGAGGAGACCTTGGATACCCTGGAGTGTGCGATATGCCACATACGTGACTGCCCGTACCATGGCGAATTCATGGAACGTGAACCAACGCCCGACAGCGATGAGGAATCCAGCGTGTCCAGCTGCTATGGTTCGGCAGGACTTTCCGACTACGACAGCGCGAGTAATTGCAACTTCAAGAGGTGTGTACTTCCGCCCGCCATAGACTCTCGGCCAAAAGGACCCAGGCGTCGGGAGTCGGGGCCTACGGCAGATCCGAAATCCAAGCCAGACCGTAGCTTTGCGTGGTGGCAGAAGCACTCCAAAACCAATGTGCTCGAGATGCGCGGGCCGTTTTATCCGTGCGATCATCCGGGTATATCCTGCGAGGAGAGCCATTGCAGCTGCTTCAACGCCTCGATTCAGTGCGAGAAGTTTTGCGGATGTGACAAGTCCTGCGCTCGACGCGCTCTAGGATGCACCTGCAAGAGGGACGGGAGAAGCTGTTACCGGAATCCGAAGTGTCCATGCTGGGTGCTCAACAGGGAGTGCAATCCTGACCTGTGCACCTCGTGTGGCGCGGCCGAGGTTCTTGACCCCGAAAATGTCAACCGGGATGAGCGGTGGCTCTCGAGCCGATGTCATAATTGCTACATCCAGCGCAACATTCCGAAGCGCACGCTGTTGGGCACGTCGCAGGTTGCCGGATTCGGACTCTTTGCAGGCACAGACATCAAAGCCCACGAGTACATTGGCGAATACAAGGGAGAGATTCTCACCCGGCAGGAGGGGAATCGTCGCGGAGAAATCTACCACTACCAGAAGACGAACTACCTTTTCATGCTGAACGAGCAACAGGACATTGACAGCATGTCTATGGGCAACAAGACGCGCTTCATCAATCACCAAGCCGACGACGAGAATATCAACTGCGGTGCCAAGCCCTATCTTTGCAACACCGTCGTTCGTATGGGCATGTACGCGCTGAGAGACATCAAACTTGGCGAGGAACTGTTTTTCAACTATGGCGACGGGTACACCAACGAGCACACTAGGCACTTTACGGAGCGTGGCCGGAAGAAGGGCGGGAAAGCGGTCGCCGTCAAGGACCGGAAAGGAAAATCGAAGATGAAGGGCATCAAGAGCGTCAGTAAAAGTGGGAGAAAGAGCGCGCCGGAGAATCTTGATATCGTTTCCGATCTGCCCAGCCAAGATCCGGCTTTTGAGGAGGAACTGCAAGAGATTGCCGAGAGAATCGGCGAAGGCGACAGCGACTACGCCGCCAGTGATGATATGCGTCGGCACCTCAGGCAGTACAGGAGGAAGCCGACGAGGTATGGGGACCTAGAGGAGGATCTTCAGACAGTGCCGCGGAGGGGTCAGCCGTCGTAATATGGCCGTCGCTGGCATGGTCGATGTGGCCTGTAGGGTCACCTTGTCATGTAACCTATTCAAAACTTTTCTAATATTTGCGATGTGGTGCGCTTCAAGACTATTCATATCTGGCCTGGGGGCCTTCAGTAAGATATGTTCCTATGGATTTGTAGACAGATCCTCCCGTCCCTGAGGGTCCCTAATACGGTATCAGGAGCGGCCTTGAATCATCAATGTGACTGATAAGTGCATCGGCTGCCTTCCTCCTTGACCTCGGAATTCGCGCTATTGCAGTTCTGGATGTTCAGGCCTCGCTACCTTCCAAATCTTAAGTTGGCTCACACCACCGTCCCTTCCCTCCCCTAAAAAACCACCACTGCCCTTATCACCCTCGTGCGCGGGGCGATCACCCCATGGGCACTTTTTCCAGAAACGTTCTTATATTTCTGAAGTTGACATCCCTTGCATCGGGAAGCTATTCTACAATAAATACCTAAGCCTAGGATATGCACCTGCAATACACATTCGCCCGAGCTCAACATCAAGCCAGCATCATCAGCAACAGGATACAACATTCAATTCATTGAGATGATTTTGAATTAGTAGAATCGCCTCGAGTAGACGATCAATTTTCCCATCGTTTCATCTTCATGTCGATAGTGTACAAGTCCGTCCCAACTTTTCTCTGTGTGAAGGCAATGGTTTTTATCACTATCAAATCCGAGATGCAAGTGGAACTGCGAAGTTGAACATCACCTCGCGCCACATATAAATATAACGTAACGCCCGATACTGCCCTCCTATAAATCCCAACAGGCGGCAGCTCTAGAGCAAGCCAGCGGGCTAAATTATAAATTGTCCGTGCCAGGCCGAAAAAAACCACCCAGTAGAGGAGGCACTCCAAGAGGAAGAAGGCTCTCACGTTGCAACGCAATCATGCGCCAAAGTCTGTTGAGGTAAAATTCGGCCCAGTGCAATTGCCTCAACAAGACGAGTACTTTTGATATTCCTTTCGTCGCGGTGCGTTCGTGGGAAGACAACATAAAGTTGCATGCATAGGGATGCGAGGCAGTTCAAGATTTTGCAGAGTTTATTTGAGGATCTCAGATTTACCGTCCTCTAGTTGGCTCGTTGGGGGAGGGTCGGGGTGGGGGTAATTTATGAGCGATGTGTATGCCAGATTCAAGCCGTATGTGCAGGATAGCCACCGTTTCCGACCAATTTGTCTTGTCAAATCGAATATCAAGTGGCGAGGCGCTCACGCGATGCGGGTGGATGAAGATCACTCATGGCCCCGGATTCGCTTCAACAAGGCTAGTACTCCGTGCCACCTCCAGATCAATCCATCTAAAGAAGGAGAGTTGAAATCGGTACGGGACAGGGCGGCATGAGGGTCGTCAATTAGTCCAACGGCGTTGTATAGTAAACCGTAAAAATTGGCTGCCTGGAGTATACAGATTTATGCAGGCTACGGCTCAAAGGATTTCGGGGTAGTTATCCCTCGGAAGGCCCAGGTACCGGATGAGGTACTAGCCCACGTACTCGTCGCCCACGTACCCGCTATCAGGGATCAGTCAAGCAGCTAGAATTTGTTGCAGAAGCAGAGCAATTTTTATAGAAGTGAGCTGTAGTTCTTTAATTGGTCCATTATTGTGAGGACCTGGTCGACGTGTACCTGGGCCAGTGCCTAGGCCCGTACAAGGAATATCAAACCGCCCGTTCTGCAATCTAAACCCGAGTCACTTTTCCAGTTTTGTCCTTGGCCACACCGTCCCAGGAGACATACCAAGCGCATGGCAAAAAGACATCGGCGCACGTATCATACCGCATGCAAAGTTTAGTTAACCAAGCGGACGGTTGCCTCGATGCTGTACTCATTATAGCGTCACCGCACAACAATAAAAAGACGCCAAGATTCAAAGGATAAAATCACGGGTTTTGAATTAACCTAACGGGTCAGATTTTGAAGGTTTATTTCCGTTGAGTTTCTATACAGCATTTGAAGATTGAAATGTGTACCACCGTTCTTGGTATGCGTGTGCTGAATAAAGTCTCAAGCGATATAGCTTGCTGCAGCAGTTCGAGCGAGCAAAGGAAAATTATTGACGCGCTGTGGATGCATTGTGATTCGAAGGTATATTTTGCGCATCCATGAGGTGTCCGTGAAGGGTTTAGAACTGCATCAAGGTTTAAGTCGAGACAACTCCTCTTCCTGCAATTCTATCGCCACAAGATAGGCATCACATCAAAATATTTATCGTGTAAACGCAATTGAAATGAGCCCAAGTGAACCCTTTTATGGCGTTGGCGCAGGACTGCATCGCAACTCTAAACTCGACCCGAGATTTGGATAGGCCCCAGGCATTTAACTAGGTCATGGTAGGTGTGAATGGCATTTTGCGAGGGTATCCCTTGCACGATCCAGTTTCTGACCCAGGTACTTGCCCTGAAACTTGCCCAGGTACAAATTACTACCACTGACTAGTTAAAGAGCTAGAATTTGTCACAGAAACTGAGACTTCCTTTACTGGACTGAGCTTTAGCTCCTTAGCTGGTCAATAACAGCGATTTGAACCTGGGCCAGAACCTGGGCCGTGGAAGGGATACCTGCAGAGCCTCCCGCTTACAAGCCTAAATAAATACTAGAGTAATTGGTTAAGGCCATGAGTAATTTATTTTGTCTCCTTAGATGCCGACCAGCCAGCTACGGCAATCCTTTCGCAACATGATTTGGTAAATCAGCTCTGGGCATTATATGAACTAGTCAGATTGCCACCATTCTAGTATATAAGATTGATCACGTTGTGTAATACTCTAGGGACGTAGTGTGCACACGCAAAACCGTTGATTCAAACCCCTCCACCTAGTTCGTGCGAGGACCCAATCAAATTTGATATTCTTCTATCAGCAAAATCCCTAGGGCCTGTTCATCTCAGTTGGGGACTCAGACCGCTGCGGGGGGGTGTCGACCAATCAGAATATTCAGGGCCACCGCGGCAGCGATCTGAGCAAATCTTATACAATTGGACCCCGAAATCAGCTCTCTCCCAAAACTTCAACTATAATAATAATAATAGCTTGATTACGCCCAGGCTTGGTTTACCTAGCCGTGTGGTCGGGTCTCACCACTTTAAGAGTGGGTCTGACCAATTTCTTTGGTTCTACACGGCAAAAACCCTCCCTGGAAGGGTTGAGGAAAAGCCCTGGAAGTCGTCTTTTGGAGAGGGGCATGTGAGTCCCACGCCTTTTACATGTGTTTATCGTCTTTTCTTTGCACCATTCTTGTGTGTCCCAAGCGAGAACTTGGCTGCACGCCGAGAAACTGAGAAACACTCCATATCCCAATTAAACGCCAAAAACGCTGAACGCCTACAGCAACGCAGATCCCGTGATTCTAGGTCATGTGATCGAAAGAGAGAAGGAGAGGAAAGAAATTGAGGAATGCCAGGTGGTGTCCGGAGGCCGCCAGGGGGGGGGGGGGGGGGGCTCCTCTTTGGGGGAGATCCGGTTCCTGATAGCAAGGGTGGTGTTGAATCCGCTCTTCTTCACATGTGGGTAGACTGATGTTGTTGCTAGTCCTAGTATGTTGTCCTAGTATGTTGTGTTTGTGGTTGGGGAGAGGGCTGTGGCCTCCGTTGTATTGAGCTTTTCCGGCTCTCTTGGGGTTCCTGGGGGGTTCCGTTTGCGGGCCGTCAGCTTTGTGGTGGCTCGCTTTCATCCGGTTCCCTTCCAGTCTCGCTAGGAGATTGTGGATTTATATACAGTTCGTGGGGTGTGGGCGGCTTTTTTCCCACATCTCGGGTTCCGATTGGCGGAATTCTTTAGCTAGCTTGAATTTTCCGATGAAGCCTCTGTTGATGATGTAGTTTGTGACTGCCTCTAGACCTCTTCTAGTGTTGATCATTTTGTTATAGTCAATCGTTCTTGCTTGCTCGTAGAGCTCGGAGCGTCCCGCTCCGAGCGTGCAGCTCATGACCATATGCTTGGGTGTTTGTCGCCCAAATCCGCAGGGGCACCGGGAGAGTCAAATGGCGGAACTCCTACTCTGAAGAGGAAGTCTCGCAGTCCAATGCATTCAGTGCGTAGTTGTGTCGCTACGGCGCTGTTAGCCTTCAGTAGTCCACCATGGAGGTTGGGGACGTATTCCTTCCAGGGAGTGTGCCGGGCTGGTGCCTGTTTGTATCCGTTGGTTCTCCACAGGGCTTCCCATTCTTGGTTCTCCCAGTCGCCAAAGATCGTTCTGGGCGCCTGGGAGGGGTCTGCCGCTGCCACAATCGTCCGATGAGATATATAATCTAAGTAAGAGGTTACTATTCTTGATACTACCGGCGCCATCGCGGGTGCTCTCGTTAGTATCCTTTTGACTGATAGACTAGCCAGAGGCAGTTCTTTCTTTTCAAACCGGTTTAGTAAAAACGCTTCACTCCTTAATTGGTCCGTCCTTAATAAGAACGCAGACGAGGAGGGCTGCAGATCAATGGATACTAATGTTCAAGACCCGTATTACTTCTTATGCTCGCTTCTCGAGTCTCGCCAGCTACTGGCTCAATTGGACTATGGACGAATTAGTCGAGACCGAGTTGCCCAGTCCTGTGGCAGGCCGAGTATAAAGAGCAACAGATTGACACGCGTGTGTTCTTATTTAGGGGGCTCTCCGCCAAATTCTTGAAGCTATGACTTCTTTCGCAAATTAAGGCATTTGTCGTTTGCAATAAATTTTTGAACTGTTCTAGCTGCTTGTATAGATGAGCGTCCTGCTCTACAACCCGAGTTTTTTGCTAACCCTTAGGTGCAGTCTCGAGCAAGTGCCATTGTTGTCGAATAATGCGCTTCCTTATCCCCTGTACTGCCCTGGTACTGGGCCCGGGCACATGCTTAGGTTCTTACCCAGGTACCAATCGTAATCCTTGTCCAGTTAAAGAGCTAGGGTTTACTACAGAACGTTATCGTTCTTTATAGAACTAAGCTCCAGCTCTTTAATTGGTTAATGACCACGATTTAGACCTGTCCAAGTACCTTGGCATATCTCGGCCAGCACCTGCGCCGTACAAGGGATTGATATCTCGTCCTCGCACATGTGGCAGTTTAACGTTCTTAAACTCAACTACAAGCTGTCTTAGCAACACCGCCTTAATTGGTTAATGAGAAAGTCCACGTTAGTATAAGCCTTCGTGCAAATCCTTGGGTAAACCCTCACTGGAGAAGTGGAATATTCCATACATAGACAGAACCTAGGACCCACACCTTCGTGTGTACCTCATTACATCCTACCACCCTAATTAACAAACTTCCGCTAGCCGAGCTAACTCTAGTCAATCAATGTAGTTCTCCGTATCCCCCTCCATACCAATGAACACTATCCCTTTTCCCATTACAATGCAACAAAAGAGTACTCAAAGCCTCACCATGTCCAGGCAACCCTAAAAATAATAGTTCATATTTATCTATCTACGTTTCATAGCGCCTTGTACCTCATCGCCTACCCTGCGGCTGTACTTACTGATGTCCTCCTAACTAGAAGACTAATCAGTGACCGGCTTCTTTGAAAGATAAGTTCGGCAGAAAAGATTTGTTCTCTGATTGGTCCGCTAAATACGAGGACGTCCGCCGCGCAAGGTTTATTTTGATTTTAAATATTTGGTGAAGCCTTGACCGTTCAAGACATGAAATGTGAAACATCTTTGAAGTTGACAAAGGTACAATTGCTAAAGTGTGCCGACACAAAGAGTACCGCACCATGGACTGCATGGTGACGTCACGTAGTGCGGCAATGATAATGAGGGAACTCTCTGATAGAGAGAAGTGGTTGAGCAGTTCTGGAGCAAGCTATCCACGTGGAAGGGGATTTGTGTGTGGAAGCGCTAAGACCCCGATGTGAAAGTGCGCTAAGCCTAATCGGCAAAACGTCCCGCGGGCCGGCTTTTCAGGGAAGGTGCAAAGTCCAGGCTGTCTGACTTTTGGAGCCTTGATGCCTGATGCACCCAACCCGGAGCTGGCTGATCACCTGAAGCCCCCTAGGTCTGAGAAAGAGTGCTAAAATTCTCGTTTTTTGTGTATCGCACTTTGGGTTTGGGGTGCACATTTCGACGGGATCTTGACTTTGACCAAAGGGGGGGGGGGCGCTTTACGGTAGGGGTCCACGCCAGGTTCTGGGGGTTGGTGCGGGATAGCCCGGTTAGTGCGACTTCACTCTCTTCGTGACCTACCCCTTTACGGGTTCATCACACATTCAGAATGCCGAGGGAACTGCCACGCGGCTTGCGAAAATATGTTGTCAGGCTCCCTCCAACATAGATGCGCCTTCTTATCCTCCGCTGAAACAATATGTTTATGGCTTTTAAAGCGTTCGGCTTCGTTTGAGAGAACTGCAGGGTGAGGGTCGTCAAGAATTCGTGGAATGGACCACAATAAGTCCGACTGTTTGTCTTTTTCCCGGTTGCATAAAACATCTGCAATATGGATGAGTTCGGTACAGGCACCCTAATGGTTCAGCGTATGGGATGCTTATATGCAATAGTAGTAATTCAAACTAATTTTCCTCTGGCTTGAATGGTCTGAAGGTGTGCATCAGTTACCCTTATATATCGTGGGTCAAAGCACGACCTTCTGATGGCCTCAAAAGAAATTTGGTGAGCTTCACTTTGAAGATTTAAGCTTGAATATTCCCGCAGATACCAATCTCAAATGAAATAAAATATAATAGAAATTTCCCAGGAGCCGAACATGTCCATAGTCGCCATTGGGCTTTGGCACCTTTTTTCTTTTGTCAATCATTATATATTGAGTAGCCGATGACTGAACGGGCAATAATGCGGATGGAGAAGTAAGGCGGAAATCGCTCTGCAGTGGCTTGGGCTATTGCTAACACAGTCTAGCCAAAGCCAATCATGCTGATGCTAGAGATCATCGCCTACTAGATCGCACGACGAAATGCTCTTATCTGGTGGAAACTGGTTGCAGCATCACGTATCGGCCATGTCTCCATTGCTTGAAACATGTGCCCACTTCCGTTGACATGACGTGGGGAACTTTCATTGATGATACCGCATCGTATTACCATTTTTGGGATTCTACTTCAATATGCTGGAGCTTGATTCCCATTCTTTTGCTTGTGCGATTGGGCAAGTTGAATACGCAACATGCAATTTTTACGACTCGAAACGACATCAGGCGTTGGCCAAATAGCAACAGTGATAACATTTACAGCTTGCACGAAGATGGACTATTCCTCAGATGCGTTGTCGAAAATTGAATATATTTCCAATCAGAAACAGATTAATGGCTTTTAAACAGCTTATCAAGCGGGTTCCACAATTTGCTAAGCAGCTGGGTGAGCGTCTTGACCTCAAATTCCCAGATACTTACTTCATCTACGTTTCGTTGCGTTGCTTGTAACAGAGTTAATATTCCTGTCCGGTATAGAAATATGGTAAGACGTAGGTAGAAGTCCGGTGGAACTAGAGGAGGAACAGGAGAAGTCGCAAAAGGAGAAATAGATGGAGAAGAAGAAGAGAGGGATAGAAGAGACGAGGAGAGAGATGAGGTAAGGGTGATAGGATAAGGATGATGTTGGACATAAGACAATCCCTAACTCTTATGAATTTGAAGATATTCACAAGTCAGGAAAAGTTAGCTCAGAGATTATCCCTTGTCCTGCGGGCCTCCTCGCTGGCCTTCTGTTAGATGGCGGACCAATGAGAGGGCACCGTCTTTCTTTCACGGACACATTCTGTAAAGCCAACATGCTCTGTCATTGGTTTACCATTTGCGAGGATGTCACTGAAGACACCCGCCTCATAGGGAAGGAAATTTCAGAACCGCGTACCTTCAAATGCAGAATTTTAGTACGTTAAATTATCAAGGAGTACGCATTTCGGCGGAATTATAGCAACACACCCGAAGCGTGACCGAGCTTAACTTCGCGGGAACTACGTAGTATTCCACGCATACCCAAAAAACCTGCCGTTCACATCTGTAGTTCATACCCCCCCCCGCTCCAGTGCCATGACCACATAAGAATCCGACGTTAACACAACCTCATCAACCACACCATGCGCTAAAAATATCTCATCATTTAAATTAGTTCATTATAAGCGCTTTATCAAACGGAGCAACTTGCCATCACGTACATGATTATTAACGTGCGCTTTTTGCGCGCATCAAATATTAATGTTTTAATGAGGTTTACAACTGTTCTTAGCGACTTGGCGCCAAGCCATTACTGAAAACCAAAATTAAATTTTGCATCGCGATGCACTCAAAACACGCACGTCAATAATGATGTGAAGGCGTTCATCATAATCGTCTTTATAAGCGGCATCTTTTAGCACATTTTTAGTACAATAATGTTGCTAGAATATAGTACTACATTTGTGTGGGCAGGGTGGTGACAGAATTTGTAAAGGCTTGCTACTTGGTAGGAGCTAAGCCACGGTTGCTGAAATTTCTCGACCTCTAATTGGCTGCCAGTGGGAGTGTGAGCTGCAGTTATGAACGGCCGGCTTTTTTTAGGTATGCGTGGAATAGTTCCCAAAATGAGGCAGTGATAGCATCACTGCACCAACTCATATGTACCATTTTATTATTTTATCTTGAAGTTTCACACCTCCTGATTTCATGTCATAATTTTGCTTTCAAATTCCCACTTCCTAGTGTTTTTTCTGTGGTTCTTGTGCAGCCTCAAACATCTGAACTGCTAACAAAAACGTTGACGCACTTTTGAGGGCTAATCCGGTGGAGGAGGGCGTCAAGCAGCTAGATTATAGCTTTATTAAGCTCTGTAAATATTCATACCGTATGCTCTTCTTCCTCAAAGCAAAGTGTGGGGGAATACGCGTGTTGTTAAAAGGGTGTACTTTGGTGGTCAAGGCACTTTTCGTTGAGCCGAAAACCACTAAGATCCCTGATCGTAGTGGGGTCAACGGAATTTTAATTCCCCTTGACCTGGGGTAAAACCCTAGCTCGGTCACGCTTATTCAGGGTCCCTGAATGTATTATGGTAGTGCGATTCTTACAACCTGCAGCTCGAGTGTGGGACTGGGCTGCCTCAGACTTGGCTCCGCTGAGCAGAACTATTTCCATTAATACCAAAATTTTCCCTACGCACGTTTCATTTGGCGATCGTTCATTTATTAAAACTCAACCAGGCCTTCAATCCTCGAAGTCAAACTCCAAGCTACCATGGCTTCACAAACCGGGCTTTTATTGGGGTGAAAAATCGTACATTGCCGTCGCCTTAATAAGGCGAGTAGTTAAACCAGTACATGGCCTAATACCCTCAACGAAAGATGGCATAGGTTTTGTTTAGACAGCAGCGTCCGGGACTTAAATCTGTGGCCCACAATAAAGTGAGTGACCAAGCATGCGAGTGCATAATTGGCTGGCTTGGGGGGGTAAAATGTTGAACTCATGTGCAAAATGGGTACATAACAGGCACTGGGTATCTTCGTAGACAGTCCGCTATTGTGTTACTTTCCTTAATCTTTCCTTCCATGCAGTAAAATTGGAGGAGATTTAAATTCATAAAACAGTCCATCAGGCTACACAAAGACGACGCAATTAGGCTCGATATTCCGCTCATATTTGAAAATACTCCCGACTGCGATGGTGCAAAGAAAAGAAAAAACACATGTAAAAGGCGTGGGGCTCACATGCCCCTCTCCAAAGGACGACTTCCAGGGCCTTTTCTCAACCCTTCCAGGGAGGGTTTTTGCCGTGTAGAATCAAAGAAATTGGTCAGACCCACTCCTAAAGTGGCGAGACCCGACCATACGGCTAGCTAAAACAAAGCTGGGCGTAATCAAGCTATTATTATTATTATTATTATTATTATTACTCCCGACTGCGTCCGCAAAAATACCGAAAATGCTCGCCAAGCTACTAGGCTCATCTTTGGTCGGGCTACACCACGCTCCTAAGAGCAATTATTTTATATTCTCAGCCAGCTAGCCATCAGTCTATAAGGACGAAAGCAGTCCCAACGGTCGTTTGAGTGTATATCGCTGATACGGCCAAGGTACTGGCCCAGGTACTCGTCGCCCGCGTACCCACTATCGTGGACCAAGCAAAGAACTGAGATGTGTTGTAGAAGCTAAGAAGTCTTTGCAAAACCAAATTCAAGCTCTGGAATCAGTCCACAATACCGGGTAAATGGGTGATTAGTACCTAGACCAGTACCTGGGCCGTACAAGTAATACCAAATTTGTTAGAACAGTTATTAGTCGGAGGCATTTTTCTTCAAGTGAAGCCCATGCCATTACATTCTTATTGGCTGGCATATAACATTTTCTGACAGATGTGTCTGCCAGGCTTTATTTAAGTATGCTTATGGATTAATTCCCAAATCCCTTCCCGCATTTTTATTATTATTTTAGGCTTCTGTGTAAATTCCGGGTAATAATTACTTGAAATGTAAAGTTGCATTTCTGTCAGCTTACTCTCAATCTAATTACATATGTAAATTCAAAGAACGTCGGTTTTGGCTCGTTGCGGTGGATATCTACGTGCTAGCCAGTTGGACGATTGGCGTTTTTTTCAGGACTCCAAGATGGTTTCATTGAGGCAAAAAAGTGCATTAAAAAGTACACACTGAAGAAATGCTTCTAACCGGTTTCCGGAGCATGTCCAGAATGGGGGGGGGGGGCGCAAAGGGCCTCCATTTGGTGGGGTTATGGTGAAGTGTTTTTGAGGCTGTAGGTACACCCAGCCACCAAAGATATTAACTTCAACCTGCTGGCCATAAACCCCTACAGTGTTGCCATTTTGCAGGACTCTGTGATATCCCCTTTCTGTCACGGGCCTGGCATGGAGCCTCCTCTCTACTGGGAAGGACGCTTCTGCCAGGGTCTGGGTCGACACCCTGGGCTCTTTTCTTGAGCCCTGGAGGGTTCAGGGTCTTAGGCCCTCGCTCCATCACCCTCCCCTTCCTCCCCCGAACCAAAAGTCTTGCTTTTTGTCTACACAAACTGGAGCTCCGTGACACTTTCATCGTTTAAGATAGAACATTTGTTGCGCCAAAGCGGAAATTAGAGCGGAACTCCGCCGTAGACATTTCTCGCTAAGGGCGGCTTGAAATTATTCTCGGCAAGCCCCATGGCGTGTCAAATTTGTTAACGCTGGAATGCTGGCGGGTTAAGATTTGGCATTGCTGGCAAGCTGGCGCATTGAGATGTTTGCATTTCAATGCTTGCACCGATACAAATATTGCCATATTGTAATGCGCAAATATGTGGGCTGTACGACGATGTTGTTACGCCCGAGAGCTTGCGTAGCTCTAACTGCTATGTATTTTTAGCCTCAAATCTTGCTAGCGCATTTGAGAAATCAGCGGTCAAAGTTTGGAGTCTAGTTGCCAGCTGGCATGGCAAAAGAAGCTTATCGAGATGCTCAAATTAATACAAACCTCAAACGCGGACATCTCAAGGCAACGACAAGTTGCAAACGTGAGATTCATGACCGAGATACAACCTAGTAAATGCTATCAGGTGTCAGAATTTGATGCTGATGGAGTAATGGCTTATGATTGGTCCACTAAACTGAGAGCCGCAGCGACAACCGCGGCAAGAGCCGTAGCGAGAATTGCTGGGAGAATCTTTGCAAGAACCACAGCGGTAAAGGGATTAGTAGTGCCTTGTCCACATCTACTTCATTCTCAATGATGCCTTTGTTAGAATATCCATATCCTTGTCTTGATCATCGGTGCTTCGCTGACGGCGGTAGCTGACGACGTCTTTGACGCGTTATACTTAGATACGTAATCTAGCCATTGAATTCTTATCACGGGGTCATTTCTGCTCGTGTGCAAAAACTCGAGCAAAGGAATGCACCAGCTCGTTTTCTAAGTTGATGCAATTGCTAAACTCCGAGCCTGAGTATGAGAAACTATTCCAGACGCTCCTCAAAAATTCAGTATCTATCACTTATATGGCCCAGGTACTGGCTTAGGTACTTGCCCCGGTACAAATAGCTGTCATTAACCAATTAAAGAGCTCGAACTTTGTCTTGTAAAGAATCATCAATTTCTGTAACAAATCATAGCTCCTTAACTGGCCAATAACTGCGATTTGTACTTAGGTAAGTACCTGGGCATGTCCCTGGGCCAGTACCTAGGCCGTACAAGGGAAAATCACCAGAGAACCCTACGCATCCTCCATCAGCTAATTACAAGTCGAGAGTTTTAGCCGTAGTGTACCAATTGCGTCCAATCAATGAACTTCATTGTATCCCTCCTATATGAAGTTTATACCATCTTCGCAGCTACGGTTCGCAATAAAAGAAGAGCGCAAATATCCTAGTCTCGTTAACACCAATCAAGTAAACTGCGTTAGTTACTTTTATTAACTTGCGTGATATGAGTGCATGGCAACCTTAACTTCAGCTTAGAATTTTTGAAAGGCCCTTGGTGCTACGTCCTTGAAGGGGTTACAATGTATTAAACTTAAATACGAATTCTTCCTGCTGTGGTATTGCAATAAGTGGTATGCCAAAATGAGCCTTGGTCCCTGAATATGGCGAGGCGACTCTTAAATGATTGGGCTGCGCGTCTGTCAGTTTCCATGGCATTCAACCCAGCCATTCGTGAAGTAACCGGCGGATTAATCAGAAAGCCGACCCTTTTAAGCAGAGCCGTTCTGTAAAACATTCTTGGTCTCTAATTAGTCCACCAGTTATGAGGACGCCAGCGTGGACGCCAGCGCGGACAGCCGCAATACGAGGGACATTCATGCAGTCGCTACAGCGACGTAAATGATTTGGTACTTCGATTGACTCCAGGCAGCCGTCAAAATTATGTTACTCACCTGCAAGGTTTGGGTAGATATGATGGATTACCTGGCGTTTGCTGGCATTTAATAGCATTTGCAGCTTACGATTTTTTTGGCTCTGGTGTAATGGGCCAAGAGCGCATGGTTCGAATGTAAGTTTTTCTTGGGTAGGGAGGGGTTCTTGTTTTCCCCGGTCCTTGGTTAGACTTGTTTGGGTGAGCGTTTAACATGACCGCCTCAGCCTTGTGGGGCTTGCGCCTAGGTCCCTAACGGCATATCCCTCCCCGCTCCATAAACTCAAAGAGTTGTATTCAAAGCCGAGTCCCTGACCGAACCTCATACTTGGACAAGCTGGCGTCAAGGACCAATATATATTTACTGAAGACGTTCTTACGACGGGCAGTACTCTGGACGGTAGGCCCTGCCTTGGTGAACCGGAGAATAATTGTCCATCTGGATGTGGACTTTAGCAATCAGATGAAGAACCTGCGAAGCTGTGAAGGCTTGGCCCTTTAGTCGAGGCTGAGGCACTTCCCCCGGTTTTATAAACTCCGGAGATAAAATTCATTGGTCGTTTTGTATAGCTGCGTTGACCAGGGCCACCTCCTCCCGCGTTCATCCTACGTTCAATGACAATGCACGAAGGGACAATGATGTGCGATTGTTTCTTTATTTAATTTCCCAGGTTCGTTGACTGCCTGACTTGCTAATTCATGACTTGTTTATCACTCTAAGGGTGCCGAACTTTGTTACAGAGTCTTTGTGGATCCTCCCTTAGATGGCGTAGATGGCTGCTCGGTATTAAGACAACATCTTGAACCACGCCGATGAGAGTATACATTGTGATATAATCGATAATATGTGCCGGATCTTTGTTCCCATCTGGATTTCACTGACGCTATTCGGAAACACTGAGGAAGGGTCCCCTCAGGACACTTAGTTTTTGGCTAAGAATCTTGTTCTTGTGGTCCGGGCGTTCGCTGCCTCTAAGGTGTCAAGTTCGTTGGGGGTGAACGCTGCTCCAGCTGTCCACTTCCCGCATGCACCTACCATTTAAATAATAGCGATTGTAACAGCTTCCGGCATAACGTTGGCTGATAGTGTTCGCCAATGTGCTGGGCATGGCGAGCAGGGAGGGTGGACGAAGCAGGATGAAGAGGATAGCAGAGATCGTTGGGCAATACTTGAGATCTCGAAGTATAGGCTTTTCCTATAGGGTATTACGAGTGGCTACCAAAGATGAGGAAAAATTGCCACCACATAAGGTCGTCGGCCTAAGGTGCTTATCTCGTTCTGCAAGGCAAGCACTGATGATAATGACGTGGGGGAACTGATGGCACAAGTTTCTTACATTCATATACGGAAGTCAAGAGAGAGAGGCGCTAATATCCGACCGCCAAAGGCTCCTTTATACATGCCGTCTATGTCGATGTGATCACTTAGGTAGGGAGTCAATATCGTATTGATTGAACATTTGGGTTAGGAGATGGGCACCGAAGCTCAACCTTGTTCTAGGTAAGGGGAAGGTAAAATGTCACAGGATAAAAGACATCATACGCATGCAACCCAAACTTCACCAGTCAACGACAGCCGAACATCATTGGGCCCGAGAAACGCCAGTACCCAAGCGTGTAACTTCCCCGGATGGCGAAGTCGTGGTGATCAAGGCACAATCACTTTGAAGCCCGGCAGCGAAGGCAACGTGCCTCAAGCTTTCTGGTTCGTCATCCTGCACACGATGTTCTTAACGCAGCTTCAGCGCTTAAAAGCTGCAGTTGCTGGACGTACCGAACCGCTTGGCGTAGAAGTCCGCACTCTTAGACGGTCATCTCTAGAAATACTCAAGACGATTGACGGCCCTTGTACTTTGGCGTTAGTCGGCCTTAGGAGACGTGGTCTGAGAATTGCTCTGTCGGTGGCTGCATAATGCCGTGTCACCAAAGGTTGTGTGCCATTAAAAGCCAATGATGCCATGATATCGGCTCCTCTAGGTGTGGAGAGGATAATCCGACTGCTCACAATGTCGCCATTCGGTTCGAGATGCCCCCTGTGCTGAAATGCATGACAGCCAGCGCGTCCACAATCTCGATCGTCCGCACTGCTGGAAAACAATGAGGCCGTCTCAGATCAGTTGGGGAGAAGCTGGCCTTTCAGATGCGCCAGCCCGTAAGACTTTTCAGTAGTACTAATCTGCCTTGATGGCGATATCGATCACTTATCGCGAGGAGATGTCGGATCCAGAATGTCCCAGACCCATCATCTGTTGCACTCAAAGCCTCACAGCCCCGCCATGCCCCCCCCACAGCGGGGATATTGACAAAGACAGCAATCACTGAGCTAAAGCCAAAAAAATTGACTGGCGGTTCATTGCCTCAAAAATACCTAAACCTCGTTCCCGCTCGGCTCGTACGATGGCCAGCCTTGTAAGCCGCAAGTGGAATCAGCCCACCCCAATGACAGAAGTCTAGACGTCTCACTCATCAGACTTCACATTTTCGTCTCCCGACACTACCGGTCCTTCATCTGCATCCTTGCCCGACTCCTCCGCAACATCAGCTAGTGCTTTCTTAACCCCTTTGCGATTCGCAGAACCCCGGCGCGTCGTCTTGCCGCGCTTCGAAACGCTGGACGGGACGCCATCGTCCGTCGACTGCGGCTTCCGCTTCCTCGGCGATGGCTTAGGAGTGACCGGTTTCTTGTCGTCTTCGTCCCCGTTAAGGTTCTCGGATGCCACGCTCTTCAGTTTGCGCTTGAGATTACCCAGCAAGACTTTGGTGCTGCCGAGTGTATATCCCGTCAAGCCAGCCAGTTTATCAAAATCCACCTTTCAGTAGAAAGTCAGGGTTAGTCGATCGGAGGATGTCACTCTCTGACTTGCTCACCTGCGGCTCAGTGTGGAAACACATCCACGACAGTGCGAGAAGCCGCATCTCTTTTTCAGTGAGATTGCGGCCTTCCTTCGACATGATTTCCTTCCTTGTAAGGTTTGTTGGTCTGAGGTATGAAATGCTGAAGGGTTTGGCTTTCCACTCGAAAGCGGAGGGGATATATGGGTCGAGATGATGGCTTCTTCAAAATGCGCGAAAGGTCTGGGGCAATGGGGAAGAAGAATCCCTGAAAGAGGGGCATTGTTGGGTTAGAAATACCCGGATCAAAGAAGGCATACGCAACGTAGGCTTATTATGCTGCCAAAGTATCGATTTGGCTTTACGCTCGTCGCATTACAACTCATACCAGGCAGAGAGGGCTGTGTGCCGGGCCGTACGCTCAGGCTCTAGTAACCACTTGGAGTTTCCTGTCGAGCGGAGCAACGGACGAGTCACATTTTCCAGGCGTCTACGCAGATCGGCGTGGAAAAGAACGTCCAATGAACGAAGATAAAGAGAATCTAGATAGTTGGGCGCTGTGAGAGGCGATAGTTGCTCACACCGTAGAAAAGAGTCGTCAGAATCCAGAGTATCCGTCAGTATCTGTATCGAGCCATGAGTCAGATTAAGCTTTGCCCGAGATATACACCTCCCCCACAGACCGGCGCCACTATGCCCTTCCGGATGCTATCTGCATACCGTGGCAACGGTTTTAAGTACGTCTGGGGTCGGCTTGTTGCACAGACAGCATATATCGTCATCTGTCCGTGTCGTCCCGGCTCCGGCACTCAGCGGCTTGTCGGCCCCGACTGGCGAGCCCCAAGTTTCCCTCGAGCAATGTCGTGCGTTACATCAGCTCGTGGAGCTGTGCCCCAGCGGCGATCTGGAACCACATGCAGCAGGATGACATCCGCCTTCCGAAAGTCCCAGCTCGTGTCCAATGGTTCTTCCCGGCTAGGGATGCTGCACGTAATCCCTGGCGTTTGAGCTACGGGCATCAAGGGTGCATCTAGCTCGGTCTTGAATCTGCAAGGACGTCTTTTGACCACGGGCTGCCGTAAAGTCAGCGAGTTACGGTCCTGGCTTGCTGCAGCGCGGGCGGGGCGTCGGAGCGGGCCTAGGATACGTGCCGGCGCCGTGGCCGAAAGAAGAATGACGGCAGCGGTTGATGGCTCGCATGACGCCCAAAATATACTCTTCGATCAATGGTACGATGAATGAAATGAGCAGTCTCTTTGAAGTTGTCGGCGGGAAACTATGCGGAGCGGCGTCTAGTGTAATATGGGGTAGTGGGGTAGTGGGGTAGGTGTTGCACTAAGCGCCGGGCATGGAAGGTTTGTACAGACGTTTGAGTCGACGTCATAAGTTTTGTACCGCAAACGAGGTGTTCGACGCTCGCACAGCATACGCTGAACAACGAAGTCTCCTGCGGTAAGAGAAGCACAGCCCACGGAACGCCGTATGGTGTAATCGGCGGCCTGCAATGGAGGTGAGCAATCGATTTTCGTTCGGGGTATGAGGCGGTGCTACTGACATGCATCCAGGCCATCGAGAACTACAGCTCGAGCACACATTGGACGAACTCCTTCCATACCTTATCGGACACCGCTGAGCGTCTGCTCCATGCAAGATGAAAGCCACCCTCGTACAGCAACCCTCGCCGGCATCGACGATACTTGCACCGAACAAATACTGGTACACCGAAACTTCAAAGCGGTCTCAGAATTCCATCAGACGTCTACGCCACACCAATCACGGATACCATAGCAATGATGCACGCATTGAGATCCTCTCTCAAATCTTAGCTGGATTTTGATCCGGCAAAAATCTTGAGAGATTACTGTCCCGAATCCGGCGACTTTCGCGTTGGCTAGCGATTATGCCACCAACAGTTCCTTGGAATCCGGCATACCTGCTCTCTGATGTTGAAATAGATGACGCCGATTATCTCGCCTTCGAGCTCCCGGCTCCCTGTGAACATGAGTTACAAAAGCACGCCACTGACGAGGTCGGGTACCTTTGATGGCCAGTTTGGATGCCCAACATGCCGGATCTTGTTATAAAGGCCTTGTCTACAGGGTAAACTGGTCTTCTATTGGGACGATCGGTTCATCATTTCTGCTGGTAAAAACCCGTGAGCTGCTTCAATGACCGGCAAGGAAGTGATTGCAAGTGCCTAATCGGCAAAGAATTCTGACCTCACCCCTTTCGCTCTACGCCAATGGCAGCATCACCAGGAACATCGAGTCAGTGCCTTTGCCACCTATCCCATGCTCTTTAGGAAGCTGTGATAGCCAAGCATCGTGGACTCTTCCAGAACCTTTCAATATGGCCGGAGGAAGCGGGCGGTATCTACCATATTGATCAATCCTTCCCGGATGCCTCTCCTAGAGCAGCAAGGCTAACAGCAACGGCGTTGAGCCGCCATTGGATTCTACTGTATCCGCCTCAAAGTCACCCTATCAGCTCTCACTTCCCGCCTGTCGGCAGAAGCACACCTCGGGAATCTCACCCAAATCCGATCTACAGCGGATCAACGAGCTATTCCAACGTCAAACAGGCACGACGGGCCGCACCACTCCCAGGAATGGGCAGCACCGCTCGCCTTCAGGCTTCGGGAGGCCCGTAACCCTCCGGTTTATATCGTGCCGTATCCAGGTCTCGAGCCGTGCAAAAGGCCCCACTCAGTCGTGTTAATCACGGCAGTCCAATTCCCAGGAGGAGATCCCCATATTGCCCCGCTGACGTTCGGCTCCAACGCCGCGTCTTTTGTTCCTTTAATCCGTACTCCCGGCTGGAATTCACGAGTCGTGAGCGGTCTGAGAAAGCTTCTGGAAATTTTGATAGGCCCATTTCGAGTGGGGATACTCCGGAGCGCTGGATGGCGCTCCAACCACTGACCAGCCCCACCGCCTCCCGAACTCGTCCCTTTGCTCGGGGCGGCCTGAATGCAGATCCCCGACTGCAGCAATCACAAGTATGCAGAAATGGAGATACTACATTTCGCCAGCAAACCATGTACGAGATAGATAGTGTTGTGATACTGATGGCATCCTTAAGGGCAATTGACCTGAGCATCTACAAAGTTCCCGATCAGCCGAGCGCCACACGCCCATCGCTTGCGCGCTACGTCCCGGTGTGCCGCCGTCCGTTAGTGATTCCCATCACCTTGCCCTCGGGAAATGAAAACGACGTCTTGCTGGACGTGGCGCATTCCAGAAGCTGACGCGATGATTTGCAGATTGACCATTGGGCATCCCCGTAGCCGCGGCGGCGCGGACGCCCTTCCCTACCCTTCTCTTCGGCTTCGTACCAGCGGACAGAGCCAAGCGGAGGACAACAGCGATAAAATAAGCTCGCCATGCAATCTCCACCAGTACGAGCTCGTCCTGCCCACCAGCGGAAAGTACGGTTCTACCCAATGGGCGGGCAACGAGCAACGACGAGTCGGCGAAAGCGTGAGCTGAGAGCGAGATGCATCGGGACTGCACAATTCACTCCCGGACAGCGCAGGTGAGAGGGTGGGGGTCGGGGCCGCTTGCTTCAGAAGCCGGAAGCGTCATCATGTCTCTGCTTGCCAACGCATCTCTTGTGGCGCTAGAGGACGATCCGCGCGAGGCCATGATTTGCTTACCTGCGAGGCGAGACAAGTGGGAGCAAGTAAGCTGGTGCATGCGCAAGGCGTGCTACACACCATTGCAGGTACGAGAGGCCTTTGTGCACATGCGGCAGCAATGTGTGCGCGCCAAAGTCACCTGGCCAAAACGCGAAAGCTCGTATGGTGCTTCTGCAGCGATGGGGCCGTGTGCACACCGGTCTCTGTATCCTCTTTGGGAGGAATAGGTTGGCAAGGCAATATGTATCCATCGAACAGCATACGCCGAGAAAGTCCCCACGGGTTCACCGGTCCCTCCCCCTTCGCTTGATGCCCAGAAGACGAGGGGCGAACCGCAACGGCTCCAGTGTCTCAACCGTCCAGGGAGCCAGCGACACGGCATTGGGTGTCGAATTTACCTGCTTCGAATTTGACCTACCTGGCGTAGCGGTTCGACTCACCATGCTGTCGCCATGGGAAGCTTAACTAAAAGGTCAATGGTGCTCCGTAGTGAAAATTAGCCTCGAGATATAGCCAGTGCGGCGAGGTTAGCCTAGCAACGCACGTGCCAATGGCTGATGTGCCGTGCCGCGTCCGTCGCGGGCGGGTGTTGGTGGGGCGGGAGGCGTGCTGTACTTCCCCGGGCGGGTTTGGAATCGGGGAGGGAAAGTTCCCTAAAGGGTGGAAGATTCCAGATCTGGGAACGCAGGGTGCGGAGTTCACGGCGATATTGGGTACTCCTTCCCCCACCCGCCCCCCACACGACTCTATAAACTGGACGCCGAACACGCCTTTTGTGGAATCAGAATGTGTCGAGGGCGCTGAGAAAGGGTGCCTGACCTGATGTGGAGCATTAAAGCTCGGACAGTGATGATATCGTAGGCTGCTCATGACTGACACTCCCTCGTGACCCTGTACATCCGTATCTGGATCTCAGAGGCAGAAGGATACGGTAGCCCCGTGCTTACCACCCCACCTTTCTACGCAGCATGCAAAAGCACAACCCATATATCATAACACACAGATCAGGGATAAAAAGGCCCGGACGTTTCGCGTCAGCCACAACGTGGACTGCTCTGGTTAGGCAAGGGACGAAGGTAAAGTACTACCCCGCCAAGCTGCCTTCTTGAAGTGGAATGACACGATGGAGAGGGAGAAATTGAACACCGTGGGCCGTCCCCAGCTGCTCATCGCCTCATGCGAAATACAGAGTGATGACTTCGGGGTTGATGCTCTCGAATCGATGCGATCGAAGCACGAAAAGGACGGAGCATGAGGGTACGACGGATGTGCGGGTCAGATTTCCATGATCCAATCAGAAAAATGGAAGAAGGGTTTCCGTTGCTCCAGAGGCTAGGGTAAGAAGGTACCAAATCAAATCCCCTGTTCACCCTAGAAGCTAGTCAAACGCCGTGGGGCTGGAAGCCTGGGCTTCTTGCATGGACTGTTACTGTTGCTCGCGGCCTTCCGTACTTGGAGCAAGCAGGCTAGAAAGCGTGGCGTTAGACGTGGGTTTGGTTGGGGGTGGGTCAAGTTGCTTCGAGAGTGAGGAACTTGCAACGGAAGGTCACTTCTTCCCCACGTGTTATGCGGGATGCATGAAAGAAAGAAAGAGAGGCTTGGGGACGAGGAAGTTCGAGTACGGTACGGCGTAGGGATAGTGAGAAGCTCTGTTAAATGCTTTTTGATGGTGTTGGTTCGCAAGAATGCACAATCAGCCAATTGAGCTCCTAAAAGCCATGCCTGATTCGTGCAAACCACATGATCACCTGCCAGCGCGACGATGCGGCAAGGGTTCGGCCACTCTCCCCTTGGCAACATTGCCCCAGCCAAGGACAAGGCGGAATGTGCATGGGTGGGGCTGAGTGGGGGAAGGGGATGAGGAGTGGGGAGAGAAGCAATTGGGGAAGAGAGTGGGGAGTACGTACGGTACGTAGTACGTAGGAGATAGATAGGTACCGTAGTTAGCGGACTGCTTTTGGCTTTTTGCTTGTTCCTAAGGCGGCCTCATGTAGGTATTGCACAATAATTGCATTCTGCGCTATGCTCCATGCGCTCTGATGCTAGCGAGCGGTTGGCGTCTGACTCCGTTCGACAAGTCGATGGCACACACGTCGCAACCCGTGCCGCTATCCGCCAATCCCGCCATGCTGCAAGGCGGTCCCGCCTCTCGGTACCGGGAAATGCGCACCATACCTCAACCCGGGACCAGGGATTTGACTGAGTGTGTGTGCGCGCTGAATGGACCGCCATGCAGCTCCTCCGGGCTGCGGCACCTCTCGGGAACAAGACGGGGAGTACGGTATACTTCGTAGGAAGATGCCAAGTCGTGGACTTCCAGGCACTTGGGTTATCTCGGGAGTTCTTTGAAGAAGACGAGGAGATGACCTACCGGGAAGAAGGTTAGAGTGAGACTATGAGAGGAAAGGGAAACGAGACTTACCTAGTTCCGTGTTGGCGATCTCTATCTCTCCAAAGAGCACTTGACGAGACAATGCCCATAGCAGGAAGCTGACGTCAAACTCAAGAAGAGAAGAAGAGATTGCCGGTACGGTAGCTATCCAAGTACAGGATGTGGGATTTTGGGGGATCTCTGTTACCGATCGGCGTGGTACTACCGTATCTGTACCAGTATACGAGAACGAAGCTGACGCTGTACGGATATGCTTTTCAAAAGTAACGGGTCACCAAGACTCTACTTGCCAAGGCCTTACCAAGGCGCTAGCGCTACCCGGATCAGAACATTACACCACAAAAACACTTTTGCAGCAACGTTATCGCGACGAAAGTGGTGCTAAAATACTCGTTGTGTTAAGGCGATCAAAATCAGTCCAGTTGCAACTCACTATTATTTCAAAGCGTGAGTGCATCGCGACTTGAAGTTTTAGGCCAGGCTGGTAAGGTCCGATGTAAAGACACGCCAAGGAATGTGGCTTGACTCGTTACTTTTGAAACGCACCTCCGTAGATGAGGTAGATGAGGCGGGGAGGATTTAAGTGGCACGTAGTTGGTGGAGGTGAAGGATGAAGGATAAGTTGAGGTGACGCCAGGCGTGGTAAGGGCTCAGGATGGAAGGAGGTACCTGACCATTCAAATGACGAGGGAAGGTACTTCGTACGCACCAGTGAAACATCACACGCACACACATACCGTATCAGTTTCATCTTCATCTCATCTCTATCTCATCTTCATCTCATCACCATCTCACCACACCATCTCATCAAAAGCTTCAGCTACGCCCCGCCTTACAAGGCCCGCGCCAAAACACCCCGTCATCCTCCGCTCTTTTTGCCTTTTTGCCCATTGTCCACCATGGCGCAATTTTGATGAGGCTGATCTTCAGGCTCGCCCCACTCCAAGCTTGACGCCAGCAGATCTCAGTTGGGAGCAGCAAGTCGGAGCCACTCCCTATACGCCATCGTTCATACGCCATCATTTACCCGTTATTATTTTTTCCTCTCAATTATCGTCCTTCGCTTCTCCCTCCAACTGATCAGCCTATCTATGGTTGTTCCTTTACCAGCGGCGCCTTTGGCGCTTAGCTCTTCTCAGCCGTCGTCATTCCTCACCCGTGATCTCCCCTCGGTTAGTGTACCAGCACGAGTAATGGGAAACCCGAAACTGCCGGTCTCCAAGTCACGGAGATGCAACAACGCCAGGAGAGTCAAACAACTTGTCCCTAGGGTTTTGTTGGTGGCTGGTAAAAGGGAGCACCCGGCGAGACGTTCCGGATGAGCACTGGGATGGCTTGACCCTGTGCCATTTGTTCATGCCCAATCTCCTCTCTCGTTGTTTGCCTATGGCTTGCCGGATCTTACAGGACTGGTTTCCGCGGAATGGCGATATCGCTGCTTTCGACAAAACCAGGCGTCGAAGTGTCCCCGTCACCAGTATGCGTCGTAGGAGGGTGCTGTGAATACTTGTAGTGGCATAGTCAACCAGCGACGAATATCAAGCATCGAAGACAAGATGCATCAGCTGGGACCGCTGACGGCATGGGGGGAATCCCGGCACCAAGGCGCTCGCCCGCGTTGGCCGGCCTGGCCGCCCGCTTGATGCGAGCAATTTCTTTCGCGCATATTCTGCGCCGCTTGGGTCGCGGCGCCAGAAGAAACCCCTGGTCCAATCAACCCTTTTGCACACACTCATTGCTGGCTGACTCCATTTACCTACTACCAGTCGCCGACTGCAACTATCTGCCTGTCCTGGTTGCGCATGGGGCGCCAACAAGGGAGAGCCATACGCAAACCTCATCATGTCCCGTCGCCCCACGTGCTGCGTGGATGTAATCGGCCCACTTTTCTCGCAACATCGGGAGAAAGTGCAGATTCCGCAGTCTCCACACCATGCGCTGCGTAGTATGCTGCCATCTGCAACTCTGCGCGACCCAGACGAAGAGAACATCGGGTAAGGTGTCCCTTGTGCATAGCCGAATTGCAAGTGGAAGAGGAGCAACGCCAGCCTATCCTCGGGAAGCTGGTCCGACTCGAACGTGCGGAAAGCCTCCATGTTTACAATTGGCCCCAGCCGCTTCGGCATCCGTGTGGTGGTGTGCAGTGACCAGCTTACGGTGCTTGCGGAGAAAGGCTCGTGGGTGCAAATCGAGGGGGTCAAGCGAGTGCAACAAGCACGCGGTGCACGCGCGCTCCACTCTGTCGGGTCAAGCCATGAGTGAACGGACCTCAGGTTCTTCTTCCCCGTGCTCAGTACTGTATGTACCCCACGGATTAGGCCTCCACCGTTATTCTGGTGCAAGAGAGGAAACCGAATGTGCAAAAGCCGCCTCCTCCTTTATGCAGCAGGTGATCTGCGCACTGCCGACTGGCGATTGTCACCGGCCATTTCACCCGGATTCAAAATTCAGAAGGCAAACATGGGCCAAAACTATCGAAAAACTCCATGGTCAAAGGTAGCAGGGGCATTGACGCCAGATTTATACGTGACATATAGTCCCGCTCCCTGGAACATAATGCCTGGAAAAGCTCTGCCTGTCCGCGATGACAAGCAGAGACAAGGCTGGTCCCCTCAACTTGCTACACACATCCGCGAGGCTGGGGGAATGTTTTGTCGCTCCTTCTGTCGCACCATCCCATAGGCTCAACGGGGTCCGTGGGGCCCGATATCAGGGTGCTCCCGTGGACACTGTAGTGGGCGTTGCTAGGCGTGGATCATACCTCATACCGCTGCACAGACGGACGTTGTCAAGTCTTCCCCATGCCGTCGTCATGGGTATGTACCGGCTACGCCATGCTCCATAAACAAAAGACCGGGCAGCACTTCGGCTGATTCCCAGGATTCACCGGCTCCAAGCGGCGCGTGCACAGGCCCTTTTAAAGGCGGCGGCATCGCAGCATGGGAGAACGCTGGATGGTGGAGTGCGTATTTTTGAACCAAGCAGGGCGCCGGACCCCTCGTCAGCGGGCGCTTCTGCCCGAGCTTATGGCAGGGCTAATGGAACAAGCAGGGAAGGCAAGCTGCCGCCCCCGCAAGGGATTGAATGAGAGAAACGATGAGAAGAAGGGCGGAGAGGAGAAGATCTGACAAAGGCCGATGATGGGGGAGGGGAGAGGAGGAGCACGAAAGAGAGGCAGCGACTGGGTGAGGCTGCATAGGAGCGGGTGAGGAGACGAACTACGTTTGGTACGGACCCAGAACGGTTGGGCTCAGGTGGCTTTCCCGCTGAAGATGAGGTGGCCGGTGGATTTGAACATTGGGGAAACCTACTGTATGGGGTGGCAGGATCCCAGTCCTTTTTGCTGTTGCTTCCCGAGCTAGGATGTACAGTTTAACGTGTGGTAGGTGCCCGCAACCGCTGCAGTACAACGCACCGACAGAACAGAGTCATGCTTTGCATGGGACCAAGCGCGAGGCGCAAGGCAGAGGCAAGCCGGCAGCCGCAGGTAGCGTCGGAAGTTCTGGTGACTTGGGTAGCTACGACAAATGAACTAGCGGTACGTACCCAACCCTGTGGCATTTCTCGCAGCTATCTGCTCGCTTGGTATCCCCAGGTTAACTTCGTTGGCAAGTCCTAGCTGCTGCTCCATACTCGTTAGTTAAGGCATGTCTCTGTATATCAGTGGCGGTGACCGCTTGTTGTCACGCCTTGCCATCCCACATTTCCGTCGCCGCCATAGGCTCTCTCTGCCTCTCTCTACTCTAGTGTCTTCTGCTACAGTACTCTAGTACTCTGCACCGCACGTTTCTTGCTTTGCATTACCCACACACGCCACACACACACTTCCTCTGCTGCGTTACTGCTGCATCTACTGCTGCTATGCTGCCAGTCATCCTCTTGCGATAGGTCCCATCATACTTGTCGAAATCGGTCGGGCATGCTCTAGCTGCAATTCGCTGCTGCTGGTCGGCCTCCTCAAACAAATCCGTCATCCCCCATTTTACCTCCGCTCTTCCCACGGATACCATCGCAGCTTTTTGCTTTTGCTTTTGCTTCAGTTCTGATCTGAGCGTCCCTGCATATACAATACATCCCGCCGCCCATCCTCCTTGACTTCCCCCCCCCAACAGAACAAGTAAACTCATTTCCTCTTCGCCTTACGGAGCCTGTACGCAGTACTCCGTATTGTGATTAGCTGTACACGCCAACCGGGTTTAAGGACTCCCCTCCATCGGCAATCTCATATCAGTCCAACTTTGCCAGTTTGGGTTCTTCCAAGGTCTCCCCCATTGAAGCCCACATCTCCCCCACTCAGCTTCAAACCTACTTTTACCACATCCCCCCCCCCTTCAACGGAGTTACCCTCCGTGCTTTACAAACGTCACCCACCCCACGGACATTTTGCCTTTCTCAATTTCTCCATTGTTCTAACCCCCCATCCTGCAAGTCGGGGACGTCACTAAAGCGTCCCTCACTTCCTCGCAGTTCACCGTGGCTGCCATTCGGGTTCCATCGTTCTGCCATAATCCATACGACACTCCGAAGCCTAACCTGGCATCCCATTTATCTGGCAGTCACCAGCACTTCGCTTCTGTCGCTGTCGTTACGGCTGGCAGTAACGGAGCAAGTCCAGCCGCGTCTCCGGAAGCGAAGGTCTCCCCCAAGCATCCACAGCCTGCCTATGCGCAGCCGAACGAGTCTCCCCACCCACAGCAACACTCCTTCAAGCAAACCCGCGACATTCGACCTCTGGACTCCGCAGCGTCTTCGGAATCCAGTCAGAAGCCCTCCAGATGGTCGCCAAACCGAACCGGAGAACGTACCGTGGAGGAAAAGCCCATGTCAAGCCATGGATCTGGTTCCACTGCTGGCGCCGGCACCGTGACGCGGCCGCCGACATCTAGAGACCAGGAGCACGACCAGCAACACCAGCAACAGCAGCAACAACTGCACACCAGTCCGCATGCACAGTCTCTGCAAGCGGAGAGTCCATCATTCGCCACATCACCGCCACCACCCCGGAACGCTGCCCCGTCTCCCGGCCCGCACCCCTTCTCGCCCGAGTTCCGTTCAAGAATGAGCGGGCAACGGGCACCGTCCCCGCTCCAGCAGCACCAACGGGCCTTTGCGTCGTTATCCCCGCGGCGAAGCTCAGACGGCGGCTTCACCGACACCAGAGGTCCGGCTTCGTCGTCCCGCGCGCTAGACGTGCTCTCCATTCTCAATCCTCCGTCCCAGGCCGAGCTCGAGCTTGAAAACCACGCCCGTCGCCGGAGCGCAGCGCAAGTAGAAGGCCACCAGGGCCAACGGCCAGCTATTCACCGGCCGGCTGGCACGCCCCCTGCCATTGCCACGGACATTCAGTACATACCGGGAACTGCACAGGCTGGAGCCGGCGAGCTGTCGCCCCTCGGAGGGAACGGAAGAGGGCGAAGGATTTTGACACCAGTTTCGCCTCGAATAATCCGCGGATCCAGCTTTAGCAGATTTGGACTTGCAGCTGGAACGGCTACGGGGACGATCAATGCCTCTGAAAACCTTTTTTTGTCGCCAATCACTCGAGCTGATGGCGCTCCTGGGTTCGGATCATTGACACAAGTTGTCAGTAGTGCGACCACACAGGGTAGCAATCTGCCTCCGAACTCTGCACCTCATCGAAGCTCGTTTGCTCTGCCCAGTGCGCCGACGCCAACACCGCCGGGTCCAGGTCTCGGACCGATTCACTCCCGAAGAGCCAGTCTCAGTGCTGCTGCTTCTTCCGCGCCGTCCATATCGTCGGCGCGAGCAAGTCCATCACCATCCTACTCCTCATATGGCCAAGCTAGCGGTCAGGCTTCGCCTTCACTTCCGCATCCCGGGATGGCTTCGTTGGGAGCCTCTGTTTCGGGTCAGTCTTCGCATGGGTCTTACCGTGGACCCGGGTCGCACGTAGAATTGGAGAGCGAAAGTGGCAGTCACCAGGGGAACTACGCGGGCCACATGCAGATGCGTCAGAACCAGCATCAGCAAGGAGGTTCTCCGTACGGAATCCCTCTAGTGCCCTCCGGCATGAACAACATTCAGCTGATCACCATAAACACGACACGTGGAACAACGCAGCTCCCAGTCGATGTTCATGCGGCATCCAAGCAAGCGGACGAGAAGCGCAAGCGAAACGCCGGCGCCTCGGCACGGTTCCGCGCCCGACGGAAGGAAAAGGAAATCATTGCGGCCACAACGATTGCGCGACTCGAAAACGAGCTTGCCATGGCGCGGGACGAAGCTGAGTTCTACCAGCTGCAGAGCAATACCTTTGCCGCGAAGCTACAGAGCATGGGTCAAGGACAGTATGTGGAACAGCAGCCGAAGATGGCGAAGCGGAGATATGACATGCCGGACGCCAACGAAATCAAGGCCAGCTTGGACGATATGTCGGAGGAAGGTGGCTCGGGCGGAGAGCAGATGCATGGGGGATACTCGCGAGACACGAGCATGGGGTTTGAGGCAGAGAGGCCTGCGACGCGGAGGAGGACCGAGTCGTATGTTGAGCCGGCGGGCGTGGCCTCGGTCGCTGCTACGCACGGAAATTACACACATACTGCTCATCCGTACGCCCCGCCGCCCGCCCCACCGCAAGTCTACGGAGGATATGGACCAAATGGTCCACAGCAGCAGCAGCAGCAACCGCCGCAGGGTCAACTGCAGCACCATCAGTCTCCAGGTCAGCGGCATCCATTGCCGCCACCCCACCAGGTTGGACCAGCGGGCCCACCAGGATTCCCGACGTATCCCCACCAACAGGGCCATCCGGCTCATCAGCAACAGCAACAGCAGCAGCAGCAGCACCTCAAGCAGGAACCGGGATACGAGCTGCCTCATCGGTGGCAGCCCTCGCGATAGTTACGGGGTTCTATGGTCAAAGCACCACCAGAAAAGACCGTGGCCGCCTGCATCCGCAAAGACTACCGGGCAGGGCGGTTGCGACCTTATGTGTGACCCTTGGTTTTCGAAAGTCAAGAGTTGGATGCGGAATGTAGGGACTGTTGCCCAAAGACGGGATGGCAATGTTTGGAAGGTGGACAAGGCAACGATCGTTTGCTACGAAGTCGAGACACTGCACCACGTTGAATACTTTGGCAAAGAGCACCCAAGCAAGCCTGGAAGATTCAGATTTTACACTTGGTTGGATGGAGGAGCGCATTGGTTGGGATATTCTGGATCTGGACAGGTTGGAATTTGTCTCATTTTTGGTTGTCTGTCTTTTCCTCTCGTTTGATACCCTCGGAGTGGCGTTCTGCATTGTTTTCTGGAGTCTTCTGTCGTATGTTTTCACGCCGTTCCGCGAGTGTGTGTTCTGTAACTTCCGGTTATTCCTCTGCTGCAGACTTTTGGCCCTTTTGGTTTTGATATCCAAGTTGTCCTGCTTATGTCTGCGTCCACCATTCGAGAAGAAGCAAGTGTCAAACTGTCGCAAATACCCCCAGCTTCCTTTCTATCTCGCGTCATTTTCATTTTGGAATTTGCTTTCCGCGTTAAATATCCCCTAGAACACCCCGATCTCGCGATCACCATACTAGTACCCATCCATTTCCTTCTCAGTGTACTTTTCCCTCTAGCCGGCGGCTGCCGCGGCTTCTACGTTGTCATACTCGAGCACACCCAGCGCGGGCATGAAACCCCGCCGTTAGATAGCAAACCAAATCCAATGACGCCAGCCTTTCGGCTGCGTATCCCCGGCCTCCGTCCCGTGGGGCTACCACAATACTACGAAAGGAAGTGACTCGCGCGCCTCTGATCGTTCCTGCCTCACCGCTCCTGCAGCGCATGCGCGAGCAAGGCATAAAAAACAAAAGCTGTGTGCGCGAGATGCCTGCATCCTTGCCTTGCCCGCTTGCCCCGCGTTGCGGCTAACGTGGCCGGGCGCCTTAAAGAAGCCTAAGGTGTGGCGGGGGCGAGTTGGCGTTGGCGTGGGTAGGTGCGGGAGAGGCTCACCGCCGGCACCGCCACTGGTGCGGTTTTGGAGAGCTTGAATGGGAACCTTGGCGGCTGTATTGGGGGTGGGCGGATGGCGGCTTTGCGGGCGCGCTTAACGGTTTGGGGTAGCCTGGCGCGGGGGCGGACAACGCATCGTGAGGTGCAGTGCTAAGACGTGAAGCGGAGGCTGGGGAACATGTGGCTTTGTGCAATTGGGTTTGTTGGGGGGCGCTGAGACGTATTGAGGGGCAGAAGAAGATGGGGTGGAGGCTAAAGGGAGGTTAATGAAGTCAGGGTTGTAGGACTGTCTTTTGCTGGAGGAGCATTTGGTAGGAGTGCCGTACGGTCTGTGCACTGCTGCGACGTAATGTGGAAGGGGTTGGCCTCCATGGCTAATAGGTAAAGGGGCCAGGCTGCACCAACGGGCGGCCTTTCCCAATGGAGTAATCGACGATGTTTGGGATATGTTGTACGGCCGCGTGGCGGTGACGTATTACGGGCGCCATGATTGGCCAATGACAGGCGTGAGATGGGCCTATCAGGGAGAGGAAATTTTTGGCGATGGTCACACATATCTTGATTAGAATCCTTCCCTTTTTCGCCCTTGTCGGCTGCTCTTGCTTTTGCTATTGCTTTTTAGGCAATGCGGTGACATGTTGCGGAGGGTCCGGAGCAAGGAGTGACAAATGGAAGGGACGGCGCTGGGACGAGGGGATGGGATTGAGATGTGATGCATGTCGAGGAGTCAGCAAAGCACAGGAAGAAGCACGGACAGAGCAGAGAGAGGCAAGGAGAGGCAAAGAGTCGGTCGGCTCGGCTGTCACCGGTTACGGTGCATGAGGCCGGCGAGGTCAACAGACTGGTGGTGATTCGTCTACTTGCCGAGGACGATGGGAGATTCGCGAGTCGTTTCCTCCCGAGTAATGCAGTGGACCCAGTTGATGCAGTGAATAATGCAAGAAAACGACTCTCGTGATACAAAATTGCTGCATTGTGGTCGGCTGTCGAGCTGTCGACTCCACTTTTAATGTCCCTTCATGGTATGCGGAAAGAAAGCGGCATCAGCATGCAAATGTATGTCAAAAGCATGCTCCTCCACTCTCTTCTCCCTCTTCATCACCGATGATCCACTCACTACTAAAATACTCTTAACCCCGTGACCCAGACTATATGCACTTCGCCGCACTTCACTCCAAAAGCAACGGCCATCACCCAATCCTCCGCACTGGAGCAGCCTTCGGATCCACCTCTGCCAATAATGGATGGTGTCGTCCGGTATAGTACATACCGGCTTGCCCCGACTTACATGCGTTGCAGCACCAGCGCATACTTGCAGTTGCATTTGGCCGCGATGGATGTACAAGGCCTGATGTACGGCATATGCACGAAGAAGGGGTGAGGCCTGGCAATTGGAGCCCGATGTGCCGGGCCGGGAGAGACGGGCGCTTGACATTCGGAGGTGGTTGGTTGGTGGATAGGTCGGTGAGGTGCATACGGGTGGGGCATCATGTACACGGTACATGTCCGTAAGCGAAGGCGAAGTATTGGGTACAGGCTAGGATTAAGGGGTCTTTTGATATCGCCGAGTGATGCCCTCTCTGCTTTCTTCAGCTGCACTTACTACATCCGTATTTCTCCATCATTTCCTTACTGGATGCTTCATGCTTGAATATTGGAACAATGGAATGCGAGACGCTTATGCACAGCTAGACACTCTTTTACTGCATTCTCGAGCGTCGAGAATCGATAGTCGACGAGCTCGTGACGACATCGGCCATTCCCAAGGATCGCGACAACGAACCGAGCCTAAACATCACCACCATCACCATAATGCCCGCAACAGAACCAGCAAGATGTGGCGACTCTCACCGCTCTCCACAACCGCGGCATGCAGGCGACGTCAACAAACACCCTCGGGTCGGCAAACACTGAGGCAAAAGGCGTGACGAGGCACGTCTCCGTTCCTCGGCCGGAAGAAAAAAGCGCAAGCCACCCAATGCATGGGCATCAAAGGAGAAAAAGCGCAGCCAATGAGAAAATTTCCCAGTAACTTCGTTCCCGTCGTTCATTCGGAACGTTGAACCGTCCGGGCCGGCGGTGCAAGGAAGACGCCTGCTCGTCGCCGCCCATCCACACACCCTCAACGGACAAGATCGCGAACAACCCGCCCATTCAGTATTTTTCCCCTCCCCCTATCACTAGCAGCAAAGGCAAGCCGCAACCAGAAGAACCACTAGCATCGCCACTAGCATCACCACCACCAACTCACCCCACCCACCGTCCGCAACCAAACCCCAAAACCAGCCTCAGGCTTCCCACCCCCCAGCCCCAAACTGACGCCCTCGGCTCCACCCCCCTCGGCCCCGGCCCCGGCCAGCGGGCGGCGTTCTACCCGGCCGCGCACCCAGCGCCGTGCATCAGTCGTCTCGCCATCGCGACATGTATGCGTCGGACGCGCATATGCAACCCGCGCATGGGTCGCAGCCCTCACGCCTGCGCCCACGACGCGCATGCAGCCACCGCCAGCAGGCATCCAGCGGCGCGACGTCAGCCCAGGCGCGGGCGCTCGTGCAAGAAAACGCTCCCAGCCCGGCGGCTGGTGTGCAGAAAACGGGGGTAATGTGATTTTTTCGTTCTACGTTCACTGGTGATCGCTGGCCGACGCGGGTGCCCGCTCGGTAGGGCTGTTAGGCGCTTTGTACTTCGTAAGTTTCAATGCTGGCGGAGGATTTGAAATCAGTGCTTTCCCCGCAGGTTGGTTGTACTACAATTCTCCCGCGGCCTTACCGCTGTGCGACCCTGTGCGCGAACGGCGAGAGCGAGCTCAAGGTTCCACAATAGTTCGATCCCTCCAGTTATCTGGTCTCGCTAAAGGCGAGGTTAAGCGAGCGGTATATGGGTAACCGCCCCGTCACCTCGGCTGCGCGCCTCCTTCCGGTCCCGATTCGATTGTGGCTGCTGCGGCCCCTGATCAGACTTTCGTTCTCGCGTGGAGTTTCCGCCCTTTGCTCTGCTCGGGGACTGATGGTTCCTCCGCACGCGGCTATGGGTCCCGAGCGCATGGCGTGGATTCCGTGTCCGGAGACTTGGAGCTGGCGGCTTACGCGAGTGCGCACAATGGGCTTGCTGGGACGAGGGATTGTTCCAGTGGTTCTTTCTTTGTTCTGCGTGTTTTACCAATTGGGCGCGGAGGCTGCTTATATAACCCCTTTGGGACGTCTTCCATGCCTCAACAGCGCTGTTGAGATGATGGCGCTTAATACCCGCGCCAACACGAGTCGTTGCTTGCATCCCATGCTCATCCGAGCGACAAGCTTCACGTGCAGCAATGAAAATGATGTTGACAATTAAGCTCGAATGACGCAGCAAAGCACCGCTAGCCCCGCACCCGCGCATCACGAATCAAACGCACGGCCTCCCGTCCGTCCCGCAACCCCACTTCCCACCCGTGCCGACCCCCCACCAAACCACCCCACCTGCCCCGCTCCCCGGCCCCCACGCCATCAGCCCCACGCACGCAAATCATCCCGCGGACCGAACACGCGCAAACCCCCACCTCGATCTGCGAGATTGCGCCTCGTCCCGCCGTCCGCGATGGCGCAATGCCGCCCGTTGCTTCTTTTTTAGCAGCCAGGATGAAACGCGGGCGGCACACGTCATGTGGTTCCCCTTGTGGCTCCAACGCGAGAGAGCGTTGAGGGGTGCTGGTTGCCTAGGTTTAGGTGCACGCGCAAAATTGGACTTCGTATCAAGCTTCGCATCTGACATCCCCGTTATATGTGAGCCACAAAACGCCCTGTCTATGTACGGGGTATCTAACCGGTTCGCCGACCCCGACCCCCGAATCCACGAATAGCCTTCAACGCCGCGGCCATGCGCCCTAATAACGCAACCCATCCCGCTCCATGCAATGCGAAACAAAAGCTAAAATGTCGCACCGACAGCGCAACAATGCAACCCCTTAACCTTACTCGCGAATCGGCGCGCCTATCTCACGTACCCGCTGTCGCAGTCTCGCGCGCAAACTAGCGCTCACGCCCCGCCCGGCCTGGGCCTGCTGCTCGTACGCCATATACTGCTCGCGCACCGTGTCTGCGATCCACAACTCCGCGACGACGGCCATTCCCGTCGCCAGTGTATCCGACAGCGCGAAGGGATCGCTTCTCGCGCTCCAGCTGTTCTCGTCGAGGAGAGCAGAGCGCTCGTCGAGCGGCGATGCCGATCGGACAAGCACACCGCGCTCCTCAGCATCGTGCGTTTGCGCTTCGTCACGGTCGCACAAGTCGAATGCTTCTCCAACTGCGGGGTGAGGGACCGTGGAAGGCTGGCGCCGGCCGAGGTGCGCTAGCATCACTTTGCGCCGCTTGCGCGTTGCGGCCAGGGCGACGAGTTGTAGGAGCGTGATGAGCAGGTTCAGCAGCAGAAGGCGCAGCTTCGAGGTTGGACCCTGTTGTCCTACAAAATCGACTAACACGCTGCCATGCAGGTATCCGCGGGTAGCCTCGGTGGCGGCGGGGGCGGAGAAGCAGGCGTTTAGGACTAGGCAGATGATGTTTGAGCCGAGGATGGCGGCGATGGAGGGGGATGGTGGTTGCGGGGGGAGGGAGGGTTTTGGAGTTAGGTAGGAGCCTTGGATGGCGGCGCGGAAGAGGGCGCGGATGAGGGATGTACTGGGGTTGTTAGGGGTGTGGTGAAGGGGGTTGTGATGGGAGGGGTGCGTACTCGAGGTAGTAGAGTACTGAGATCTCGGCGTAGACGAGGAGGTCTAGGTTGCGGATTAGGTCGTCGAGGAAGCGAAGACGCTGCTTGTATGCCCAAAGCGCGTGCGCGTCAGAATCTCCATCCGCATCCGGCGAGTCCGTTGCTAGGTTCGCGTCGTCGACGCGCGAGGCGGAGGGGGAGGTGGTGGAGGCAGGTCCGGGTTCACCGTCCATGGCTGCGACTTGTGGGAAGGATGGAGGGGGAGCGGAGCAGACGGGAGTGCGCGTGGAAGAGCATGAATATCTGGGTTCCCGTGGGCGTGCTTGAGGTGAGATACGTCGTGGCGATGACGCTGGTTAACTTGGAGCTCGGAGGTGAGGCGGTGATGCCTCTCACCCTTGCAAGGCAGATCGGATCAAAGGCTTTTCCGTCCCGACGCTCTGAGCGACGAGCTTGGGACAACATCACCGACGACACCATCAACGACGCTACCACCTCTTCGCACATTGGAGTCTACGAACAGCGAAACCTCGAGGCCACAATGTAGACCCTATATTGCATGCGTATTTCTCCTTTTCAATAGCGACGTTAGAGACAGACTGCTTCCATTGTTTGACGTTTCCCTTTTTCCGCCATCCTGCATGCAATCCGAATTCATTGGGACGCTTACAGCACTCATTTTTCTCCAGTTGCTATAGGTAATTCATACGGGTGCATTTGGAAAGGTATATCGGCACTTGATATAGCTTTCAAGGCCGTTTTGGAGCTTCCCAGCGATACTGCTATGGTGCCTAACATTACACTCTCAGGATTATGCGAAATGCTATGCGCAGATGTTGTAACGCAATTCAACAATGACCGGACCGTTCCACGTGGAGAGAAGCAGCCAATTAATCAGTGATGTTGTCTACTGTTACTTCGTTCACTCTGACATTGCTTCGACCAGTTCAGACTGTCCACATGGTTGGTGTATCGAATGGCCGCGTCCGCGGTGCACCAGGCCTCGTAAATTCACAGCAGCCCGGATTATGGTTAATCCGGTACCGGTATGCCGCCGCTGCCCTAAATCATTCATCGGTCGCCTTGTAAATCACTAGCATCGGTGTGCCTTAAATGTACCTTCTCCTCGCTGTGTACTGCTCCAGCTCCACTTCCATTCTTCTTCCTCTTCCACTCTCCAATTTTGCGCCGCCCTCGATCCTTAAATGCCGTCGACCGTCTGTCGTTTCAGAATCGTTACTTTCAATCTGAAAAGGGTATGATCCGCTCACCTTCCCGTTCGGGGTCTGACCTCCTAAAGTTCCAGTATCATGATATCACGTGCCCGAATTCTCAACGGTTTGCCTTCGTTTATTCACAGCCCCTCTCTGACATCGATCGGCTTTCATAATGCGTCCTTGCTGGCGACTTCGTCTTCCTCCCGGATACCTTCTTTGATGCACATCATCTTCAATCCAGGGGTCATTATCACGATGGCTTGTCCGAATCCACCGGCTCGACTGTCTATACTCCTACGCTTTAACTTTGGAATGTCTATACCTGGTATTCATATTGTGCTCAGCTCGTTCGTTGACGAATTTCCCTATACTAGGAGGTGGGTTTGTCGTGCTCATTTTATGCCCCTGAGTGTTTTTGTTCTGTTTGTTCCTGTTATCCTAGACAGTTTGCTGCATGAATCGCTCATCATGTCATATAAACTCACTTGAGATCACTACTCTGATATCTTCGCAGATTTTAACTGGAGATGTATTTCCTTCAAACGTATATGCCCCTCTGAATCATTCCGACAATGATCAGAATGTATATTCAAGCAGCTTGTTTGAAAGGGATTCAGTTCCCGCCCCATATACGTTTTCCGGGGCTGGTCCCCCTTATAGTCCGACGTTCGTCGGCATGCCGACTGATGTCGATATAGATCGATGTCATTGTTACCCGATCTTTTACTCAGAATCATTGTTCCCACATATATATCTTCAAGCGCACAGCACACAAACAAGTACCTGCTGGGTGACTGGTGAATTTTTTTTCCAGTCACCCATTCACCCCCTTAAACTTGGGGACATTGTACCTCCCCCCTTCTCCCCACAACAACCACTCTCCAATCCACCAGCAATTCCACAAGCTGGACCCCTACACCAAGCTCAACTGAGGGATTGAACCGCACATCTCACAGTCAGAACACCACCAACTCCCTCCTACCTCTCCAACCACGCTCTTCTTCTCCGGTGTCAGCAATGGCTGCTCCGAACGGTACCAACAAGGTCGCCGCATCGTCGCCTCCGGCTCAAGAGCCTGCTACGTCGTCCACGGTAGAGATGGACCCCTTCGCGGAGACTGATGCCTTGATCAATGGCGGGTTACAGTCCGTAGATCCGGCTAGAGGTGCGACCACCGCGGACTTCGGAGATGATGTTCTACAGAATATCTTTGAGTGTAACGACATCGTCGACACTCCGGATCAGCAGCCGCAGAACACAGCGGTTAGCGATTCCGTCCTGCCCGATCAGATGGCAGTGAACATAATTGAGCAGCAGAACGCTGGTACGGCGCAGGTAAGCTACATCCCTTCAACGATATCAGGGGCAAACTTACTAACCTATTCCAGACCGTCACCACTGACGTCAACCAGGGTCAAATGGTCAACGAGCTGAGGGCGACGGACCTGAGCACGGAGAACAACGGGCACGTCCCGATCGCTCCTGCTCCGCCTGAGGAGACATTCCTGGCTGGTCCGAGCATGAACTTCAGCTTCGTCCCGCACCATCAGCCGGCCTCATACGATTACTACGGCAATCAGGGGCCCGTCCCGGAACCGACGTTCACCCTGGACGAGACTGAGCGTGCTCCGGCACCCGTCTTCGACTGGATTCCGGCTTATACGGCTGATGCATTCGACTTCGACGAGGCTCAAGCCTATACGTCCGGTCCGGCCGCTATTGATCCTGCTCTGGCGTCCATGTTCAATCCATCTCCGGTTTACACGTCCGGTCCGCCCCCGATTGATCCAGCTCTGTCGTCCGCTTTCGACCAGGCCCCGGTCTATACGTCCACTGCGCCTCCAGGTCCGGCACAGACGGTCGTCCCAGCTCCGGCCCAGCCGTTCGCTCAAGGCTCAGTCCAGCCGTTCACCCAAGATCCGGTCCAGATGTTTGGCCAAGCTCCGGTCCAGCCGTTTGCCTATGCGCCGGCTCCTACATATCATCAAGCTCCCGCTCCGACCTTCGTGACGGTCCTGGCTTCCACTCCCATCCAAGCCCCAGCTGCAACTGCGGCCACGGGAAAGACACCTAGGGGTCGGCATATCAGTGCTGTAGTCGGCACTCGCTATCATCCATACTCTCGGAGGGTCAAGGGGATGGAACAGGCCAATGAAATCCTGTACAAGTCGCGCTGGGCACCTCCGGACCGCCGCGCGCCGCTGACGGACGACGAGAAGACACCGTTCGCCGTGGCCATATACGACGCGATCGTTGACTTTTCCAATTTCTTTGATAAGCCGGGAAAGACCAACAAAAACCGGTTGTTAGCCTTCAAGTATGACCAGCAGTACATCGAAGCTCGTTGCTGGGAGGCAGTTGTAAGTATTTCTTTCCACCGGTCCTGTTACAGAAGTGCTAACCCAATACAGGAGTGTGCCGTGAGGCTCCACATCCACGGGTCCACCTTGGTCGAATTAAGCGACCCAACCTGGGCCCCCAAGACGCGGAAGGAGCATCCGGACCGCAATCTCAACTTCGTGGATCGCATCACGGCGGTCTGCGACCTTCTCCGGCACCACAAGACGGCGTGCGTCGATATCCTCGACGGCAACAAGATGAACAACGTCATCTACGCCCCCAACGTGACCGCGAAGACCAAGTCGATGAACGCGAGTTCCAACGACCGTCGGGCAGGAGTCTACAGGGCGGGGCGCGAAGCCACGGACAGGACTGAATTGGACGCTGGTCCATCGAGCCGCCGCGGGAGCCGGGCTACGACCCAGGACACGGAGTACCATCCTTACTTCACGTACCCCAACTAGTTGGACCGACTGGTTGTGCGCTTGGGAAGAGCATCAGTGTGGCGTCTGGAGCGGCTGGTTTTGCGATGCCCCGTTTGCTTTAGCATGGCGTTTCGGTCTGAAGGTTATGATACCCGGGTTTGTTTTCAGCGTGGAGTTGGGGGGGCGGTGTTTGAGTTCTTGTACCCTAGATACCCTAGATACCCAATGATTTGTTCTTATTCATGCCAACGTGAAGTGAGCTGGTCTCGTTTCCAATGTTGCTCGCGGAGGATCTCTCTCATAGGGTCGAACTAGTAATGAGCTCTTCTTTCCGCCAGTGGCCTCCGGGCTCGACTGTGGCGAATACCCCCTCGAGGGGCCCTAGATTGTAGAACTAGTGATGGGAGCGAAAGCTCCAACATTGCAAAGGCGACTGTGAAACCTGAAGTTCGAACTAAAGAGGAAGAGAGGAAGAGAGGAAGAGAGGAAGAGAGGAAGAGAGGAAGAGACTCTCAAGATTGAATACACGATGTCGACTATCCTCCTATGCTCCTGCCTTCCATCACGCGCACATTACATCATGTTCCTTCCTAAAAGTATCATGCTTCTTCCTGACATAATAAGGCTCCCACTTTACATCTTCATCAATTGGAACTCCGATAGCTTGATTGCTTCAGCGCTGGGGGTGTGATATTGGCAAGAGAAAACATGATGCCGTAACGTCTAGTACTACACTAAAGTCAAAGCCATCATAGTGTATGTCTACCATACTCTTAAACGGACACGACAGTCACCCAGCACCTCAACACAAAGCCCAACAGTAGTCGGCCGACATAAACGCAATAGTAAAATTCCTAACCAAACACAACATCTATACACAAAGAACCAACATCCCACCCCCTAAGCCTCCACAAAATACGCCTTCGCAACCCCATGCGGCTGGAAATGGCCATGCGGGCAATTCTCAATCCAAATCGCCGTATTAGGCTGGTTTGTGCGCAGGCTGAACGTGTACTTGCGGCTGCCGGTGCCGACAGTAATGACGTCATTGTTCAAACTCCACCCCGTGGTCGCAAGGCCCTTGACCAACTTGACCGCCGTCATGTCGCCGGGGACAGAGGTCGAGATGCCGAGGTCGCCGCACTTGAGCGCGCCCGCGGTGATCGTGCAGGTGACGCCCTTGCTGATGTCGGAGCTACCCATGCCCGAGGCGGTCAGGTACTGCGTCGGCAGGCTGCCTTGGTTGACGCCGAACTTGAAGGGCTTGCCGTCGATACTTTCGGTGGCGAGGGCAGAACTGTGATGTTAGCTAGACCGTTGGGGAGTGGAGGGGAGCGCACCCGAACGCCATGGAGACGGCGGCGAGGAGGACAGAAACGCGCATTGTGCTGGTTTGGTGGTTGAAAAAGAGCGTGGTGTTTTGTTTCGTGGGTGAAGGAGTGATGCCGGGTGCCCAGTTGGAGGGCGCGGCCGCGAGGGTATATATACTAGGCGCCGTGGGCGCAGGACCGTTCTGGATGGACGGCATTGCTAAGCGTCATATACCTGACAATTAAGAGGCCATGCTAATGACGTCCTTGAGTAGATTAGCCACGGGCTTTGGGCTAGATGGAGCTGCGCGTGGGTGCGAGGATGGGGTGCGGGAGGGGCGAAACAAAGGGCGGGTGTGGGTGGGTTTAGGGTTGATAGTAAAGTCGGCCGTTGCTGGCGCCGGGCAGGCAATCTATTTACAGGCCCCGGCCGCCGATAGAGTTTGCGACGGCGAAGCATTGCGAATCGCGGCGATCTGTGCCACGCCGATACGCGTCCCCGGTGCGCCAAACTTAGACACATATCATGGACGATAGATGCTATTCGAGTTCAGTGCTGCGAAACGTCGATGTTTTGTGAGATGCATGAAACGCTGCTGTTTCTGGATGCGCAAGCAACATTTCCCCGAACCACGAGTGCAAGCGGTTGATCCATGGCCCTTTATCAGTTATACGGAGGATATATATTAGCATATAGTCGTGATTCGTTCAATTGGGAAGTATCTCCGTCAAATCGTAGGGCCGCAAGAGATGGTGGGCGAACTGCGCATCCCGGAGCAGCGCACCTGTCAGTATGGCTCATCGGCTGCAGCAGATGGCTCAGGATGAGAACCTTCACGATCAGAAAAGATCCAGACCGTTTACAGTCACCGGACGGTGTGATCTCCGCTTCGACGATGCAACTCCCGTTTCGGCAATGGCCGAGATTGATGGACCATTTGTAAGCTTCCTTGGCGCACAGCCTTGCGGCGGGGAGAGCTGCAAGGCTGGCCTAGTGTATTGCGAAGCAGCTGCGATCCGTTTCAGTATTTGTCAATCTCTTAATTGCTAGAATTTTAGGGAAAGAGTCCAGAGCTGAGGACTAAAGTCGGTAGCAACATTGTCCAAAATAGGAAGGAATCTTCGGAAAGCGGCAGACCTTGGTACTGATTCGAGCCGCAGTGGAAGCAGGGGCCGTCTATGGGCGCTCAATTCGACGGCTTAGTAAATTTTTCGCCCTCGGCGGACGTCAGAATGAGATACTGGAGATCCCGAGACACAATTCTTTGTCTGCAGACATCAACCTGTACAGCAACCTAGCGATGAAGGACCGCCGTCGGGACGGACAGCAGCGGGTTCCGCGGCGGTCGCTTGAGTTCTGCGCCCAGCACGAAGGTCTCAGCAGGCAGGAAGGTGGGTGTGTGACCAAAGACCGACGAACTAACCATTCAAGTCCCGACGTTATTCAGCTACCCGGATCTCAGCCTTCAGCCAACAGAGGTCAGGGGAAAAGCATAGAGTACCTACCGTGCTGCTTCGGGGCGTCAACGCTCTCCCCACTTCCGCATCATTGCGAGGGAGTCTGGAAGCCATGGAGCCAGGCCGAGTAACACAATGAACGCTTTGATAAAGGAATAGTACGCACTCCCTTCCAGCACTCGCTGGCCCTTGCCGAGTAAGACACGGCTCACAGCTCTATTGCAGCCCGTCGCCTCGCTCAAGAAACACATGAAACTAGAACATCGGGTCAGCAAGGAGTCTGTATCTGTCTCTGCCAGGTTCTAAGCCAGAATCACAGCAGAACACCAAATTCGTCCCCGAAGACGCCTATCAGAAGCCATTCCGCCCCGGCCGTCGCAGTCGCACAGATTCCGAAACTCAACTATAAAGACCACGGAACGCAAAGCGGGATCCAGGCCGGCAGGTCCAACGACGGTGGGCCCTGTCACGAACCCGTACTTAAGTGCAAAGAGTATCAGAGATTGATTTTCGGAGGAGAAGAAGAGGAGAGGAAGAGTCAGAGCCTCTCCCCAGGCATCTGCCGTGAGACAAGAGCACCCCAGGCCCCCGGTTCCTAGCAGGAGCTCCTCCCCCATTTGGAGAGGTCCCGACATTCTCCCGCGACAGGCACAAAGGAAAAAATTGTTTAAAACCGCCATCACAAGATCATAAGCCCGGCCCGCATGTGCTTGAAGCGGAACTTGGGCCTTGTGGCGACAGCGGGGCTCATAACCCGTTACCATATCCACACGTGCTGCTCGGAGCGCCGTCGTCGATATAGAGGACGTATCGCCCGACGATAGCTGTTTAGGTGACGTCCTTTGGGATTTCGGTGTGCACCGGCCTCTTGACCGGTGAGTGTTACAGGTATACCCAGGCTCTACTCGCTTTTGACGACTCTACTGTTGACCAGTTTGACCAGGAGATGTCCGATAGGTGCTCTAGCAGCGCCAGATACACCGAGCGGGTCAATAGCGGAACAGGCAACGACGAGCAGAGCTTGAGCACAGCTGTACCACGCAGCAGTAAGGAAGGAGTGTGCTGCGCACTGAGGTCCCATCGAGCATCATCCAAACAGGTATCGTCAGGCACGTCTTCAACCGGTGACGCTCTGAGTACACGGCTGCATAGGTCAGCAACGGGTATTGCCCAGATCGATTCCACCTGGACATTCGGCTTCGGAGCAGCCCTAAATTCATCAAGTCAGAGCAGCTCATCAACGGACAGGAACTTCTTACCTCGTCCCAATTCTTCTCGCATCCATCATCCGCCGGCATCACGTGCCCCCCCCCCCCCCCCCCCCCCCCCCCGGCCCGACCCAGCCTCATCACCCCCCGGCCCGGGCCGCACTGCAGACTAGCCGAACAAGCAAAAGCGCCTAACCTGACTGCGCCCTACACCCGACATGACATCCGACATATAACTCGACCTCAACTCCCGCCTCAGTTCAACCCCAACTCCCAATCCAATTCCAAACCCCATCTTCAATCCCAAATCCACAATGGCTACCGAATCTGCCACCCCTTTCGTTTCCACCCTCCCCATCCTCCCCACCGCGCGCCTCACCCTCCGACCAATAACGCCAGCGGACAGCGCGGCGCTGTATGAGCTGCGCGGGATCAGATCCGTGTACCAATGGACGTAAGCACTCCCCTTCCCTCAATGCTCTCCGCTAACGCCCCAGTCTCGCCGGCGTGTGGACCTCGCCCGCTCAGGCCGATGAAATGATCGCGTACCACAGGGCCAATGAGTTCACGGCACCGCTGTACGTAATCGAAGAGTCGCGCGGCGGCGCATTCGTCGGCACGCTAGGCGCGCCGCGCGCGCTCGAGCTCGGGTACATGCTCGCGCCCGGTATGTGGGGCAAGGGGTACGCAACCGAAGCCGTGGACGCTTTTTTCAAGTGGTGGTTTGGGAGGGAGCCAGTGGAAGGGGAGGAGGAGGGGAAGTGGACGGCGTGGGTGGATAGTGGGAATCCGGCGAGTTTGAAGATATTGACGAGGATGGGGTTTGTGGAGGTGGAGAGGTTGGAGTGGGAGAATCCGACGTTGGGAAGAAGGTTGAGTATTAGGACGGAGATGGGGAGGGGGGATTGGGAGAGGGCGAGGAAGGCTTTGGAGCGGGGTTAGTTGGTCTGCGGTGAGAGGTTTGGCGGTTTGGTGGAGGGGGTTTGGGAGTGAACTGACCGCTTGGATGCTGTAGGGGAATAACGCTTTAGATAGAGATTTGCAGAGAGGGGGGAGTTCAAGTCTGAACTCACTTCGAACCCAATGTCACATGGTTGAAGTCGCCGAGACAAAATGTACACTTGACAATGTCAACGCCGAGCATCGATCGCCGAGTATAAAACGCCGAGCATAAAACGCTGAGTATAAATCGCCAAGTATAAATCGCGGAGCATCAATGGTGTCCCAGACTCCTAGTTGACAGCGCAAACATTTGCTGCTGCCTCTACACCCTCACCACCGCTTCCTCGAAACCTTTTCATCGACAACATCAAAAAATATGGTGGGATTCCTCACCCTCGTTCGCGTCACCGCCACCGTCACCGGCTTGATTTCAACCTCCACGAGCACGACAATCTCTACCGGTGCGGCGGAGCCGCACACCTCTGTATCCAGGCTCAGTTCAAGGATTCTGCCGATCACCACAATCTGGGGAAATTTCAACGTTGCAGGCGCGTCTGTGATTGCCGAGAAGGTCTGCTTCCCGCGTGGTACTAGTCATAGGCCGTAGCTGACCATGTCCGTAAGACATTGACTAGGGAGCGTCGTGTCCACACAGTGACTGAGATCGTCACCATCTACGCGACGAATGCGAGCACGAACACGGTCTGGGTTACTCCGACGGCAGCACAATCTTCAATTGGGACGTCCATCCGCTCGACCGTTGTCGCTTCGATTGCGTCGCCGTCTTCCATCGATACTCTCGGAGGCTCAGGGATTGTCAACTCGAGCGTGTCTTCGACTTCTATCCAGCCCGTCGTAGGCTCAGCCTTTCTCACATCGAGTGTCTCTTCGTCGGCAGTCGTGACTCTCGTTGGATCGGCGACAGCGACTTCGATAGAGGCGCCGTCCCCAGTCACAAGCACCGTTGGTCCGGCCATCGGCACTTCGAGCGTGCCGTCTGAGAGCAATTCCTCGACCATCAATCTTCAAGAACAAAAAGCGAAAAAGGGCACCGTAAAGGAGAACATCCTTCTCGGATTTGCAATCGCCGGGGCAGTCCTCGCCTTTGTACTCGGCAGCTTGGTGACCTTCCTCGTCATGGATGGTAGCAGCGACAACGTGGTTCCGGACCCAAAGTCTGCAAAGGAGGAAAGGTCGGGCTTGCGTACGCCACCGCGTGCTTATTCCAACCCCGCGGACCAAGCAATGAGCACCTCCCGCAACTTTCCACTGAACATAACCGGTACCATTCGCCACAGGACTCCAGGCGGAGTAAAGCATCAGGAGCTCCCGATCACCACAGCAGGTTCCACCAATCAGATGGTCAACAGCGAGAATACGAGGACGGACAAAAAGACGGACGAACTCATCCAGGAGGAAACGGTTGACAGCAAAGTGGATGGTCCCCTGGGTACCCTCGGTGGCTTCCTGATTGGCAGTCTTACTGGGTACATGACCGGTGACCGAACTCTCTTGCAGCAGGAGCAGCAGCAAGACGACTCGAAGAGCAATTAGAATTAGTTCTAGTCGGGGAATGATGAAAGGGGCACATTGTACGTACTCCGTAGATGGTATCAGTCCAATAGCTTGAGAACTTTATCATCTCCACCGCTCATCGTCGGTGCTCAACACAGTTCCACAAGGCAGAGCTTGGATCTTTCATGTGAAGATAGTAGAGAGATGGACATCAGGTGGGGATTGGATGGGCAGAAAGGTAATGGAGGTGGAGGTGGTGGAGGAAGAGAGTGGTTGAAGTGGTGCGCGTCGCCTTGGGAATTGTCCAATGGTGATACAGGACGTCATGTCACGTTACTGTGCCCCAGGTCTGGACCGTGAACCACCTCATGACCGACTCCATCTCCAACTCCATCTCCTCTGCCATTGTACAGCTGCGCTAATTCTCTCGTAGAAAGCCCGCTCGGTTCCCCTCAGATCATACCGTAATATCGTGCCTCCGAATGATTCGGTCCATATATCATTGTCACCACCCCGTAGTGCTTGTTCCGCTTTTCCCCCAATCGCACCAACAACTCCTGTCTTTCCGCCTTCGCATATGGAGAAGTGCTTGCGTCGGCGTAAGGCCTTTCAGGCATGCCGACTTTCCCCTCCCCCCAAAGCGCTCCGCGCGTCGGCCCTAGAGATGGCCGATGTCATCAACATTCCGAGATCGAAAGACCGATAGATGTGGGGAAATCTGTTCTCGGAGTGTAACAATGCATGCTCTTGAATCGGGTGAGATTCGTCACTAGCTTCTTACTTTTCACCTTTCCCATGTCCTCGCCCCCACCTTTCTCTCATTGCTTTGGCTTCAGATCCCAGTGCTTTCCTTCCAAACCTGTGCCCTGCTCCACTAGTGTCTAGACGTTGGCTGGACTTGCTGCCCGTTCCAGCTGCTCATTCCCATCCTCAACGAGAGACAGTCTTGGAGGCCGCGGCCCCTCATCGGCCCCTCAGGCCCGATGTCCGTACTTGAAGCACATGTCGGTCCTTTTGAGCCGGGTGGCGAAGGCGTAGTCATGATGGAAAATGCGGATTTGGCTCTACATATTTCCTTGCTCACCACAGTTCTGACGACTTGCTCAATAGCTCACCATGCCGGCCTAGTCTCTAATTGATCAGCCCCTTTATCTCATCTCATTTCGTTTAATCGTTCATATCTTTGCACGCTTCGCCCCGGTCGCCATGTTGTCCCTTTTTCTGCTCCAATTCTTCCTCGCGAGTTGTTTTGCAAAGACTGTGGTGTATGACATGAGCATTGGGTGGGTGAATGCTGCTCCCGATGGCTTCATGCGTCCCGTCATTGGCGTCAATGGCCAGTGGCCTCCGCCCGCCATGGAGGTGGACCTCGGGGACACTGTTACCGTCAATATCAAGAACGACCTCGGGAACGAGACAACGAGCTTGCACTATCACGGCATGATACAGCTCGATTCCAACGCCATGGACGGCGTGCCGATGACATGCCAGTGTCCGATCCAGCCCGGTCAAAGCTACTCTCACACCTTCAAGGCATTTCCGGCGGGCATCTTCTGGTACCACAGCCACGACAAGGGTCAGTACCCGGATGGACTGCGGGCACCGATGATTGTCCGAGACCGCAAACGAGATCAGGAGCTTCAGTACGACAAAGAGTACTTCTTTTCGGTTTCTGACTGGTGTGTTTCTCGGCTCGTTGGCGAAAGGGGGATGCAAACTCATGGCACAGGTTCCACGACGAGTCGCCGTATATCTTGCACGACTACTTTGACGGGTCAGGCAACTTCCGCAACGGTCTGAGCAAGAATAGGATGCCCGCCCCGCCGTCGACACTGATAAACGATACCACGTCACTGAACTTTCAACTCGAGCCGAACAAACGGTATCTGTTCAGAATGGTCAGCATGGCGGCTGTCTTTCCGCACGTCATCTCCTTCGGTCCGTTTCTCCAACTCAGGATGGGGGCGAAGACACACTAACGATCTCCAGAGGATCACGACATGTACGTGGTCAACACCGACGGCGTGCCCACGCAGCCCACCAAAGCAAAAGCCATTGAAATACACCCTGGCCAGCGCTACGAGGTCATCGTCATCGGCAAGGCGAAGCCAACGAAGAACTATGCTCTCGTCTCCTACATGCCGGACGTGAACCTGCAGACCACCAGCGTTATCTCGTACGGCGTGGTGAAGGGCTCGCTCCGCGTAGCGGGGCACACGGTCAGCAGGGCACTCATCCTCGACGACATGCAGATCCTCCCGCAGGACCAGGCCGCGCTGTACGGGCCGCCCGACGTGCAGATTGACATGCCAGTGTCATACTTTGGGAAGCGGCACCGGAGGTACACCAATGAATTCCCCCCATCTACCCCTCCATCTACCCAACACCCACTAACATCATCAGAATTCGCCTCGGGGAACACGCCTACGTGACGCCCAAAATCCCAGCCCTCTTCATCGCGCTTTCCACCGGCGAGGAGGCGTGGAACCCCGCCGTCTACGGGACCGGCATCAACCCACACATCGTAAAGCAAGGCAGCATCGTGCAAATCGTCGTCGAAAACATGGACGACGTCGTCCACCCGATGCACCTGCACGGCTACCAATTCCAAACCATCGCCCGTGGGCCAGGGAAATGGAACAAAGCCGCCGCACACGTCTTCCCCCCCGTCCCCATGCGCCGCGACACAGTCACCACCCCCGCAAACGGCCATCTCGTAATCCGTTTCCGCGCCAACAATCCAGGGGTCTGGATGTTCCACTGCCACATGGAGTTCCACAGCGTGGCGGGGATGATGGCGACGATCATCGAGGCGCCGGATATCTTGCAAAAGACAGTAACTATTTCACCCGAGTCGCTTGATTTGTGCAAGGCGCAGAATATACCGACTTCCGGGAACTGTGCCGGGCTCACGGATGACTTGTACGATACTTCGCAGTGCAATACGGATTTCCCGCCGGAGGAGTGGGGGGCGCTGATTAATCCCCCGACTAAGGCGGCGGTTGCGGCGGCGCGGGTGACGCCCGTACGAGCGGCCCCCGCGCCAGCGAAGAAGGCGAAGAAGGCGCGGCCTGCTGGGAAACGGCCCGCTGGGGCTGGACGCCTGGGACGACTGGCGCGGTACCTGCAACGCGATTAGGAGTGCATTTGGTATATCACGCAGTTGTTTCATGCATCATCGGTTCAGTTTGATAGACGCGGTGTGGAGATTGACGTTAGCGGGTAGTCTTTCGGGCGGCGTTCAATTGGGCGTGTTGAGGCATTGTTATCGCACAAAACAAGGAGCTGTGAAAGAACTCCGTCACGGCTTTCTCGTACATAGTATACCATAAATAGACATCTCCCCTCATCATCAAAAGTACATTTTTTCGCCGTTCGCCGCAGTGGGGTTTGTGCCTGCGCCTATTACCTCGTGACGTCGTGAGCTCGTGCCTTCTATCCCCCCGTGGCCCTTGCGCTCCCTAGGCCCCTCACGACCACGCTACATTAATATTAAACTCCGGCCCCATCCAGCTCTCAAAATCGGGTACATGAAAGTCGCGCAACACCGCCGCCCAGTCCAGCGGCGGGGACTCGGTATCAATCCCCTCCATCGCCTCCACCGGGGGCACCACATCCACACTCGGCACCACCGTCTCCGCGCCCCCATTCCGCACCGGCAATTGCCGGACCACATGCAGCGCCCTACACTTCCGCACAAACAACGGGATCATGGTCTCCCGCCCATCGCCCCTCAACACCGCTTCCCTCGCATCCCACGCCTTCAGCGCAAGCCGCGCAACAGCGGCGTGCAGCGGATCATCCGCGTCCGCCGCCAGCTCGGGATGATTCCCGAAGCACGCGATTACTTGCGCCCACGCATCGTCCACCTCTCCCCCGGATGTTCGCAAGCGCAGTTCAGAAAGGAGGTATATCAGCGCATGCCACTGGAAAAAGGCCCTAACATGCCACCGAAACCCCTCGAGCGCGGGCATGCTATACGCCGCGTCGTCGTACCGCAGGACCTTGACGGACAGCGCGAACAGCGCGTCTTTTTCGCTTTTTGGCAGGGAGGCGCCGCCGTCGGCGTAGTGCCGCGGGTGTCGGAGGCGGAGTTGGACGCCGAACACGGCGGCGCGCGCGGCGAGGGAGCAGAGGAGGTGCAGCGGGACCAGCGGGTCGAGATAGCGGATGTACTTCGCCTCAAGCCTGTGTTCCAGCTCCGCGACTTCGCCCTGAGACGGCAGGGCCTCGGATCCGCCGGCGTGTGCATTGCGGGCGCGCATCATGAAGGACCCAAACTCGTTCCGCAGCGCGCAGAACATCATTTCGTTGGCGCCCTCGCGGGCCGGCGGCAGCGCCGGCATGTCGGGGTACAAATCGGCGTCGTTTAAAGCTAGGGGCATCTGGCTGGACCAAAAGGGCCGCAAGGCGGGGGCGCTGCTTATGCCGACCAGCTCGGAGGCGTGGTGGTCGGAGATGAGGAGTTGGCGCCAGAGACGGCGGCGCATTTCGATGTCGAAGGGGCGGAGGGGGGAGGTTGGGGCGTTGTGGTGGAGGCCGAGTTTTTGGCCAGTGCGGAGGGCGAGGCCGGTTAGGGCCCAGAGGGTGTGGCCGGGGTAGAGGAGGCGCATTGCGAGCTGGGGCGGGGGTTAGTTGGTCGGTAAGGGGATAGGGGATAGGGGGATGGGAAGGGGGGGGGGGGGGGGGGGGGGGGGGGGGGGGGGGGGGGGGGAACTGGGGACGCACGACGAAGTTGCAGAATGCTTGGAGGGAGACGATGCTGAAGCTCTTGAGAAAGCGTACGTCTATCAGCGACTGCTGCGCCACATATCTCATCCTCGCCAGGAGCGGCGGGCGCGCTTCCCCCGTCCGCGCGAGGCACATTTCATCCGTCATACTCGCGACGGCGAAGACGTGCATGCACAGCAGCAGCGCGAGGTCGTACTTTGACACCGCGCTGGGGTCCACGAGGCTGGACTCGAAGACCGGGAGCAGCGTCGGTACGTGGATGATCTTGCAGATCGGGTTCACGTATTCGAGATAGTGCGCCCAGAGCGACCGGGCCAGCGCCGGGGCGGGGTAGTGAGATGCGACGGAGTGGTTCGGCAGGCAGGGCGTGCTGAGGAGGAGATGTGCTGGGTCGAGCGCGCCGGGCTGCCCGCCGAAGGAGTCGGCGTCGGGCGTGGCGGTTGGGTCGGTGGGGGCGAATTGCCGGTGTGTGATCTGATCTGGAGGTCAGAAGCGTGTCACGACGGGCTGCGATCCCCATCCGGCACGGAAGACGAGACTGACCTCGGCGTCCAGACATCCCCATAGGCCACTGTTCCACAGCTCAGCTTATGCACACTACCCCTCTCGGTGGGAAACTCACTTCTCGAAGTACTGCGTCATGCCCATGCCCGCCAGCAACCGGCCCTCGCCATCGCCGCCCTCGTCCGGCGATGCCGTCGTCGCGGGGCTCGTGGTCGTGGACGCGGCGCCGCTCCGAGAGCCGCTATCAGCACCTGCGGTCTTCGGCCCGGTATCACGTAGCACCTTCCGTGGTGTCCGGCGCGGCGGCGGCGGGGCCTTGTACACGCACTCCGCGGCATGGCGCACGCAGTTTGCGCACGGGGCCTTGCGGTCGCAGCGGACTTTGCGCGTGTGGCAGAGGGCGCAGGCGTATTTCTCTTTCTCTGGGTGCGGGTCGGGATCCATTTGCTGTATGCTTTGATTAGAACTAGTTGATTAAGCGCGACGAGATCCGGGACGCGGCGGACGGCATGTGGTGCTGGACGCCGAGGGTGGATCATTTAGATACACAAGGGACTAGGCTGCCGGGGAGGGATTTTGGCGTGTCCACAAGGAAGGGGTGAATTAAACGGCGATGATGGGCTTTTCGGTGCCTGGATGCGATGGAGACGATGGTCGTCGTAGGGCGTAGGCAGCAGGTTCCCAAGCTCGGAGCCGAGAGGGACCGAGACGTGCATGATATGCGAGATGGCGTCGCCGAGCGTGAGCTGCATTGGCGCGAAGGAGGGGTGAGGCATGGGGAGGTGGAGGATGGAGTGGGCGGGAAAAGTTGCTGCTCGCCGCTTGCGTTGTCCCAACTCAGCTTGGGTTTGCATTGGCTTCAATTGAAGGATGGCTTTCAGTGGGCGCGTATCGTGTCTATCTCTGTTTACCGCGCTCTGCGTTGCTGTGCGTTGCTGTGCGTTGCTGAGCGTTGCAGTGCGTTGCTGGTGCGCTGCTTGGGCTACGGAGATAATTGACATCGCCATGGCCGCGATCAACAACTCGAAACCATCCCCTAGAACATTTTTCGTGCTACCCCCTTTAGGGCGATCGCGCGTTTGAATACGGTATCGGGACCGGCTTCGGCCCTGTCCGCTCGGCTAGCTACCCGCATTGCAAAGCTTAACTCCATCAAGCCCTCTCGTGCCCACCCACCAAGCCATCCGTATGGCCATGACTTTCGGCCCAGCACGACCCCGCGCCCACATTCGGGGGTGGATATCCCCTCCCATTGGCCCAGAGGGGGCGCTGTGACTCTTGACTAGCTCGGCGGCGAGCATCGCGACCAACTTCCGACGCAAGAGGAAGGCAGCCTTTTGGAATGATCGGAGCAACAATCAACCCGGTGTTTGCTCCGCACCGTATCTCCGTCCGCTTTGTTAAAACCTGCGGATTCCCCCTCGAGTTGTACACTCCTCCTGTTGCCCTCTAACAGATGTGTACCCGTTCGCTCTCTTAACTTTTAATTCTCTTGTTTTCTTTTATCTGGCGGCCATGGACAGCGCGAGCGAAGACAAGTCATCGGTCCGCGAGGCTGAGAAGCCTAGGACAGACACCCTCACCGTCACACCCAGCAATGTCGAGCCCGTATATCCGAGTGCGGCAAAGACATTGGTCATCATGATGTCGCTGTACATATCCATGTTCCTCGTGGCGCTGGACCGGACCATCCTCGCGAGCGCCATTCCCCGCATCACCGATCGCTTCCACTCCATTGACGGTAAATCACCCCCCCCCCCACAATTACGTCCCGCAACGCTAACCCCCGCATAGATATCGCATGGTACGGCACGGCGTACACGCTCACGGCTTCTGGTTTCATCCTGCTGTACGGACGCATCTACACGTTTTGCAACACAAAATGGGTGTTCCTGTTCGGGATTGTGCTGTTTGAGATTGGGTCGGCGCTCAGCGGCGCGGCGCCAAGCTCTGTGGCTCTGATTGTCGGACGTGCGATCTCTGGCGTCGGATCTGCAGGCGTGTTTACTGGGGCTATCACGATTATGATCCAAACCGTGCCCCTCGAAAAGCGCCCCGCATACCAGGGTTTCTTCGGCGCGATATTCGGCATCGCGTCCGTCACGGGGCCGCTCGTCGGCGGAGCCTTCACGGACAGCAAGGCGACGTGGCGGTGGTGCTTCTACATCAACGTCCCGCTAGGCGGTATCGTGATTCTAGGGCTCTGGTTCTTCCTGCACCTCGAAGAGAAGAAGCCGATGCCCAAGACCTGGAACGAAATCTTCTGGCAGCTGGATCCGTTCGGGACCTTCTTCTTCCTCCCCTCCTTCATCTGCCTGCTCCTCGCCCTCCAATGGGGCGGCACAACGTACGCCTGGTCCAGCGGGCGCATCATCGCGCTGCTCGTCGTCTTCGCCGTGCTCCTAATCTGCTTCATCACAAGCCAACGCTACGTCCCCTACCCGACCATCCCAGGCCGAATCATATTCCAACGCTCCGTCCTCGCCGGCTCAGTCTATCAATTCGTCAACGGCGCCGCCTTCCTCATGGACGTCTACTACCTAGCGCTATGGTTCCAAGCCATCAAAGGCGTATCCGCCGTTAAAAGCGGTATCATGTCGCTGCCATTCATCCTCCCGCTCGTCCTCGCGGCCATGGCCTGCGGCATCATCGTCCAGCGCATCGGGTACTACACGCCGTTCATGATTCTCGGCGCTGTGATCGCGCCCATCGGCACGGGGCTGCTGACTACGTTCCACGCCAACACGGGACATGCGCATTGGATCGGATACCAGGTGCTGTGCGGGCTCGGCCTGGGCATGGGTCTGCAGCAAGCGAGTCTCGCCGTGCAAACCGTGCTCCCGCACAAAGACGTCCCCACCGGCTCGGCAATCATTTTCTTCTTCCAAAACGCCGGCGGCACGCTCGCGGTCGCGGTGGGCCAAAACCTGCTCCTCGACAAACTCGCCGCCAACCTCAAGAAACTAGGCCCCAGGGTGCTGGGGAACATCGATCAACTGACGCATGTCGGCGCTACGGAGATTAGGAAGCTAGTCACCAAGGAGCAGTTACCCCTCGTGGTGAAGGCGTACAATGACGCCATTACGCAGGGCCCGTTTCTGGCGGCGTGTATTTTTGCGTGTCTGGCGCTGCTGGCGGCGGTGTGTGTGGAGTGGAAGAGTACGAAGAAGGGGGGGGGGAAGGGGAAGGCGAAGGCGCCGTTGAAGGATCCGGTGGGCGAGGCGCCGACTGAGGAGGTTGAGGCGCCGGGCGGCGCGAGGTCGGTGGGCGATGAAAAGCTAGTCGGTGATGAGAAGTTGGTTGGCGATGAAAAGGTTTGATGCATTGTGGTGGCATGGCGTTTGGGTAGAGGGTAAGGAACAACGGTTTGTTCGCGGATACCCAGGACGAGTGGCGGCTGTAAGAATATCCCACTCATTTTGTAATATTAGACTACGATCTCGCCTCAAAGAAGCTTGTAATATATGCTCATGAAGCCCTTGATTATAATGATGGTTGCGGATGTGGAATGCAGTTGGCCCTACGACGGATTGTGTTCATGTAGCATATTTTGGCCTGGGGCGGAACATTCCGCTTGGTCTGAGGCCTACTTAACCACGTCAACACCACCTCCATCACCACTACCGTCAACCGACATCAGACATCGCCAGCAGTCGCTCAAATCACCTGGCCCAGCATCAGCTCCTACTTGAAAGGAAGAAAGAAACGGTGCATTCCTGGCTATAGAGTGCTGTGTGAGCGAGAGGGTTTGCTAACTCCGGTTGCTGCGAAGCGGAGCTAGGAAATACTTACGCCTGCTTACACAGCTCTCTTTGGCCTGAAATGCACCGCTTCTTTCAACCTGATAGGTAGGGGCTGAAGCTGTATCTAGGCAGTCAACAACCCGGAAAAGGCCATCAGATACTGAGGCTCAACGACGAGCCCGTACCGGCCTACCCGTCACCGTGTCCAGCGTCAGCCTACACACGGCTGGTAGGTGGCACCGGTACATGTCTGTGACAGAAAGCTGTGTGAGTATATGGGTCGGCTAACTCTGCTCGCTAAGCGGAGGTAGGAAATACCCGCGCCTACTAAACTCACAGCTCTCCCTCGCAGACATGTACCGCTGGCACTTTGCAGTTAGGTCTAGGTTAACGCTGTGTCTAGGAGTAGTCAGTCATCCTAAGAGACCATCGAGTACAGAGATCGATAAGAAGGCTGGGATATTCAGCGGTACGGTTAGAAGAACCCTGCGTCTGGGCCCCCTCCGAAGAATATTCTTACAGGACTACGGGATGTAGAAGATTGGAAAACCTGCCTTCCCTCCTCCTTCCTCTTTTCTTCAACATCGGGATGACGGCGACCTTCCACGAGCATTATTCTTACACACGGGTACGGACACCACTGCAGGCCATTAGTTCTAGACATTAGCTAACTGTCATGTCGCAGCATTGCTTCCTTCCAAACTCCGGCTCCATATGCCGATCGCCGTTTATAGACTTCCTGAGCTTCCCTGAAGAGCAGCGAGGTGTTGTTCCTGGTCGTTAGATGGTGCTTACCCTCGAAAATCTTTGCGGCTTCTTGCTCGCTTCGGCGAACTTTCCAACCTGGTTAGCCTTAGCCCTCTCGCCTGCAATCGCGGGCATCTCTCGGGCTCTTGAGTTTTTTTTTATGATGTCTCTCACTTTCCACTGATAATACTCTTGAGCTTCGTGACACATTGTATCCTCGTGCGGTGACTTTGGAATCCTACGCTCCTCGTTCACCGTCGTACTTTCCATGATGGCCGGTTGCAACATCAACACCCATCACGGCTCAAACCATCCACCAACAACACATCATCCGCACAATAGCGACACCAAATATCCATCATCCCCACCTCCCAAATCCCCAAATCCATCGGCTTTCTCGAACAGCATCTACGGTACTCCCCAGACTCGATAACCGACATAGTTCCCCCGAATCAGGCTGAGGCGTTTACCGAGGCTTCGCTTGGCGGGCCATCATTGGCCGACCCCCAACTCAGGAGGTCAGCCCATGATGTCGTCGGTACGCCACTTCACTCTCTTTAGGTTATCTTGAGGCTCAAGAAGCGTGTTCTGTGGCGAAGGCGCGGTCTGGATCGGTCGTTCGGACTGATGTGACCGTGAGCTGGAGCTCGTACTTTCGCCATCCATTATTAGCCACATCTATAATGGAAGTGGACGTGGACTGGACGTCCTACTCAAGGTGCGTTCGTGTAACGGGGTTGAGATCGGAGCATCGTGTCTGCGGATGAGAAGCGTTCCTCCGCGTCAGAATGATATTGATATCTATAGGTCCCGCGACACAGGTTAGTGTCTTTCTTTCCAATGTCAAGCTTTCCACGTTTCTCCAGCCAAGAACGGTGGAGCTCTCGGCCTCGCGCCACCAATTTGGCACATCGCAGATGGCGAAAAGGCTGAAAGACTCCTCAGCCTCAAACCTAGGCGCGAACATCTAAAAGCCCCTCGACTCCCATCCGCAGATCTCTCCCCCGCCCTCCGCAGATCCCCACGCCCCTCCAGCGTCCCACCCTCACAATGTCCTGCTCCATCGCCAGCATCGAATCCTCCGCCTCCTCCTGCCGCCAATCCGCCGCCGGAACCTGCGCAACCACCGCAAAGCCCTGCCAATGCAGCACCTCCGCCGCCCTCTCTTCCAAAATCCAAGCGTGTGTCGACAGTGCCAACCGCGCCTACGGCTCAAGCTGCTGGACGAACCAAGTCGCTGCATTTTGCTCAACGACCAGCACTTCTCCGCTCTTGTCTACTACATCCCCGACAACGACGACAATTCCACCTGCGGTGGCGACGACCACGGCGCCAGGAACCACGGTCACGGCGCCGGGGACAACGGTTACGACGCCCGCACCCGCACCGCCTGCACCGGCGCCCGTGACAGAGACTGTAACGCAGAAGAACACGACCCCAACACCGGACACTCCAAGCAAGATCATAGTCACGGAATCCGTCCCCCCGCTCTCAGTCGTGAGCATCAGGACCGTAGCCCCCCCATCCGCCGCCACAGCCATAGCCGCAAGCAGCACCCACGCCCCCGTACCCGTCTGGTCCGGGTCCGGCAATTTGCTCGTCGGATACTGCGCCACGCCCACATACGTGCTTATCAACGGCGCGACCGTGTACTACATCCCCGTGATCGGGTGCGTAGACGGCAAGAGCGACTGCTGTCCCTATCAAGTCCCTTCCGCGGCAACAACAACCGCGGGCCCGAGCCTGAACAATGCCCTTGTGCCGCAGCCGGGGGATGGGCGCGTGTTTAGTTTGGCCAAGTGTCCGGATGATTATGCCAGTGCGCAGGGGGGGTGTTGTCCTTCGTAAGTTGCTAGTACCAGTCTGGGATTAAGAAGGGATTTAGCTGACTGCTTGGGCAGGGGATATAAGCTATGGAACAGCGCCATCGGCGCAGCAACGCCATGCTACAGCACACTCGCAAACGCGCTCACACCGCCGCCCGTAGTCGTAACAGCAGACAACGGTGCCGCCGGCGGCGGAGCCACACGACCAACATCCGCCATCGTCAACGTCGTATACGCGGAGCACTACCCCCTGCAAAGCACCAAACCTTTACTCTCCAAAAACGTGAAAATCGGGATCGGAGCCGGGGCCGCAGGTGCCGGCCTCCTCATCGCCGCGCTCCTCTTCCTCCTCTTCCACAAATCGCGCAAGCACGCCAGGGAGCGCAAGAGCATGGTGGGCACGGGGACTGACATTGGGAGTAATCGGTACTCGGTGCCGAGTCAGCTGGCGAATGATAGTGATGTTGATAAGTGGCGGAAGAGTATGCCGCCGCCTGTGGTCATGGCGACGCAGGTCCCGATTCCGCCGGCGTATAACCAGGCGCAGGGGCAGCGGATGCCGCCGCAGAATGGGCAGCTGCAACACCTGCATGCTGGGTCGCCGCCGCAGGGTCATCCTGCTTATGCGGCGGAGATGGCGGCGGCTCCGACGCCGGTGTATCATCCCGCTCAGCAGCCGGTCTACGAGCCGCCTCAGCAACGACAGGAACTCGCCGGAGGGGGGAGGTGGAGCTTGAGACACGAATTACAGGGGAATCAGCGACCGCATGGCTAGTGTTGGAGCTTGTGCGATTTCTCTTTCCATCTTTGGGGACATGCAAGAGCATGGATGGCATTGGAGGCGTATCAATATAATTTATTAGATGCTAATGAGTACCTAATTTTCCCGTCAGCATGTTCTAGACTAGCCGGTTCGCGGTTTGGCAGTCCTCCCGTCCATTCTGGGATTTCGCTCCCGGCCTATGGTCTCGGTCCACATGCCCCATTACGCCGTCAGGCAATCTCCCGAAAAGCAGCTATCCTTCGCACCTACTGACGTTAACACCAGATCCTAACGTCTCCGCTAGCCAACTCACAATAAGTAGTTCCATTGCCGCAGAACCCCCACTTCGAGCAGCACGTCCCGAACGAAGTCCCAGTACACGTCCTATTCCGCGCGAAGTTCGGCCCGCAGGTTCCATCGAGACTCGGTCCGCCGGAGGGCGCCTCTTTCTTGCATGGCCCGCTCTCTGTACATTGTTAGAAAGAACATCGGCATGTGAGGATTGCGGGTGCAACGTACGGCAAAATCCGGCTCCGCAGTGCGCTTCGGAGTTTCCGCCTGAAGAAAGAAATGATTAGTGACGTCACAGGGCTGGAGAGAGCGGTACAACGTACAAAAGCCAGCGTTGGAGCAGCACGCGCCCCAGTGACGGTCACCGCAGATCCAATTGTTATACTTTGGACCACAGGTTCCGTCCTTGGTGACATTGGTCGCGGGAGCGGTGCACGCTACATTTCTCTTAGCAAAGCCGTATGAGCAAAGGCGCACGCCTTCTTACCTCCGCTCTGGCAGTTTCCAGCTCCGCAATACTCAACGCCGCTTCCGCCTGTTCACGATCAGCAAGGCGCTACACACCGCGATTTCTAACGCACAGTATCCGGAAGTCGAGCAGCAACTGATGCAGTCAGCACCTTTCAGCCTCGATGTTCGGAAAACCTTACCTCCCGAAGGGACTCCCGACGCACGTCGAGTTGGCCGGTGTCTTCTCGCCGCAATGTCCATCGAGGCTGACGCCGGAGGCGGGCATTTGGCGCGGGAGAAGAGCAGCTGGGAGGATCGAGCCCGCGACGAGCGGCACAAGGGCCAGAACAACGGCGGAGAAATGCATCTTGAATAGTCCTAGCAGAAGCCTCCAATTCAGAAAACGACCGACAAGAACAAGTCCTCAAGTCAAAAAGCTTGTTAACAGTCAAGAAAACTCAACTCAGCACCCGTATCCCCAGGCGCCCGCCGCCCGTTATCTAGTACCACCATCTCACCGGCTCCAAAGGGCCGCAAAGTGGCGTATATCCAGTCGGGTAATTCATATGGTAATATGAGACCGCCGTTTGCGACGCCGGGCGGCGGACCGGGATGTACGCGCAAAATAGAGGGCCGCACGGCGCGGCCTGCTCCGAGCGTCTCAGGTACGCTCGCCAGCCGATTTGTCCAAATTAATCAGGGTCGTATGCGACCGGGAGGCGCGCTTTGGGAACTATGGGCTTGAGAGCGGGAGTGCAGATTCGGTTGTTTCTCAGGGAAGGAGGTGGGGGCTGCGGGTGTGAGCTATCCGACTTATTAGGTTCGGAGGAATAACGGGTGGTGAATATCGGTTGGGGTATGTAGAGATAGCGATTGTGCGTTGGGTTGGGGCTCGAAAGAGGAGATGTGGACGCTGAATATGGTCTGGTTTGAGTGCGAATGCGGTGGCTTTCGTTATGGACTCATTGACCTAGAAAGATACGGGCGTTAACATCACTCCTTGCAGCATCGCACCTACGTAAGATAATCCGGAACCTCAAGATTGTTTGGTGTTTCTGTTGTTCACCTGTGCGTCGACACTGCACAGCCTCAATATAGTTTAACGAAAGGCCAACGTTGTGAGGGACAGCCACCGGGCTCGCATTGCCACAATCTAACGTTAGATTGCCCTGCCTAAACCACATTGCAGTAGTCTCGAAGTCATGTCGAAGGTCTTGTTGTTAGTCAGATTGCCCGGGATATAGGTCTGTAATAGGAGCATAGGCTCAAGGTACGTGCAACAGCAATGAGTGTAGGGTGAAGGCATTGGAAAACACGAAAAAGAAAAGAGAGAGGGAGTGGCAGAGCTGCTCATGTCTAGGTACACTCGCTGTCCTGTCCTCCAGGGTTCCTTCCCTTCCATCCTCTGGCTACTTCCCCGGTTGAGGATACACCTTTAAGAGTCAGCTGCTCCTTCCCTGTAGCTCTATCATAAATGAGGCGAATTCTGACAACCTGTGGCAATGTCAATACTCATGTGTGAGAGTATTTGCTGCGGAGGTTGTCGTAGTTTAGATACTGGAAGGAAACAGGAAAAGGAAGGGCAAGGAGAGTCTCCCGAATTTCCAGTCCTGTTAGAAAGTGGGTGGAGACAGGTTGCAGCAGTCAAAATGAACATCAAAGAACACACGGCGGACGTTGACCATGTGATTACTATCTAGGAAATTACTTTCCACAGAGACGATCGAGCATCGTTCCATCAGGACACACCGTCATTAGAAGAGAGGAACGTCATTTCATGTCACATGTCGATTTCCTTGGAAGCCGAAAGCGCCGGCGAGTAGGTTGCGCCTACCATTCTTCGTCGCCATAAACCGCTGCAGCCACCTTAGCAACAGCACCAGTCGCCTCCGCATTCGCGCGCTTGGCCGTAGCAATCGCCTGCATTGCAGATCCTATGCCGTCAAGACCAGACTCGAGGATGAGATTCGCATACTGCACCACCTCCGGACACTTCTGCTGGATGTATGGCGTTGTAGTCATGCGTGCGCATCTCATGAGAAGCGTTTTGATGCGCTTCTCAATCCAATGGTCCTCCGGGATTTCGAAAGTGCCACGCTTCGCCTCACAAACCCGCTGATACAGGTCCTGGCGGTATTCTTCACCCAAGTAAGGCTGGAGATCCGTGCCTGCCCAGTCGATTCCTGTGTGGGTATTCGGGCCCCAAGCAGGGTTCTCGTACTCATCGTAGTCCTCAGACGGCGGTGACCCATCATAGTCGTTGTCATGCCAGATCTTCTGATGGAAGGGATTCACATCGCAAGCGTGTTTACAAGTGCAATCCATGGGCCTGCATAATGTTAGAAGGTGCGATACAACGGCGTGATAAATACATACCTTCCGCCCGGATGCTGAAACGGGGGAATTTCCCTTATGCAGAACTCAAAGTCGAGGCGGCGGCCATCGTCTCCACGAGTGATCCATCGCGGTTGTGGATGTTTCAAGCTCACGGAGTGATATTCCCTCAATGGAGTCAACAACTCCGAGAAGTACGTGCGGAACAAGGACTGATATTGGTGGTATCTTTTCCGGAGAGTGAAGAAGCGCGTGATCTGAGCCGGCTTCACCATGCCACCGATATCGAGCCTCTCGTCGGGCAAGTTCTGCAGCCAAGGGATGAGGTACTCAAGCAACCAATCGGTACGCTTGGTGTGGCAGCCCCAAAAGGTCGTTCCATCAGGGTTCAAGCCCGTACACCGCTCACCATCGACGCCCAAAGGAGGAAATCGAAGCATCAACGTGACATTCAGCAAGCGTGGAATGTCTCGCAGTACTGTATGCCAGTGGGTCGGCGCGCCGTTGGCCCCTATGATTGCTGCGTGGAAAAGACGAGCGAAGTCGGTCAAAGAGAGGGACAGGACCATAAACCGAACTGAGTTTAGGACGTTTGACGGCAGATACATGAAGTTGTGTAGGAATTCCAGTTTCCGGAAGTAGAAGCGCGTGCCAGCCACATTGTAGAGGCAGTTGGTAGCTTCAGCATTTATCCGCCGAGAGACAGAAAGAATCTCCAGGTGGGTGTTCTTTGGAACGCTGACTTTGCGTTGACGAAGTCTCGAGAAGTGCAGCAAGTGGCGGCTACTGCGGTACCACTCCCATGCATAGGGGAAAGCGGCCGCGGGACCATCGAAGAGAACCATGCTGTAAATGATGTTCCTGATCTCTGGAGGCAGCTGAAAGAGCTTGAAGGGACCCTTGCGCGGCATGATGAATTTATGCCATTCGCTCACACGCTTGCCACTCCAGTCTTTCTTGCGATCACGGGCCATGTACGGAGGGTTCTCTTTGATGTGGTTGAGAAACTCGGCCAGTGGACGCCATGACCCCTGGAAACGCACGAGAACGTTTGCGCAATCATCTGCATCAATGACGACCTGAACTGGAACAGCGTAGACCGGGAACATCATGCGTTCCAGTGCAATGAAGTAGAACTTGATGTCCGAGATGCTGCCTACGTGGAATTTCGGTTGCAGAGTTGTCACTGGGGACGCCCTGAGACTGAGATTCCAGATGGCGAAGTCGGTCTCCGCCACCCGGCGGTATTCGTCTAAAAGAGCGGAGAGAACAAGATCGTTTTCGTCAGGTCTGTGAATCGAATACCATAACTCATCGGAGTCAGGTACCGGCTCTATGACTGGCTGTGGGCGGAAACCCTCCGCGACCAGCATATCCTTATCGCGGTAACAGTCGAGTACGGTACGATCGAATTCGGAGTGGAAAAAGGTGGGCCGCTCCTTTTCACTTGTCAAAGGCATGGTCGCTGGATACAACCAGACTTCGTCAGATTCCGCCATTTCTGATACGGTCAAGGTCAGTTGTGCATTCAATAACTGCAAGAGAAGCGTGTTCAATGGGTAGGAGATGTTAAAAGCAGAGGCACAAAATGAACTGCACCATAGTCGCACATACGTGTTCAGCTAGTACTTGAGGGGAAGAACGCTGTGCATATGAAGCGCAGACGAGGTGATGGAATCCTAGGCCATTGTGGGAAGCAAAGTGAGCTTACCTGTCATGACCGAATTCGACATAAGAAATCTCAGAGTAGTAGTGTAGAATACCTTTCAAGGTCGAGCTTGTTGGAAGCTTATTTGTAGAAAACCTGGTGAAGAGCTTGGCTTGAGGTAGAGGGGTTTGCGTACGAGAGTGAAATTGTAACAGCGAAGTTGGAGAGAGTGGGGTTGGAGAGCGAAGTTGGAGAGTGAAGTTGGAGACTGATGGCAGAGAGTGAATTATTGACATTGACAGATTGCGGACCATTTGCTTGGCAGACCATATGCACGGGCCATTTTATGGGTCGTACGCGGACTGCATCGGTGAATCGGCGAATCAGCGACACGTCAGCACAACCGCACCGGGCGTGGGCGGACTATATATGTCAGATCTTAAAGCCTTCGACAATTCCCTTTTGGTATACACGAGTTTGGATATCGGAATCTTGGAAAAGTATAGAGCGCTAACTGAGACCATCAAGGTGGCAGGAGCCCGGTATACTTGGAAATCTGCTGCGGTGAATGGGCCTTGGGCGCTCTGCCACCCAAATCCATTCAAGAATCTCTCCATCCCAGGTGCACAGAAATGGCGGGCTGTGGGGACTGCATTTGCAGTGTATAATTTGTCTGTCTCTAAGATCACCTTGTCTCTGTTACCACCGGTAATAACGAAGCAACCGCCGAGGGAGCTTAGATGGCGCAGTAAAGAGAAGTGAAATGTGCGTACCTTTCTATCTACTCTTTCAAAAGCCCTCAGCGCACAAGGAATCACCACATTCCGACGAGAGGGAAGTGCATAGACCGGAAATGCTAGATACGGATGTAACCGTATGACTATGCATATATTTACCATAGATGATGGGCGAAGGAGGGAATCACAGCTCGTTTCGAAGGTCTTGTGCGCGGACCGTGAACGCGCATCGAGAAACTCCGCGTCCCTTCAGCCAACGTTCCTTTCAAAAAAAAAGTGCATTCATGGCGCTTGGAGAAGCGGTTCATCTTTTAAGTGAATTTATCAACCGAGACAATAAAGCAACTCGAACTAGGACGTCATGTCGTCGAACATCGGTTCAAGCAAATAGTCGGAACGGAACAACAATTGGGCGCCGACATTCGCAGAACCTGAGATGCAAGGCTCGCCTCGAGTATGTACTGTACACATGTGACAGCTCCCCGGCCAGCTCTTGCAGACAACACCAGTGACGCAGCAAACATCACCGCCATGGATTCCCTTCGCAGCGCTCTCCAGCCAGTCACCGCCAACCTTCCCGCTCCCATCAGGGATATCGGGGTGAACCTCCTGGGCACTCAGTGCTACAAGAACCTCATCCTCGACATCGACCCCGTCGCGCACCCCGACTGCCTCAAGCTCGCTGTCAGCAAGGCACTAGGCATCGGCATCATCGGCGCGTCCAGCATCGTCAAGGTCCCCCAGCTCCTCAAGTTGATCAACTCGCAATCCGCCGCCGGCGTGTCCTTCCTGTCCTACTTGCTGGAAACGAGCGCCTTCCTCATCACGCTCGCCTACAATGCTCGTCAGGGCAACCCCTTCAGCACGTACGGCGAGAGCGCCTTGATCGCCGCGCAGAATGTGGCCATCGCGAGCCTGGTGCTGCACTACAGCGGCAAGGGTGCCGGTGCGGCCGCCTTTGTCGCGGGTCTGGGAGGTGCCGTGTACGCCATGTTTTCCGAGAACATCGTTGACGCGAAAACGCTCGCGCTGCTCCAGGCAGGCGCGGGCGTGCTTGGCGTTGCGAGCAAGCTGCCGCAGATTCTCACCATCTGGCAGCAGGGTGGTACGGGGCAGCTGAGCGCGTTCGCTGTAAGTACATAACACTCAAGTTGGTGCAAATGCTGATGTGGCCAGGTGTTCAACTACCTTGCCGGCTCGCTTTCGCGCATCTTCACCACGCTGCAGGAGGTTAACGACCCGCTCATCCTCTACGGGTTCATTGCTGGCTTCACGCTCAACGCTGTCCTCGCGGCTCAGATGGTATACTACTGGAATGCGCCGGCCGCCAAACAGAAGGCGCCGGCCATCAAGATTCAAGGCGCAAAGGGAGAACCTGTCGCTGTAAGCTCGGGTGCGCAGCCGAAAGGCCGGAGCCCGAGTACGCGGCGCCGCGCCTGAGGCGTTTAGTTTTTGAACACGTTGATACCGTAATTGTAATCTGGCCTTTGAATAGTGTGCATACTTCACGTCATGTACAAGTGAACCGCGCCTGAACAACCGGGGTATGCCATTATCATGAGTTACCTAGCAAAAGGACCCTGTACAACAGGCGTGATGCCTACCGCCAAAACCCTTAGAACGTCGTCCAGGGGAAGCTCCTTGACTTCAGGTGCGGGAGGCGGAGGCCTCCTCGTCTGGCTCGGTTGACTCTGATTTCCTTCCACGTCGGCGAATGTGTTTTGGATGGCTTGATGCGTCTCCGGTGCCGCGAAGTCCCACAAGTCCTGCCAGTACGCGGGGTCGAACTGCTGTCGCTTCGCCGGACCATCGTAGTCCATCGCATCGGGCTGGGAATCGGCGCTGAGTGCTTCGGTAGCTTCTCGGCCCTGCGCGAGCCACGTTTCGACGCCTGGATCGAGGCGCTTCCGGAGTAGCATAGTGGCGAGATGTTCCTGGTTCCAGGGGAATTGGGCTGTCGGGTACACGTGAGCCTCGCGCAGGAATTGGGCGTTCTCACTGAGGAGCCTGTGGAGCGACTCGAGGTGGCCTTTGACGGCCTTTTCGGCGGAGACTAGATACTGTCTATAGAATATCACTTAGCACGCTTGAGGCTGATTTATCGCGGAGCCATGGGTGCTTACTTCGAAGGAAGCGGGTTGTAGCGCGGGTCTTCTTGCGCGACAAGGTCCTTTTGGAGCGATTGCATGGATAAAGAGAGATTCAAGAGGTGCTGCCGGATCTGATCGAGCGTCCGGAGCTCGTCTGGATCGACGTCGTCCATGTTGAAGTGAGGAAGAGATTCTGCAATCACGCTGAGGCAAGGACGATGGTGAGGACAGGGCAGTCCAATTCGTGAGGCGTTTTGTATGCAGACTTCAGAGTTGCTGTGAAAAGCTTCAGATCAGCCATCAGCTAGCAGCTAGCAATATCATCATTGCTCCGTTACAACATCCTACGTGACCGTGACAAGGTGCATATTGGGACGCGCTGCAACCCATCTGAAGTGGAAGAAATGCTTGGCAGGACACCCCAGGTGCGATTCCAATATTGGTAAGGCGCCTTGGCACGAAATTGTTCCCCACCTAAGCGAGATCCCACTTTCAACCTCCAAATCAACCCACCGCGTCGACAACTCCCACCACAAAACGCCCTCTCCGGTATGCCACCCTGCGCTGCGAGGATTTCCATGACGACGTAAATCTTCAGGACCCGAACACCTTGCTAATTGAATTCTATAGATTTTACATCCTTGAAAATGCCTGACGCTCCCGCTCCTGCAGCCCGTGGTGGTGGTGGCTTCGGTGCCCGTGGCGACCGTGGTGCCGGTGGTGACCGTGGTCGCGGTCGTGGTCGCGGTCGTGGTCGTCGCGGCGGCAACAAGAACGAGGAGAAGGAGTGGCAGCCGGTGACCAAGCTGGGCCGTCTCGTCAAGGCGGGCAAGATCCGGTCCATGGAGGAGATCTACCTGCACTCCCTGCCCATCAAGGAGTACCAGATTGTCGACTTCTTCCTGCCGAAGCTCAAGGATGAGGTTATGAAGGTGCGCATGGTCGTGTAACGCAGAGGGCGCCGCTCACACCCGCAACAGATCAAGCCCGTTCAGAAGCAGACCCGCGCCGGTCAGCGCACGCGCTTCAAGGCCATCGTGGTCATTGGTGACTCTGAGGGTCACATTGGTCTCGGCATCAAGACCTCCAAGGAAGTCGCGACCGCTATCCGCGCCGCTATCATCATCGCCAAGCTCAGCGTTGTGCCGATTCGGAGAGGCTACTGGGGCACCAACCTCGGTGAGCCGCACTCTCTGCCTACCAAGGAGAGCGGCAAGTGTGGCAGTGTCACTGTTCGGGTACGTGAAGCGTGTGTGCGTTATGGGTATTGCTTACGTTTTTAGCTTATCCCTGCTCCCCGCGGTACCGGTCTTGTCGCCTCCCCTGCTGTCAAGCGTCTCTTGCAGCTGGCTGGTGTGCAGGACGCCTACACCGCCTCGTCCGGCTCCACCAAGACGCTCGAGAACACACTCAAGGCTACTTTCCAGGCCGTCTCCAACACTTACGGCTTCCTTACCCCCAACCTGTGGAAGGAGACGAAGCTTGTGCGGAGCCCGCTCGAGGAGTATGGTGACGTGCTGCGTGAGGGCAAGCGGTACTAGGATGGGTTGCTGGAGTTCTAGCTTTTGATATGGGTCTATGGGCATGGCCTGAGGGCGTTTTCGATGTTCATATCAGATAGCATGGATCTGCAAAACAGCTCTTCCGATGCAATGTGGTGTGGTCGAAAGTTTGTGTTTTCGGTGATTTGTGATTGATGACATGCTTTGTGGATTTGTGATTTGCGTAGCTGTTGCTCGACGGCGACCTGAGCTTCCCATGAGACGGTTGGCAAGATAAGCCCTGACCCGTTGGTGTGTTTTGCTAATACCTTTAATCAGATCCTCCATCCAGCAGCAATCACGGATGCTGCTCCTTTGCCCATTGCGTGCGAGATTTCTGGCCATTTCCAATAGTGAAAAGTCCGATCGTCAATGCTTTGGTACGAGGTACAACGTTCCCAGAGCAAGCCTCCGCAAACCAAGGCCAATTCATGGCAAACCTTTCGAGTGGGTTATAATGGCTCTCATGTCCTGTTCACCATTAATGTAGCTCATATACTCCCCGAAAGCTGAAGGAAAGGCTGGTAAGTGTTTGGCGGCCTGGAAGTTCGAGGTACCTGTCTGATGTTGGCCAGTGCTCGGATATATAAAGTCTTGGCCAGGCTGAGACGACAGCCTCGCAAGTTTATACCGTCTCAACTGATATATAACGACAACGCCAGCCGCTCCGGCAGAACCCCAAGGCGCATCTTTCTAAAATGTCTACCAAAAGTTCTTACCAACGTTCCCCGACAATAAACCATTCACTCAATGCCAAGCCGCCGCTCACCGCTGGGGGGGTTAAGTACTCAGTCCTCCAACTCCCCACAACCTTTTCTCTTTCTCTTCAGTTCGCGATCACCACTTGTTGTCTTTATCTTGCTTTTCAGCAATCGATTTCAGCAAGCCACCATTCCCATCACCCACCACCCACTACCCACCACCCTCGTCGAGATGGCTCCAGTCACTCGGCTTCAGGCGCGCATTGCCGCGCAGGCCCCGGCGCACGCTATCGCGAGCGGCGTTGCGGACCCGGGCGTCCCTTCGCCCACTGGCGGGCGGCTGCCCAGCGAACGCCTTGCGAGGTTCGAGCCCTCCAAGGTAGTTAAGCGAGCGAAGACGACTGGCTCTGCGGTTAAACCCACCAGGAAGTTGACGGTCGTGGCTGATAAAGCCCAACCGAAGATGGAGGCAAGGGCGATACCAAAGGCCAGTGTTCCCAAGAATGAGCATGCGAGTACGCAGCCCACCGTGGTCGCAGGTAGTGCTTTCAGCGTGGCCTTGCAGACGACCACCGGCTTGCCACAAGCGCCCCTGACCGCTGCACCTGGTAAGTTGAGCTTCTTATGGTTTGGGCCTTTGCTGATGTTTCTAGTACACAGGGTAAGACAATCGCGTCGTATTAGGGGAGATGCTCCATCGCCAGTTCTGCCCCCGGTTCCGTCACCGGTTCCGACACCGGCACAGTCGCCGGCTCCGAAGGCATGGCTTCGGATCAAAGCCAAAAAGGCGCCATCTTGGGAATGCCCCGAGTTGGATTCACCATGCCGTCGTGCGCGCTCTCAAGCGCTGCGGCAGCGGGTGGCTGAGCATCAACGCGTCGCGCCTCTGCCTGCTTCTCGGAAGCGCAAGTGTGTCGCTGTTCAAGGTGATGCTACCAGTGCCGCTCCTGCTCGCAAGCACGCGAGAATCCACTCTCCCTCTCATTGGGGGATGCCGCACACGCCTGATATGGCTGCGTTTAACGTTGAAGTTGTTGGCACGGAGCACCAGAGCCCGGCCAGTGCGGAAGGGTCGTCTGCGGGGCCTGCTGCGGTGTCTTCGACGCGGAAGCGAGCTGCGGATCCGTTCGCCGCTGTTGGCGAAGCTCCCTCCAAGCGTGTGCGGTTTGTCCCGGAGGAAAGTTTAGGCATCAGGGAGTCCACGCCTCGGTGGTCGGGCTCGCCGCACCAGGGCGTCCCTCTGAACAACCTTCGTGACACTTTGGAGGCCTTCATGGCTGAGGAAGAGGAGAATCCCGACGCCACCCAAGATCATGTTGAGATCAAACAAGAAGGGGAGTCGCCGCCGCCGTTTGGGTCCCCGACGTACCCGGAGTACTCGTCGAAGCACTCGTCATCGCCAGAGCCGTCGTCACCGGAGATCAAGGAAGAGCCGTCGTCGCCGCCTCAATTTGGCTCGCCCACCTACCCCGACTATCCCTCCGAGGAGGACTCTCCTGGATCCGTCTCCCCAACCTACCCGGACTATCCCTCCGAGGAGGACTCTTCTCCATTCGTCTCCCCAACCTACCCAGGCTATCCGTCTGAGGAGGACACTCTCGACTGGGAGACCTTCACGGAGATGGACGGGGCGCACTTCCACGACAGCGACGCCATCCCCGGGACTCCAGAGGACGTTCGGCCGAGCGAACTGATCTTTGATCAGCCCTACACCTTCCAAAACCGGATGGATCACGCCAGGTACCAGGGGTACTCATACAACCATGGGCAGGGAAGCGTCGGGTACTTCCCGCCATTGCCACAACCCGTCTATATCGACGACCACGAGGATGAGGACGAAGAGCCCGAGTCAACCCCACCCCCCGACGTCCTGGCTGACGTTCGGCGGCTGGGCCTTCCCGACGCGTTTGCCTACAATGACGTGGAGAGGCGGCTAGCTTGGGAAGCGGCGGAGGCTGAGTGATTGGCGCAGGAGGCTGAACGGGCGGCGCGGGAGGCTGAGATGGCTCGCCTCTTCCAGTTCCTGCACGAGTGGGGACTGGAGAGGGAGGAGGCTGAGAATACAGACTCAAATGTGCAGGGCTCCCCGTCGGACTCCTCGTCAGGCTCCCCGGCAGACTCCTCGTCAGACTCCTCGTCGGAATCCTCGTCAGACTCCTCGTCAGAATCCTCGTCAGACTCCTCGTCGGAATCCTCGTCAGAGTCCTCCTAAAGCCTCATCAATTCTACGATGGCTTGAGTGTGCATGTCTGCCGAAGATGCCACGTGGGATGGTGCGTCTGCGTCGTCGTACTTTAAGGGATAGGCCGGTTGAGACCCTGTTTTGATATTGATCTCATTCTTTTCTTGTTCTTACGAGCACCCACGTGGTACGTATTCTCACCTCCTCTCCCATTACAGTTAACAGTTACTAACTAGCATTTCAGGTGTCTTGCTGTGGCCGTCTCGATCTTACCTGACCATTCCGCTGGCTATCTGCGCCTCCAATCCTTCAGATCAATCCTCCCGATGTGTTCTTAATGGTGGTCGTTTGACACTGTTCGGAAGCCGCGCCCTCCTCCAACTTCAATGGATTGCGCTTCGGCTCACTGCTCTGTCACCGAGATCAGCTGCCCTGTGTGCGGACTATGGTGGTCATGCTCGTACTGTACAGGACCCTTGCTGCCTCCTGCCGGGAAAGTGTTAACATGTCACTTGCCTGAGCTACGAGTTCATGGATCGAGCCTCTTCTTCAACGGGATTGCTCGACACTGTAGAAACCGCGCCCTCCTCTGCCCTTAGCAAACGGCACTTCAGCTCTCTGTCTCCGAAATGAGCACTGTGTGTGGACTATGGTGGTCACGTCCACACGGTACAGGATTCCTGCTCGTCACTCCGGCCAGGTAAGTGTTAACATGTCACTTGCCTGAGCTGCGAGCCGATTGCTCGAGCATCGTCGTCGATTCTTCTGATCCTCCTTCGAAGTTTCTCGACCAAACTCTCGCCGTCATTGTTCTCCCGACGACCGCGAACTCCCGTCTTACAATCAGCTTTCGATGGGGCAACTTAGGTGCAACAACAACTGCGCATCGCTTCGGCCCGTTTCAAGTCTTCAGTGATCGGGCTAGTACTGAGTCCTACGCTTGGTACTCTGGCAGCATGAGCTTTCTTGTGGTGGGGGAGCTCTTGCATATTACTGCCTTCGACTATCTTCACTGTCGATCTGACATTTATGGACGCCTACAACAATTACGCGCTCATTTTGTCCTCCTTGGTGTTAACGGGCTGGACCCGCTAGCATGCTCTCGCCGTCTTCGTCTCCCAAGGACTGCGACGCCCCGTCTTGAAATCAGCTTTCGATGGGACATCTCCGGTGTACCACAATCGCGCACCGTTTCGCCCGTTTCCGGTCTCCAGGATCGGGCTGGTACTGAGTCTTCCGCTCTGGTACCCTGGCCGCATGAGCTTTCTTGTGGTGGGGGAAGCTCTTGCATATTGCTGTTTTCGACTGGTCTCATGGTCGATCTAGAACTAGGATTGGTGGATGCCTACAGAATTTACGTGTCTATCGAGTCTTCCTTAGTGTCAGCTGATTGGTGGATCTTCTGGCATGCGGATGGAGGAAGTGGAGGAAACTGGACGAACTTCAAGCCCGCGACGTCTTCCCGGTTTCACTCCTTACTGCTTCGACAACGCCGATCTCTTCTACTATCCGATGTTCGGCGATCGGAGCACTCTAGTCTTCGAGCCTTCCCGGTCAAGCCGTCGTTGTCTTCACTCTCCCGAGGACAGCCGCATTCTGTCCTGCAATCAGTTTACGATGGGACATCTCCGGTATACAACAACTGCGCACCGTTTTGCCCGTTTCCAGTCCTCAAGAAATTGGGTTGGTACTTAGTCTTCTACTTGGTACCATGGCAGCATGAGCGCTCTGGTGGTGGGGAGCTCGTGCACATTGCCGCCTTCAACTGTTCTCATGGCCGATCTGAGAATTATGAACGCCTGCAACATTTGGGTGTCTGTTTTATTCTCCTTGGTGTCGGTGGGTTGGTGGACCCGCTGGCATAGAAGATGAGGATGTGGAGGAACCTGGACCAGCGTCAAGCCCACGACATGTTCCGGTTTCCCTCTTTAGAAGTACTGCTTCGACAACGCTGGATCTTCTCGATTCTCCGTCACCCAGTATTCGGAGCTCGGCCTTTGCTCTTCTTTGCGCCCTCTCTCACTTCGCGAGAGGCAAGTGTCCTCCCCGGTTCTGGTTGATGGTGATCGACCAGGACTTGTGGAGGGTGGAACGGGGCGTGCCTACCTCTGCTCGGCTTCAAAATCTGCCTGGCAGCTGGTTCAACACGCACACAATAACAAGTTCTGGTGTTTCCGGATTTTGGTTAAGAAGGATCCTCGACCCAACTCGGCAGACAGCATCGTGCCTTCTCCGACTGGAGAATATATCAATTGCCGACCCGTACGTCAGCCTTGTCTCCAAAGCTGACAGGCGGCTCAGATGCGCATATCAACAAATATGCGCCTCTGGACCTGCCATAGGTACGGGTCTGGTTTCAACCACCCGCGAGATCGTGTCTCCTACTGGCGGTTGGACAACAGCCTTTCAATCGCCGACCCGTACGTCAGCTTTGCCTCCAAAAGCTGGCAGGCGGTCCAGACGTGCATATCAGCATATGCACGCCTCGGGACCTGCCATAAGTACGGGTCTGGCTAAAACCAGTCCCATAAGATCGTCTCTCCTACTAGCGGTTGGACAACTCCCTTTCAGCCGCCGACCTGGGGATGGAGGGATCCAACTCAACCCTCCATTCCCAAGTCTCCCCTTCACGCCGGCACAAATGCGGGCAACCGGCCTCCAATGCGGCCTCCGAGCAGTCTAACTCTATGTAAGTACCTTCCTCTATTCATTCCCTCATTCCCTCGCATGATGATTGATTTCCGAATACTATCATTGTCTGCAACTTCATTGATGACATACATCTCTGACAACCTGATGCGAAATCCCTTGTCTTGTTTGCTCGTCACGCCCGACCCAGCATATGTGCTAACGAAGACCAGATATCATCTACGGCGTTTTCTCCGGAGAATCGCAGGTGCTGCCTGAAATGGCAATTACTTCTCTCCTCGCCGCTGTAAATGAGATGGGCAGAGACTCCGACGGCCGGACCAAGGACTGGGCTGCCAACCAAGCGCGATATCTCAACGCGCTTGCAGGCGTCCAGACAAGGTTCACGGCAAATCAATAACTGCCAGCCCTGGAGCGTTAGGAACTCTCACCCTGTGCTTCCTGCGCATACAACTCACTCCCCTCTGACCCTCATATCAGACGGGGGTTATGCCGGTCCTCGAACCGGACCGAGAACAAATTGACGGTCCCCAAGCCGGACCGGCATACGTATTGCCAACCAAAACGGCCAATCCACAGACCTTCGCTCGCCGCTCACAAACCTGCGGTATCGAAAACCGGCCCCCGAGCAGAACCAACCCCTCTACTCTCCCCGCCGGGATCCCTCAATCCCCTGCATCCACCTGCGTACTCGACCGTGGCAACGTCAGTACCTAGATGGCGGATGTTCTCCGCCCGCCCCATTCCAACGCGGGCGGAATATATCTGATCAGTCTTCGCTCCCTCGACGGACCCAATCGGGAGTTCAGGATGATCTTTGTCCGGCTCCCCTGGATTGTGGCAATCCATTTCTTGTGGTGACTGTCTGTGGCGGACGATATATCACTCGGTTTAGAAGCGTGGTAGCCTCGGAATCCAGACGATGTTCGCGGCAGCTCCGGTTTTGGAACCTCACCCTTTGAACTAAGCCTTCGAATCACGACGAGTATCTTCATATACCCGAGGCTTTGCTCTTTGTGACTTCATCCTCCAGAACTCTTACTCCAAACCAAACACATCAATTCAACCCTGCTCGTCCGAATCTCCGAAGGAAACTCTCCGACATCTGATATGGCGCTGCAGCTTCGAAGTCAAATTGTCAATGACTCCGTCGACAAATATGACACTTTCGATGAGATTGTATAAATCCATACGCAAACCTAAATCTAAAAAGAAACGACGAAGCTCCGCATATAGCGGCGAACCAACCAACCTCTAAACACCAACATTTGAGGAATGAGATCTAAGCAGACCTTTAAGTCGAGATGCTCCAACCTCCAAACACACTTCACATCTCCTCCAAAGACAAGTTACCCCTTCTCTTATATCCTCATCCTCCCCTTGATCGTCTCCTCTATTCAAAAGGCTTGCAATACGTGGTGGAATGATTGGGAAATTGTGTTCAGTGGCGGATAAGTATATTTGCTGGCGGCTATGGGTTCAGGGACGGACTTGTGGATTGGAAGATTGGTTCAGGGATGGCCAAGCGGCCTTGAAGGTGTAATCAGGATTGTACGATGAATGTCACACTAGCATCGGATGAGCCGCTCGAGACTAAATGCGTGTTTAGGTTAAAATTGCTGTAGGGTGCCCTTTCCTAGATGAGCAATGCTCCTACTCCACAACTTCATGACTCGGACATTAACTGGGTGTCAAGCAGGCTTTCAAAGGACGGCATTGCTGATCCTCCGGTTTTTCGGACTACCGATATATTCGAGTATGAACGAACATCACGAGCAAAGTAAGGACTCAGGGCACGTCATATCTGGTCGATTTCTTAACTAGTCCGGCGCCATCGAGGACCGGACACATGAAATGGAGCTTAGACATGAATTGGTCAACCCAGGCTCACATAGCCGCCGCCGCAACGCTTGTGACTATGGTCCGCATTCAGCAGGACAGAATATCACAAGAGCCACATTGACAATAGTATTCCTCGCAGCACAACCAAGCATCACCACTAACGAGCACAGGAGTCCCCTTATAGGCCATTGCGGTTCCCGCGGAGCATTAGACAGGGAACAATTGCAGGAGTAATAGACGTACAGGAGGTCTGAGCTTTCAGTGATATTGGTAGAGCACAAGGCTTTGGCTCTCTCGCTTTCGATGAGGTCGATACGTCGTATGTCGCTATTGCAAGTGTTGTCTGGGAAACTCGCGGGAAGTGCTTGTTGAACTAGATCGCAGGCGACTCCGCGGGCTTATATATCCCGTTAGAGGTTTGGACACCAGCGAGGCATCGGTTTGTGTATCAACCCGGTGTTTGTAAGCCTTGATGGGAACCAGCCTAGAGAAGGCGAAGGTGATCCGGAAAACAAGGCAGCCAATCCGGCCTGGAGCCTGTTTGTCCGCCCCCTCGGGCACATCAAGGCGACTCTTATCGGGAAAGGCAATATGTACACCATGCGCTACTGTAACTCTGGTTCTTTGAGTGCGGCTATCCGGTCTAGGCAACATGTAAGCATATCCAAAAGCGGGTGATGGAAAGGGTTAGTTGGTAGAAGTATGGTGAGGCAAATGACTGTCCTCTCACACTTGATGTGCTCCACTTCTCAGCCTGGTCTGTCCCGTTCAGCATGGTCCACGCAATACCGGCAGCATGCAAGCGCATCCAAAAATGGGCATGCAAAAGGGAAAGTAGTCAGAAGCATGGCGAGGGCATATCTACCGTCCTCGCACACTCGACGTGCTCCGCTTCTCAGCCTGATCCTCAAACCGGATATTCCTGACTCAACCAGTCTTCACAATATGTAGGCAGCATGTAAGCACACCTCAAAAACGGCTGATCCAAAGAGAGCTTTAGCTTTAGCAGAGTGAGGCCGCCTCCACTATTCTCGTCCCACCACTTGACGGGCCCCGCTCCTCAGCCTGATCCCCAAACCGGACACCCCTGTCCACCCCACCACGCCAAGTTGCCTTGAGGAACGGCAAGTGCGGGGCCCCTCGGCACACGTCCCGCACCCCTCCCGTACCGTACCCTGGAACCAACCCCACGAGCTGCATCCTCCCCAAAAGCCTCATCTCAACCCCCCATTACCAATAATCTACAATGGCACCGTCAGAAATCAAGCCGGACCTCCTCCTCCTCCCTCCCCTCCCCGCCAACTCCCCCTATCTCACCATCAAAAGAGTCTACACCCCCCTCCCCCCCCCCCCATCCTCCCTCCCCGCCGAACTCGACATCGCCCTCCCCCTCCCGCACCTCACGCTCGACAGCAACCGCGCCCCCCTCTTCACCCGTACCCAGCGCGCCCTCGCCAACATCTACAAACTCATCGCCGCCGTCGCGGCCGCGCACTCCATTCCCCTCGCCGGCGCCAACGCCCTGGACGTGCGCGTCCTAATCCTCGCGTACCCGTTCACTTTCCCCGCATGGCCGTACAAGCAAATCGGGCCCACATACTCGCTCGAAGCTCTCGTTTTGGGCAGGTGGGGCAATCTGATCGCCGTGCCGAGCCCCCGCGGCGCGGCCCTGCGGGATGAGTTTCTTAAACTGCGCGATGACTGGTTTAAGTGGGAGGGCGCCCCCAAAATCAAAGTGATAAGTGCGGACACTGATGAGGGGCCGGAACCGAACGAGCCAGGCCCGGAACCAGCGGATGAGCCTGTAGAGGCGGGCGATGATCCGGTGCGCACGGTTGTTGTCGGTGGCACCTTCGACCACTTGCACTTAGGGCACAAGCTGCTCCTGACGATGACAGCGTTTGCGCTAGACTCATGGGGGTTTGATGAGCTTGATCTCTCCGGGAACAATGAGAAGGCCAGGATGGTGATCGGCTTGACCGCGGCAGCGCAGCTAGCGAGCAAGAAGTACGCCGAGTATCTGGAGCCGTGGGACCAACGGTACCGGGCTGTGCACGGGTTTTTGGAGGCGATCCTGCGTGTCGCATACGTCGGCCCTACACGGGACCAGGGCCGGATTTCTGAGACCTGGGACGAGGGACCGAATGGTCATGTCGTGAAGGTCGATATCCCGCGGCAATGTATGCGGATTGAGTATGTGGAGATTTGGGATCCGTTTGGCCCGACGATTACGGAGCCGGAGATGGATGCCTTGGTGCTTTCGGCGGAGACGAGGGCGGGTGGGAAGATGGTTAATGATAAGCGCGTGGAGAAGGGGTGGAAGCCGCTGAAGGTGCTGGAGGTGGATGTGCTGGACGCGGAGGAGGGGGAGGGCGGGGGAGCGTTTGAGAGTAAGTTAAGTAGTACGGCGATTCGGAAGATGGTGAGTGAGCAGGCAGCGGGCACGAAGAGTAAGGTGTAGGAGAGCCGTTAGATCGCTGGTTGAATGCAAACATCTCAATCCGCGTTCACGATCGCCGTGCTCTCTGTTTCCGTGGAAGTGAGGCTTGGACTAGAGGATCACGGCTAATATCGAGTGGCACGACTCCTACCAATACCTGCCTGCCAAAGAGAGCAAATCAGGTATCGCTCACTTGCCAGAGCTTCTCACCACCACGATCACCAATCCCCCGCCCCCACCGTTGCACGCGTCCAGGCCAGCCACGTTTCCCATGCGCTGGCGTGTCGACCCGAGCGATCAACAACGGCGACGGCGATGCGATGGCTGCGAGAAGGGTACACGGACCGCGTATCTCCAGAAGATACATCGACCGCGTACTTGGCGATGCGGCCTTTTTCGCGGGACAGAAAAGGCTGAGCGATGATAAATGGCCGGTGTTCGGCCATTATTTCAAACTATGGCAACTACGGCATCCTCCGCCGCGATACCCCTGTCTCACCCCGCAATCCGCCAAAACTCCACGCGGAAGATAAGGAGACACGTGTTCACGTGACGGGTATCGAAATGTTAGAGCAAAGGAAAGTCAAAAGACGGCGTCCATCTGGGTCTCGCAACGCCAAAACCAACTCCAAACCCAACTCCAACCCTATGCCCAACCGCTATGCCCAACTCCCAAAAAAATGCAACACAAGTCCTCGGCCATCACCCCTCCGCCCCCTTCCGCCATCATCCCACCGCGCTTACCATCCTCCCCCCAAAATGTCCAATCCCAATCCAACTCCCAAGCTCCGCAAAACGGCGCCACTCACACCCCGCAGTAGCCAGCAACGCCCTCGCCGCCGCCGCCGCCGCCGTAGCAGCAGCCAAACTCTCCGCCGCAGCCGCGAGACTCTCCGCCTGCGCTTCCTGGATGAGCGCCTGGTCCTCCCAGCGATTCAGCGCGTGGTTGAGGCAGAAGCGCGAGCAAGCCCGCACACCTCGTTCCGTAACATGCTCGCATCGGGCATGGACGGCGGCGAACGCGGCGCCGTTGCGGGAGCGCTCGAACCGACGCACGGAAGGCGCAGCGTTGGTCTGCGTGCAGTCCTGCACCACGGTCAAGGAACAGATACGTGGGTGGGAGCGGCAGGCGAGGAAGAAGGCTTTCATGAGCGGTTTGCAGGCGACGAGTTGCCCGGCGTAGAGGTAGTCAGTTGTGCGCATTGCGAGCTCGACGTGTTCGAGCTTCGGGAGGGAGTTGATGAAGCGTCGGAGGTTGGTAGCGGCGTGGGGGTCGGAGGAGATACGTTTTGCGAAGGAGTGGGAGGTTGAGATGCTGATGTGTAGGTGGCGCTGGTGGTTCCGGATGGTGGGGGGGAGGGGCCAGTATCCGAGGGTGGATGAGGAGGAGGTGAGGGAGAGGTTCAGGGGCACGTGGGTGCTGAAGAAAGTGGTGTATTCGGTGTGGATTTGCCGATTTGTGGTGAGGAGACCGTGCTTTGACGATGGTGGCCCTGGGTCGATAGTGGGCAGGCGGCCATGCTTATCGCGTTGAGAGCTGAGGATTTCGGGCTCGAAGCAGTAGTAGTAGACTTTGTCGCGGAGTTCGCGTGGGAGGCCGAGGAAATTGAAGGAAGGTGTGGGCTTTTCGTCGAGCATTCTGACGAGAGTGTTGCCTTCTCAGCGCTTTGCGGGTGGTTTGGAATGTGGTTCTCAGGAGATGGATATCGCTGTACGTCGCTAAGTACTCGGGGCGCGATGCGTTGTCGTCGAGCACAAACGCTCAAGTCGCAACGTTGCAGATCACGTGATGAAAATCGAGTCGAGGAGCTGAGGACTTGCGATCGAAAAGACGACAGACTAAGCTCTTGATAACCGTTCTGTGCCCCGCTATATCGGCAAAACCCATGCAGTAAATGCTTCCATGCTTGCAGTGCCAGCGGCCATCGAAGCCGGCTCGCATCGCGCCGCCACGGGTACACCCGCTTCGTGGACAACTCATGCGAATGTACTGATTGGAGTGCGTCAGTGAACTCATGTGTAGACCTCCCATTGACTAGCCGCCCTGAGGTGAGTGTCCGGAGGAGAATGTAGGGAGGACTGATTGCACCTGCTCGTGAGCGGGCGACGTCGCGTTTATGAGTGCTCGAGTTGAAGCGCTCCGCCTGAAATGGAAACAAGCTCTGGCGAGGCGTGGAAGACCAACGGCTACTCCTGACGCTCGTACATTTCGTCAACGCAATGAGCGGTGATCGAGATGCACGCCTTCCGGTTCGACAGCTCTATATAGCGATACTGAAGTGAACCAAGCGTGCGTCTTAATCACCGCTCACTGGGTGGACGAAGAGTACGAGCGCCGGAAATCGCTGCTGGCAGCGAGGTAGCACCGAGAGAGAGGCGAGTGTTTCATGGAGAGACTGTCGAGGCGCAGAAGATCAACAACTGCTTCCGACGCCCATACTCTACATTCACCCAAGGATCGATGATTGAGACAAACGCTTGGCGGTTCGAACAGCTCTAAACATTGATGCCGAAGTGGACCAGGCATGAGTCTCGATCACCGCTGATTGGGTCGATGAGGAGTACGAGCGCCGGAAGTTGCTGCTGGCAGTGAGACAGTACTGCGAGAGAGGCGGGTGTTTCATGGCGAGACTGTTGAAGCGCTGTGCGCAGGCCATCAGTTCACTACGTGGCAGAAGGCGTAATGTGCACAGATGACACACAGCGGAGATTTGTATTCGGAATAACTCACAGGCGTGTAGTGGCGCGAATGGCGACAACGACCGGCGACCGCCGGTGACAAAGCGCACCAGAATAAATGCAGTCGGCATTCAATCATCCCATCCTCCCCACCACCTCTTCATGCGGTCTCCAACTGTCGCGCGTCCTTCGGCCCAGCGCTTCTGGCGCTGCAGCTTTTCCGCTTGCATGATTACCGCATAGTCCTTGCCGAGCGCCTTGCGCCGCTCGATGTCGGCGACGAACACGGCTTCTTCGATGGCTGCTTCCTCGGGCGTCTTGTTCTCAATGGTTTTCTTAAAGTCGGCCCGCAGCGGCTCGGGTATACTGGAGAAAGCTTCGCCTTTGGTGATGGGGATTTTGGCACCAAAAGCGGCGGCGACTTTTTGCGGCGTGAGGACGGGTTCCAGTTCGGGGGTGGGCTGGCCGGTCTCTTTTGCGGCTTCCCTGATCCGCTCTTGCTCCAGCATCTGCTGGTACAGCCTGTATGCATGCATCTGGATCTTCTCTTCCTCCTCTTCCGGGCGTCCTACAACAGACAAGAAACCAAGAGCCTTCAGGAACTTAATCTGCATGTCGTAACAGCGACCAAAAGCCCGCGTCTTGTCCCGACACATATTCGTGCGATCCAGCCACGTGCCATTGGTGAAGCAATCCTGCTGCTCCAGCATCTCGAGCGAGCAGTTCTCGAGCGCCGTCCGGCCGATCTGCTTCTTCCGGTCCTCGTACAGATCCACCAGATCCCTCAGTTTGTCGTTCTCGTTCTTGGTCGCTGCTTCGATCTCATGCAGTGGTCGGTAGTTCTTCCAGATGTGTGCGTAGCGGCCATCTTTATAGAGCGACGCTTCCGGGACAACCGGCCGGTCTTCTGCGGATGTAGGAGGGGCAGAGGTCCGCGGCTGCGCGGAGGGTGCCGATTGTGCCTGTGCCGGCTGCGTCGACTTGGGCGCTTCTCGCTCGAGAAAGTCACGAAGACTAGGATCGAGCTTGTTGACAGCGTCAGGCGCGTTATCGTCCTTTCCCCAAAGCCAGCCCATTTTGCAATTGCCGCGGCGGGGTGGGATGTCGTGGGTTGAGGTTGTGAACGATGATTTTTCTAGATCCCGTCCGGAGCGGAGCAAGCGAGCCCCTGCAACGGCTTAAGCCACAATCTCTGCCGCCCTATCAAGCCACAGACTTGGCACCCAAACACCGCGCGCATCTCGACGCGACAAGTGCGGAGACCTCCAACGCCATCACATCCGCACTTCACGACAATGGCGCCGAACGGTATGTTCTCTACGCTCAGTATTTCTATTAGCGCGAACTAACACGTTCCAGACAGACAAGAGCGCCGTCTACTCCGCCAACGCGGCGCCGGGTACGTCCTCTCTCACAGCGACCGACCTCAACTAACAGAACTCCAGCACTCGAGCAATCCAGAACGCAGATTTCGGATTCACATTCGGCAACGCGCCCCTACCCGCGCGACTCTCGTCCCGCCGCACCCCAAATCCCCCACCAGCACCAGCGCAGCTCCCCTCTCGTACCCCACAACCCCTCCAACCGCGACGTTCAACGCGCAAAACACCCGCCAGGTCCAGCTCAGCAACCAGCACGCGGTCTACGCGGCAGAAGAAGACACCAGCTGCTGCACCTGTACAAGAACAACCCGCAGGATCCAGCTCAAGCATCAGCACACGCTCCACGCGGGCGAAGAAGACGCCCGCCGCTCCCGTTCAACCTGATCATGCACAACCCACCACATCAACAGCACGGAAGCGCAAGCGGCCCACCCCTCCAGAATCAGACCCAGACGAACTAGTCGAAAACGACAACTCGCTAACCAGCGTTTCTCGCCCTTCCACCGCTCGGCGATCCGTGTCGCGGCGGCGGACGGTCGGACCGACGGGAGAAGGGGCGGATGAACTCGAGGGTGATAGCCCAGCACATCAGATTTCGAGCGCGACTTCGCGTAGGGTGGGTCCGGCCCCGGACGTTACGCGTAGCTCTGCGGTTCCGACAACGGAGATCAAGACAGAGGATCGGGGCGAGAAAGGCACGTCCTTTGGAGGGGAAGGAACGCTTCAGGTTCTTGCTACACCCAGTGGACAGATCCCACCTTCCTTCGAAGGCACTCAACGGGATCCTGTTGAACGGGACCTTGTTGAGGATCCAGCCCACGGGCCAGATCGAAGCTCGTCTGGTGTGCAAGCTGTGCGTAATGCACGATCTCACGCGCCCGGGCCCTTGCAAGAGGCGAGCAGCTCCGCTCCAAGACGCAGCACGCGCACAGCAAACCGGACCATCCCCGAGCTATTCCAGCAACAGGAAAACCAGGACTCAACACCAACAGACAAGTCTGTGGGCAAACGGAGACGTCCGCTCGTGCAGTCAACCTCAGCAGCAAACGCCAAGCGCAGCAGGAACGATGCTCGTAGCACGAAAACCAGCCACCCTAGGACCCCCGGACAAGGGCCCGCTGGGGCTGATGACGAAGACGAGCTCTCCCCCAACCATGTAACGACGTCGCTGGGTGCGGGCTCGAAGGAACCGAGCTCGCTTTTCGTCCCGCAGGACCAAAGCACCAGGCAGGACGTCTATCAACCTACAAGCGAGGACGAACTCTCCCCAGAGACACGCCAAAACTCTCGACCTGCACCTGTGCAAGACACAGGCCGAGACGAGCTCGAACCCATCGCCGAAGGCAGCGAAGACGAGCTCTCCTTTGCGAACACCCAATCCGCCCGCCAATCCCAACCCCGCGGCACCGACCGTGCACAGGCCAGTGACGACGAACTCACCCCCCAACGGCCCGCCCGCGCCCCCATCAAGAAGCGACCCCGCATCGCACGCCCCAAACCCTCGACCCACAAGCGCCGCTCCACCGCCGCGAACAAAATCCCCATCACCATCTACCGGCCCGTGCGCCCATCCGATCTGGACGCCGACCCGCTGGGCGCCGACCCGACGCCCGGACTCAATCCGGTGGACGTGCTCGCGCAGGTGACGGGCGAGCTGACGGCGGATGTGCTGCAGCGGCTTGAGGGCCGGCGGCGCGCGTCGTCGGGAGCACAGCGCTCAGTGGTCAAGCGGCAGCGCAAGGCGGTGCGGGTGTTCGACAGTGTGTTGCAGGACACGTTGTTTGAGCTCTCGCTTCGAGCGAACACGGGCGTTGTGCTTGGGGCGCGGGTAAGAAAGGCGCGGCGGCTGGAAAGGGAGTTGAGAGCCGAGTTGTTGACGTTGAGGGCCGAGAGGGGCGAGATCGAGCTGGAGGCTAAGGGTATTGCTGAGGCCGTGCGCGTGGGGCGCGAGCAGAGGGTTCTGCGGGAGAGGTTGGAAGAGGGAGTGGGGGCGCTAGAGAGGCTGGTCGCGAGGGCGGCCGATGAGCCTTGAGCCTGCATTGGACCGTGACGGGATGAGGGTCTGCAGACGGTTATGGAGCTAACTTATGATGTTCTGGGCGCGGCAGCGAGGCGTCTAAGGCGGTACATTTTGCTTATTTTTGGCGGGGACGGTGCAATGGGACGGCCCGGTGGTTCAAGGGTTCCGGTGGCATGGTGGGCAAGGGAAAGGTTGCTAACGAAAGGCACGACTGATGCAGAGGCCCTATGTTTTTGGGTTGTATAGTTCAAGGGAGCAAGCAGAGTAGCATCAACGACGACAGAGTTTAAGCGCAGTAGCATGTATATTGGCTTTTTGCGCCTTGTGGTCAGCAATGGCAGAGGCTTAGGAACAAGTACTCGACCAGGTGCGGATGCCGAACTACATCCGCATCCGGAGCGGGCCAGAGAGGGGAAGAGAGGAGAAAAGAGCAATAAGACCAGGGTATCTGGCCTTGGGGTCGGACAACAAGGAACAGCCGCCTCGGGTTGGGGGACAATTGGGTGGCCGTGGGCTTCCCGCGCGCAAGCGGACAGGCATGCCAATCGCGCTGCGGCCCAAGCGGGAATGCGAAGGATTCAGTGGCGTTAAGTCTTGACTTCGGGGGTCTTTTGCTTTTCTCTTGGGGAGGGGTGTGGTAAATATGTGATAAGTTAAAAGGCTGGCTGACGGGGGCGTAAGTACTATTTATTGACTGTGGGGGCGGGAGTGGGGTGGTGAATGAGGCAATGGGCGCGATGGTGGGGGCTTTGGTGGTGAGGAGGGAGTGCGGGGTTAAGTGCGGGATGTGGGGTGTCTTTGTGTGGGGGAAGCGAGCGTGGAGGTGGAGGTGGAGAACATTGGGCGTGGAGGTTGAGGTCGAGGTATTGTAGAAGTACTACGTATGGGGGATAGGTTAGGGTGGGAAGAAGACCAGATGGAGATGCAGATATGAGTGATATATGGTGGAGAGAAGGAACGTAGAGGGACGCTTCCCCGTCGTGCTCACCGCTTTCAGGCACTGTAGGCCCACTTGCTACACAACAGCTTCGACGTCATGGCGGGGCTTAAGGCTCTGATGGCGGAGCGGCTGAGGGGTTTTGTGACCATTGCCGAAGGCATGAGGCGGGCAACTTGTGACCTGGGAAGGAGAGGTCGAGAGAGGTGGAAGGAATGGCCGTGAGAGAGAGAAAAGAGAGAGAGAGAGAGAGAGGGGAGAGAGGGAGAGAGAGAGAGAGAGAGAGAGAGAGAGAGGGGGGGGGGGAGAGAGGAGAAAACAGAGAGGCATCCCTTCTGCTTCTGCTTCGGAGTTGTCGATTGTGGGGTAGGAGTGACAGTAACCGTGTGTTCTGGAAGGTAAGGGGCGCCGGAGAAAGGATGAGACGAGAAGATGAATGAGGTAGGACGTCCGACGTCTCTTTTCCTTCTTCCACTTCATCCCCTTCAACGACATCTCGTCTTCTTCTCACTGCTTCCTGTCGTCTTCCCTCCATGCTCTATATCAATCCCTTCACGACTTCACAATTGCATCCCACGCTTTCTATTTTCTCCCACTATGGCCTTCTCCTCGCATCATTCACTCATCCAAGCAGCCGCAAACACGCGCTCATCTCTCCCCCCAGTGAAGACTTTTCATCACAACCACACGCAGCCGGCATCGTCTGCATCCCTCCCCCCCAATGCCTGTCTGCAGACCTGCATTGCCCTGTCTCTCGCCCTGTAGCAGTGGTCCGTCTGGGCTTTGCACCATAGACAGGTGCATCCGGGAATGCATCCACAGCGTCTCCTCGTAGCGTAAACCCCCCCCCCTCTCCATTCCCTCTCTGCCGACGCACATACTTTCCCCCCTCCCCCCAGTTGCGCCAAACACAATCATCCCTCACCCACCCCCACACCCCATGTTCCCGGCAATGCATCTCTCAACCCACTCAAACCCCTCCACCCCTCCCCCTCCCACCAAACGAACCCAAAAGCCTTAACCCGAACAGCGGAACGGGCCCTTCTCCGCAGCTCGACGCGCAGCTCCAGTCGGTCAGGTGATCGCGATAGGGTAGCTTGAACTCTGAGTGGTTCGGTGTCCCGGCACTTTTTGTTCTTTCCTCGAACCTCTTGCACCTTTCTCTCCGATCTCTTACACCCTCTCCGCACCTCTTGTTCCACTCTGCGTCCTCACTCGGCTGTTACGGGCTTGGTGACAACGAGGCTCACAAGTCTTTACCTGCCTCTGCCGCGGCTTGCAGCACCAGCAGCAATAGCTTGCCAATATCTGCTGTCGCTTTTTCCTGCTTGCGTTGGTAGCTGCTTGTTGGTGTTAGTTGGTCACTTTCTCGGCCCTGCCGCTATCCTTTCCACACATACACACCTTACCACCACCACCACCACCACCACCACCACCACCCAGCTCCCTACCCAGCTCCAGCTCCACGTCCCCCCGCTTCCTCCATCTCCTCCCATCCTATTCTTCCATTCTTCTCCGTATCCGTTACCTACCACTCATGGCCCTCCATTCCATCTTCGAGTAAAGAGTATTACTGGCCTACGTAACTGGAATCTGCATCTCACCCTGTGCCTGGTCTTCCACTGCGTTCCGTACGATGCCCCCTCCCACTCCATCATTACCTCCCCCTACGCACCCCTCTCCCTACCCTTGATATCCCAAACCTAGCTCACGATTGCTCTAGTGAGTGGATTGCGGCAACTTGCAGCCCTGTCTGCCGCCAACCATCGCCCGGCAGCGTTCCCTTCCACTCTCCACCCCCCCTCCCTCCCAGCACCTGGCAGCAGCCTCTCCGGAAACCACGCATGAGGCCAGCTTCCACTCCGCTACTCGCACTGTGTTAGCTGCGGTCATGCTGCATCGACTTATGGCCACTACTGAATATCGCTTTGCTGTCCTTGCTGCGCCTTGCCGCCGTCATCGCTGCCAAATGTCCGTTGAAGCTCTTTTTTTCGCCCTCCGCCATCCCCTCGTCCAAGTTCTCTACGACCTTTGACTTCTCCGCTACCGTCGTCACTCTACGTATCTGTTGTGGTCTAGACGTCGTCTATATCTGCCGTTCGTCTGGCTCTTCAGCACCCCTGGCGACGTCATTACTTTTTTTTTTAAAATCTGCCACACCACGTTCCGTTCCCCCCTCCCGACCCCCGCGCGCCGCCCGCGGAGGCCAACCTCGCCGTTTGCACACCATGACTCGAGCCGCCGAGTCACTTGTGGCTCGACCTTCGAGACCATCCGGTCCCAAACGCCTTGTCGATGCCCTCGACCATGCTTCTCCGCCACCCGCCGTGGCGATTTTGCCCAACGCGCCCGATCACCAGCCCTACCCGCCCTCGCTCCCGCCGGCGCACGAACCACCTCCGCCTCAGCCTGAAGCTCTGACACAACCGTCATTGCCGCCGAGTCAAGCTCCATCGTCGATGCCAGTACCAGCGGAACGTAGAAGCAATGGATCAGTCAAAACGACGCCCCCCATTCCCGCCATTTTAACCCTACCCAACGAGCTTCTGCGCGCTGTAGTCGACCAGATCGAAGCTGATCCCGACAAGGGTATCAACGTTGACCGTCGCGCATATCTGTCCCAGGAGAGCTTCAGACCGCATCCGAAGCTGCCGACGACACTGGCGCAAGATTTGGGTAACTTGCGCCTGACGTGCAAGCGCTTCTCCGAACTAGGCGCTATACACCAATTTGCGCGCGTCACGACGCGTTTTTCGCAAAAAGGCTTCCAACGGCTTGAGTGGATCGCAAAGCAAAAACACCTTGGGCAGCATGTCAAGAAGTTCAGCTACATGGTGCCTTATTTTTACGTTGAGGGTAATAGACTCCTCCCTTTTGGGCCCGCCTCCAGCTGATCACTCAACTCAGGCAGAGACCGCGTTGGCGACGTGCTCCCTTCTTTAGAGGCCAGTCTGGGCCACCTAGACGTCCGAGTCTATATCGACAAGGTCAATGAGCAGAAGCGCATAGTCGAGACGAAACAGGACCTCAAGGCGCTCAAGGCAGCACTTGCCGCATTCACAAAGCTGCAACACGTTCAGATCCTACCGGTGCAGGACCGTCAGGACGACATGCTGCTCACCTACATTCATCACAACATAAATCTCACCCAGTTTGTTGAGCTCAAGTGGGCACCAGCCTGCTTGCACAGCACGCGGACGATTGGCGAGGCCATGATCGCGTCACACTCACCATGCACAAGATTCTCCTCGCCGATGCTCAGTCCGCAAAGTGCCATGATCCTCGCCGAGCACCCACCGGGCGCAGAGTCGAGTACGCTGGGAACACTGGCGGCGCGACTAACATGCCTGGAGCTGCACTTTGACGACAACATGGACCTGGACGCAAAGATGCGCGATCTGTCACCGCTGTTCAAAACGGTATTTCTGGCGGCACGCAATCTCGAGGCTGTGCACGTCGGTTTCCCATCGCACCGGCCGCTGAGCCTGTCACTGGAGGAGATATTCCACGGCGTGTGCTGGGAGAAGCTCCTGGCGTTTGGCATCCAGGGGTGGCGACTGAACGCGGCCGAGATCATTGCGCTGGCGGCACGTCATCGCTACACCCTGCGCGGCCTGCGCCTACGCGATGTGCTACTTAACGAAGGCAGCATGTGGAAGGATGTGCTGTCATTTCTGCGCAACGACATGGCGCGACTGGACTGGGTTAGCCTGCGGCGCATCGGCTACTCGCGGCACTTTGATGAACAATGGGCTGGGGCTGGCGCCGAGGTACCGGATGATCCGCCTGGCGGGTACAGCAGCGACAGCGATAACGACTTTGACGATTCCGACCACGAAATGGACCTTGAAGGAGCAATGGCGGCGGAGGCGCCCGAGGAGAGCCTGGACGACGACATGTCCTTAGGGACAGCGTCGAGCTTCGCGGATATTAACGTCAACGACTTGAACAACGACGACCACGGGCACTTTGACCTCGACATGGACGACGATGATGATGACGACACGGACGACGAGCGCGGTCTCCAAGGCCACTCGATGGAATTTCCGCAGTGGAACGTGGTGCCGGAAGACAACCCTGAAACGCGGTGCCCGGTGCCATGGTGCACACTTAACAGCAGCGGAACCCGCGAGCCTGAGTCGCCGGAAGATCTGGGCGACAACGGGGATTTTGTGTCAAACGCCACACGCAAGGCGTGGGAGCGCTGGGTCGTACGGGGGCGACCGGAGCGCTGCCCGGAGCACTGCGCGCGGTGACGAGAGAAGTGGAAAGGATGCGGTGGACACAGCTGCTGGACCTGGCTTGCCGATGGGCGTCGGAATGGCGGCGCCTCCGGTCTGGCGAGATGGCGCGCGGTTCCGAACCCTCCGCTCTGGGTTTGCGACGAAAGCGAGGCCCTGCGTGCTGGCAGCCAATTGCCGGCGTACCGGGGGGCTGGTATCGGCAAGTTTCTGGGAGGGGCCGATGTGTTGGGTGGGGTCGAATGGGCGGGGTACACGTAGCCAGGCAATTCTTTTTGCTTTTTGCGGGTTTTTTTTTCTCGGGAGTATGGTGAGGAGGGTGAGGGTTAGCTTCTTGGAGGGTTAAAGGCTTGGGCTTGTTGGGTTGGTGGACGGATGGATGACTTGCATGTCTGCAGGTGTGGGCGTCGTGGCTTTTGGTCCTTTTTCTTGGTTTAATGGCTTGCGGATGTCCCAAAGGAGAGGGAAGGGGGGTTGAGGGGGCTCGGGAGTTACGATGTTGATGATGCCAACGATGAGATGCTGACGAAGAGACGGCATGGCTTCGATCTTGGCTTTGGGTTGGCGAGTAGGAGTGTAGAGGGGCATGGGTGGGGTGTCGGGAGGGGTGAGGGGAGGGGAGCTTCGTTTTGGCGTTTTCGGGGGAGGATGGGGGGGGAGGTATGGCATATATGTGTGGGTTGGCTCTTTGGTTGCGCGGCTGGTTGTCTCGCTCATTTTGGTATGGCACTCTAGACTGGTTGGCTCCGTGGTTCGCGTAATTGGAATGGGGATGGGGGACAGGATGGGGGACAGGATAGTGGAATATGTAGATGTGTAGTGCTTGCGGGGAAGGCGAATTGAGCGTTGACCCTTCACTCTCGGATTGCACTCCCGTGGTGTTTTTGCACAGTCACGATGTTGGATGGAGGTGAGGTGACGTGGGTGGGATTGAGGGGAAGGTGTGGGGTTCGAAAGAATGATGCGGCCTGTGGCGTCATCGTGGGATCGGCGTGGGGCTGGGATCGTGGCTGTGCCGAGCAGCAATCCCGGAGCTATGACCGCTTGGACCACAGCCTCTTAGACCGCGTCCCAGCCCCATCCCCCGTCCACCATCCCACTAAGCTCATTCCCCGAAACCGTCGGCAATGCTTCTGTTTTAGCTTTCGCCTTCTTGGTGCAGACGCCGGGCCCCAAGCCGGGTAGACCGGGGCATGCGGATCTGAGACGGCGTCGTGACGGTTGCGGGTTCGGGGGGCTTGGCGGCGTGGGTGGGGGATTTGCGGGGTGGTGCGTTTGAACGTCGTTACGGGGTGTTCTAGAAGAATGCTGGACTGGGGCGGTGATGAAGATGGAGGCGAGGGTGGAGGGTGGAATGGTAGTGCTGTGGTTTCAACGGGCGTATAACGGGACGATGAAGATCGCCGCCGGTTCTCCCACTCGCATTTACAGCTCCTATTGTTCAGAAAACCCAGCTAACTACCAAAGATGGGCCTCCTGCCATCATGGAAATTAGAAGATGAATGCCAGGACACAATATTTGAAAGACTTGCCATTCATCTTCATCACAGAACCATGCATCGTCATCACAGAACCATGCATCGTCAACCTCCCCCCTCCACCACTCCTTCTAAGGCTCCCCGCGAGTAAGAAACCCCTCTCCCCCCTAGAAGCCCGATATCAAGCCTTTCCAAAAATCTTGTCATTTCTTAATCTCACCGGGCCCATCCCACCCGCAACATGCCGCGTCCCATCGCCACCCCACCCGAAACGCGGTACAAAATCTCGTTTCCCAACCCAAAACTTACTCTTCCCAACACCCCCCACCCCCTCTCAGGCGCACTCTATATCCCCTCCCGCCCCCCCTCCTCTCACCCGGCAAGCAGGCCTTCCCATTCCCGCCCCTCATCAACACCATGAAGACGGTTCTCCTCCTCGCCGCGGCCCTGGCGGTCGTCGCGCGCCCGATCGTCAGCACAAATGAGCAGTCGACGGACGGAGTAGACTGGTGGACGCGGAGGCAACTCGGTTCGTTCCCCCACTCCCCTTTACCCATCTAACAGAGCAGACCTCGCCACCCTCCTCGACCCGCTTAACAACCCCACCGGCACGGGCACCTCCTCTAGCACAGGCACCTCCAATACAGGCTCAGGCTCAACTTTGCAAGGCTCCTCCCCCAACACCGGCACCCAACAAGCCGCCCAAGCCGGCACAGGCATAACCGGCAACCTCGGCGCCCTGCTCTCGGCTACCAGTGCGGGAGGACCGAATGGGGCGGTAACGCAGGGGGGTGATATCGGTGCCTTATTGATTGGGGTGGGTGGGGGGGCGAATTTGGCGAATTTGCCGGTGACGGGGACGACGGGTGGTGTGGGGGTTACGGGGGGGACGGGTACGACGGGGACGACGGGAGGGCAGGGTGTTGGGGGTGGGACGGGGGCGGGTGTGGGCGTGGGGACCGGCACCACGGGCACGACTGGCACGGGCGCGGGTACTGGCACCGGCGTGGGAACTGGGACTGGGGCTGGGACGGGTAGCGGGACGGGCGTATCTGTCGGCTCCGGCTCCGGCACCGGCGCAGGGACAGGCACCGGCACCAACCCAAGCCAACCCTCCCTCGCAGCGCAACCCTCCTCCGCTCCCTCCGCCAGCGAACCCAGCACCCAACCCCCCCAAGGTCCAGGGCTAAACTCCACCCTCCCCTCCCCCGAAGCCGGCCGCGCCCCCTCCCCCTTCCAAAACTCCACCCTCCCAGCCCCCGCCGCCGAAAGCAGCCGCGGAAACCAAACCGCGCAAGCCGCGCCGCTCGCCCCCGCACCAGCTGCAGAAGGTGCACCCGCGCCTGGGCAGCCGGGTGCCGCACCTTTGCCTGGTCAACCGGGTGCTGCGCCGAGGGCGGGGGAGACTGGGAGTGGGACCGAGCCTGCGCCTGGTGGTCCTGCACCTGCGTTACCTCCGCCGCCACCTGCGCCTGCGGCTCCAGCACCCGCGCTCCCGCCGCCCGCTCCGCCTGCGCCGGCTCTCCCACCACCGGCTCCTGCGTCGCCGGCCGCGCTTCCTCCGGCTGCGGTGCCGCCGGTTGTTGCTCCGGCGCCTGGGACGGCGGGTGCGGCTCCGGAGTCGCCGCAGGGCGCGCAAGGGAACGGGGTTGGTGTGCCGCCGCCGAGGGCGACGTTTGGGGCGGGGCCGTTTGCGTGATGATGTAAAGGGGTATATATTTGGTTTTGGGACGGAGTATGGGTTACTGGGTTTAAGGGTGGAATGAGGATATGTGGATATGTCGAACACACGGTGCGGGAATGGCTGGGACTCGTCATGTCGGCTTTTGCTAGATAGGCAGAGATAGAAAGGAAATGATACTAGCTTTGTTCATGTAGCGCAGAGGGTACGTACCGGTACGTACCGCCGACGTGCCCTGCCGAAACCCCGCTACGGGATGTGCGCTAACGATATCGTTACTAAGTGGCACGACATGACGCCCTGAAATCCACCCAGAGCCAGCCTCGCGACCCCTGCTTCCACGCGCTCGTGTGGATGGACGCCTTCTTTGCAAGGCGTGCCAGGCTGCACCTTCAGGCAAGTATTGACCCCACCTCATTTTCCGATGTCGTTCCGTGGCCTAGTGTGGTAGCACCGGTTGCGGATGTGGAGCAAACGAGGAGTTCTAAGGCTCTGAGGGGATATATAGGGTGGGGAATCTGCTGAGATCGAGTTCGATTGATGCTTCCTACCTGAATTTGCCATAGAGCATTGCAACGACAGTTTACAGCGAGTTCAAGACTAAAGGACTTCGACGCATCGCCCTCATCAAAAGCGAGCCAAATAAGCTTCATCGTTCACAATTACTACCGAAGGCATAGCCTCCCAGTACGTCCCTCACCCCCGCAACTATGCCCTATCTAACACTTGTTTAGCAACCGCAATGATCTACCACGAGCCCTCCCTTCCCGTCAACAAAATCACACCCGCGTGGGGCTGTTGCAAGTGTGGAAATGTATTTGAACATGGTGCCGTCGAGCGTGCTTTGGATTCGGCATCCCGGAAGGGGCGTTGCAGTCACTGTCTGATAAACCCTGATGTCAAGGGATAGGAAGGGTTGCTTTGTGGGCCTAGGAGAGGGTGACAATGGCTAGGCTAGCCGATGTGAGATTGCAGTTGGGATTGAGCGGTAGAGGGGCTCACTTCTCTGTTCGCGTTATTTTGTATTCTATCAGTGCTTGAACTTCGGGCTCGTTGCTGCTGCATGTGCTTGAGCCGTGCTCCTGGCATACCCGGGTTAATTACGCACTCCTTTGGGTTCTTTGTTATAGGTTACTCATTTATTCTTTCGTAGTGCGAGTTGCCTTCAGGCTGGATTAGCCGCTTCGTTTTTCGAAGCATCTTCGTATTGCCCAACCTTGCGCGAACTCATGATCGATGATTTCATGCACAAGCCGATACTCCCGCTGATGCCTCGAGCTAAACCTCCGAGGGGATATATAGCCTCGGGAGTCGCCCGATATCTCGTTCAATAGATGCACTAAGAGCGGCCCCTAACAACGCGTCTACCCCATCGAAAGCAAGAGAGCTACAGCCTCGTCCTCTGCTAATATTAGTGAAAGCTCAAATCTCTTCTATGTCTATTCCCTCCCGCAATTTGTTCCTATCTAACCCTCATTTAACCCTCGTTTATCGGCCCCAAGGTCGATCCCGATCTTTATTTAGTGCTGCAAGTGCGACACCCAAACCCTGGGTTACACACCTAGACACTGAGGCGGCGTCCATTCCGATGCCCATTTTTTTTTTGCCCAAACTGATTGCTTGGGCCGATTCCCGCGCCGATGCCTAATTCAAGACGCATGTCACTGCCTCAGCCTCTGAGGGCATATATAGCATTCGAGATCGCATAAAAACGACCGCCAAAGAGAACATCCCCCCGATCCCAAGTTTGAAGCTAGCCGATATTCTCCCACTCGAGTTTTCCACATAGCCTTGCAAACGACAGTACACAGCGCATCTTACAGCGATTCTACGACCGAACAACTTCCAGCGCGTCCACCTCATTACATCGAGCGCACCTCAGCCTCCTCCCCTCCTAGAACTAATACTAAAAGCCCACACATCTCGTACGTTCCCCTCCCCCTTATCCATCCCCCTTCTAACACCCGTTCAGCGAACCGCGATGGCGTGCCTGGAGGCTCCCGCCCCCATTAAGAAAGAAGGAGGTCCAACAGATTGGTGGTGTTTGAAGTGCCTGTTTCCTCTTGCCGAGCCAAGCAGGCAATGCAGGAAGGAATGTGCGTGGCCCTTTTGTGGGCACTTGTATTGCAGCGAGTGTGATGCAGAGAACGGCGTCACTGGAGAGTCGAGTGTAAACCGAAGTTAGATTATTAGAGACGTCCGAGGAAGAGGGCCGTGGGGCTGTCGGAGGAGTTAATAAATCTGCTGATATAACGTGCCGTGGGTCCCTGCGATTCTTGTGGTATTCGTTTCATTCTTTCGGAGGATTGGGAGTCGCATCTTACATGGCCTGGATACATGAGATAATAGGGCATGAAGGCATGTATGGCAACAAAGCATCAAGCCTTACGGAGGAAGCACAACCATGTAGTGCTGGACGTGGGTTCGGAAGTCCTCGCACGGTTTGTCGACGCTAAAAGCATGAAGCGCTGAATCTGTAGAGCGCGGGGAATACAAACTACTTCGCATTCCTGCGCTTTATAGATTCAGTGCTTCATGCTTGGCCTCGGCAAACCATACGAGGACTTCCGGACCCACGTCCAGCGCCACATGGTTGTGCTTTCTCAAGAGGAGTGGGGATTGACTTACCTGATATTACGAAGGCGTAGTGAAGACGCCGGGCTCATAAACTGTGAGATATGGGTGCCAAGCCACACAGATCACCGGTGTCAGTGAGTGAGTAGTCGTGGTGATTGTATTGCTTGATGTTAGGGAAGTGGGAAGATTCCCACTTCCTGATATACTAATGGGCTGATGACTAATCTGCAAATCATGTGGATCTCGGGTCACTTCCTTCGTGGTTCCGTCACTGTTCGGTTTACGTACATGATTGCAACACTTACCGTTAGAAGGAGCATGTCACTTTTGGGAAGGGACATGCCAATGGAAGGCGCTCATGATGCAATGTGCTCACGATGAAGGAACTTCACAGAGACTTTGCCACATCGTATATTTAGTTTCGAGCGCCCCCCGACTCTCTTCTCTTCTTCGTCTTTTATCAAACATTAGATTCACACCTTAGCCATTAGGCGTATGAAGTCTCTGCTTCCATGAGGTATGTCCCAGTTCGGAATGGCGGAGGTTAAAGAAAGTCCGGCACCCTGCCCGCGAAGCCGGTCACCTTGTTCTTCCTAACGCTCGGCTTCTTCTGCCCAGTGTTCGGCCCGACGGCGGGAACGGACTAAAGCGGTCGGCCCGACCGGTGCCAACAGCATGATGCCGGTGATGGTCACTTGTCGTACCCGGCCACGACACTAAAGCAGCAAGCACGGTACCCGTAACTTACTATCTCGACAGTCCCGAGCCTTTCCCCAACGGGATATCTCCCCGGTCAAGGAAAGTCAGCCGCCAAGCCCGAGGTCGTATTCCCTCCCACCTCCACTCTGCCTTGCCCGGCCAAATGACATCGTGCGCCTCACAGCCCGTCTCGGCGCATACAACCTCCCCGATGGCCAACATATATGCGCAACAGAACCACCTGCCCGGCGCAAACCCCATCGACCTCTCAACCATGCTCTCCCCAACACCCCCGCCCTACACAGCGCACACAACCCGCAACCCATGGCCCGTCATCGCGCCCTCCGTCCCACACTCTGCCCTCCCAGCCTTAGTCCTGGTCAGCCGCAACTTCAATCGCCTCTTCACTCCCGCCCTCTACGCCAACCCAGCGGCCTACCTGCGCGCCCGCCATGCCACCGCTGAGGACGCCGACGAGCGCACGTTCAAAGCCCTCGGCCGCTTCATCCGCAGCCTGCAGCACATCCGCCCGGCCACGCGCGCGCTCGTCAAAGGGCTGGAATTCGGCACTAGGCCCACGCGCGACGGATATGCCGCGCCGGGCGCAGCGTGGGTGCGCAGCGCGCTGGGTGCGTTGCCGGCGCTGGACGGGCTGATGGTGTGAGTCTGCGTCTGCCCAATCGCTTTCATTCACTCCTAACCCTAGGTCCAGTACCTCCCTCCCCTTCTTCGACCACGCCGCGCTCATCGCCCTCGCTAACTCGGGCACGACGTATCCGCTGCGCCTCCTCGCCGCTGGCCACTGCCATAACATCACGCCTACCGCTCTCGCCCATGCGCTGGCTTGCCTCCCGCTGCTCGTGGCCTTGGACCTGGAGCGCGTGTCTGCCGCCCGCCATCCTGCTGTCCTCAACGCGCTCGCATGGTTACCCGACCTGCGTGTGCTGAATCTGCGCGCCGTAGGTCTCGGGCCGCGAGACGCCCCGCTACTGGTGCAGAGCGTGCGCGGCCGGGTCCGGAGCCTGGACGTGCGGGACAACGGGCTGCGCGACGCGGGGATCGCGGCACTAGCACCGCTTGTGCGGGAGCCGGGCGGGGAGGGCGACGAGGCGGCGCTGGGCGCCAGTGTCCGTGCCGTTCTGCAAGGTCCGCGGTTCGAAACCGTGCTGTGCGGAAACTTGATGGCGGGTTTTGGCGCGGGGGATTGTGGGATTGGCGGCGGGGCGACGCATTTGTACGTCGCCGGCAATGGTGCTAGCGCCAAGGGGGTGGGTGCGTGTGTCGCGCTTGGGGGGCTATGTGTGCTTGATGCTGGGGATGCGGAGGGGGCGGGGACGCTGGTGCCCGTGCTTGCGAGGCATAGGGGGTTGAGCTGTTTGAAGATCGGGGCGGAGGTTGTTACGGGTGAGCGGATGGTGGAAGAGGAAGATGGGCATGCGAGTGCGGAACTCGAAGGCGCAGCGCTGGTGGAGGCGCCTGCGGATCCCGAGCCCTGCGAATTACCCGCCGACGTTCCCGCCGTGGAATTGGAAGCCGGACCGGTGCACCCCAGCCCGAAGCCCCGACCCGAACACCTGCGGCCCGCCCTGCCGCGCTCGTACAGCGCCGACGCGCCTGAAGTCCTCCTCCCGCCATCACCGCCGTACTCGCCTTTACACTCGGCCATATCACAGCACGGCATATCAGCT
>ML996690.1:236144-255312 GCA_010356995.1 Trichodelitschia bisporula | reverse complement strand
CTCCCACATCCCCTCCCTCCACACCCTAACCCTAACCGCCCTCCCCTCCCACACCCCCACGCCCCACATCCCAACCCGCATCTGCACCTTCCTCTCCGCCTGCGCCGCCCAGCAACGCTGGTCCACCGCCCGGAGCCAACGCGCGTACGACCTCCCCCCCAACTCGCAAACATGGTCCCAGGCGCGCGCGGCGGCTTACGCTGCGGGATTATTTGGGTTGAGGAAGGTGGTGCTTGAGGTAAGAGAAGGTGGGGCTGGGGGGGAAAGTGCGGTCCAAGACGCGGATTGTGAGGAGTTTTGGCGGGCGGCGAGGGGGGATTTTACGTTTTTTGGGGAGGGGGAGGCGGGGGGGGGAGGGGGCGGTGGTGGGATGGGATTGGAGCGGGGTGAGGGTATCGATGTTGTGCGTTGGGTGGGTGATTGGAGAAGGAGGGAGAGAGAGGCGGGACGCGGGTGGGAGGGCGTTGTGGAGGTTGTGCGGGTTAAGGGGTAATGGGGGACTGGGCTTCTTTGGGCGTTGTGGGAACGGTGCGTTCTGGCGGGCGGTGGAGATACCCTCATTTTGGGTTATGGCCTGGTGTTTACAGTGTTGGCTTAGCAAGGGGAGCATGGTAAAGGGGCAGGATCAGCTATCACCACAGCACATAAAGCACATCACAATGAAAACCCCGTTAATTTTCCTTCCGCCCAACGCCCTACCTACCCGCGAGCCACGCAAGAACGAACCCACAAAAGCGCCAGCATGCAACTCCTCCGCTGTCACTACTTACTCAAGACACATCCCTACTCACTCAACCCAAAGACTAGAACTACTCGTACCTCAAATCATCATCTCCATACCCACCAACGCTCAACACACCTACTCATACCTAGGATCCTCCTCCTCCCCATACCCAGCAGGCGTATCCACCCCAAACGCCCCCGGTGTCTCCGGATACGCCGCAGGCGTCGGCGCACTCGCCGCGGGCGTCGCATAAGCCGCATAAGGCCGCGGCGTAGGCGCATCCATTGCCGCCGGCGTCGGCGCACCGAACGCAGCCGGCGTGGGCGCGTCGACGAAGGGGCGCGGTGTGGGTGCGCCTCCGTATGCAGCTGGAGTTGGAGCGCTGTAGGACCCGGCGCTGTATGCGCCTGGTGCCGGAGTGCGGCCCCCGGCGGCGGGCGTCGGGGCAGTGTAGGCGGGTGTTTTGCTCCCGTCGGTGTAGTTGGTGGGGGGGGCGAAGGGTGTGCGGGAGCCAGAGAGGGCCTGGGGTGGGTTAGTAGTGTTTTGGGGAGGGGGGGGGAAGAGAGAAAATGAGAAGGGGAAAACTCACGCCACCGTACTCAGTCCGCCCACCACCACCATACGCCGTGCGACTCCCGTCTCCATACGCCGTCCTAGCCCCGTCATTCGCATCGCGCGACCACGCAGGCGTGCGACTCGAGTTCCAAGCCGGCGTCCGGCCGCCGCTCCCGCCGCCTGACCAGGCTGGTGTGCGGGATGACTCCGGCGCAGCGCCCCAGGCGGGTGTCCGACCGCCGGACCCAGCGCCCATGGGCGTGCGGGACCCGCCTGCGTAATCTGGCACGCGAGACGCAGTGCCAGGTCCGAAGCGGCTGGGCAGCGCGCCCATGCGCCCGCCGCCACGGCCCATGTTCATGGTCTGGCCTGTGATGGGGTCTTTGACGATCAGAAGTTCCTTGTCTATGGTCATTATTTTGTTTTTCGTGTGGAGCTCGACGCGGGCTTGTGTCTCTGTTGTGTCCTTGACGATGCCGATGAGCCCTTTGTACGCGCCTTTGCGAATCGAGACGGTTTTGCCGATCAGCCGGTCGCGGCCGAAAGTTTTAGGGGGCGCCATGGTGGGGCCGGCGGTTGGGGATCCGTTGGGGCGTTGGAGGGCGGGGTTCATTTTTGTAAGGTCGGGCCCGGCGTTGGCGACGCGACCGCCGCGGGCGGCGATGGTTTGCAGGCTAGCCCGGGGCGCGACGAAGACGCCTGCGTTGCGGGCCTCGGTGCGGGTTTGCAGGAAGATGTAGTTGCGGTATATGTGGATGACGCGGCCCTGGCGCTCGTTGCCGGCATACTCCTTAACCGTGTCGCCGTGGTGGATTTCCTGGCCGTTGCGGTCGGTGGCCACGGCGTGTTTCTCGGACTCGAGCTTGTTGGAGATGTTGGAGGGGAGGATGGTGCGCACTCCTCCTTCCTGATCCAGCACGCGCAGGGACTCGCGGTCGACTTTGATGACGCAGGCGACGGTTGTAGCGTCCAGTTGCACCAGGTCGTAGAGGTCGTATTTGGACATGGTGATGGGGCCGGCGGAATCGGATGCCTCGCGCAGGTCCTTGCTGAAGACGGTGATTTCTTGGTTGTTGGAGTCTGTGACGAGGGTGACGCGGTCTTGATGGATGCGCGTCACCATGCCCACCTCATCGTGATACTTGCTGCCGCCAACGACCTTGACGTGATCACCCTCGTGGAACAGCTTGCGCAGACTCTTCTTCGGCGCCTCCATCTTGGTGCCCTTGAGCGGACCCTTGAGCACTTCGAGATGGACAATATCACCGTGGACCGCGACCGCGCGCCCACTGACGCCCTGCTGCTCGCCCTCGTAAATCTCCACCATATCCCCGGCAAGGTAATCGGACGCGTTGGCCTTGAGCGTGTTCGAAATGGCGGCGAGATCCAGGTTATCGACGCCAGTCTCGTCGGTAGCCACGAACTTGGAGACTTCCTCGAGCGTTGGGTTGACGTTCTCCGTCTCGAGCGCCCCAATCTTGAAGTCTTTGACCAGGAAACCATCGATGTAATGTTCATTTTGGAAGATTATGTGTTTGGCGCTTTGCCGGTGCATAGTCGAGTAGGCGCGGCCCAGCTTCCTCTTCGCCTCGGCTTCGTTAAACAAAGCCTGCGGCGGGCGCACGCCACTTGAAGCACCCGGCCGCTTGCGCTTGGACTGTCCTGCTAGAGCTTCTTCTTCGGCAGTGTAGTCGATGCGCGGAAGGAGACGCAGCTCGGCGTCGGAGCCGTTGGTGTCGACGGCATTGATCAGGGCCACATCGCCAGCATACTTCGCCGGGCGCTTGATACGGACCCACTGGCCCGCCTGCAACTCCTTAGGCTTAACCGTGCGCAGCAGCTCTGGCATTTCGGCGAGCGCGATGAGCTCCATCTTGCTGCGCGGATAGCACAGTTGGACGCCGTCGCAAGCCTCCATGACGTCGGCGGACTGCATAGCCTCAACATAGATGTACCCAGTCATAGCGCCGCCGCGGCCAAACGCAGATGTAATGCGCAGCGGATTCCGCGTGCCCATGCGGTCCATGAACCGTTTCATGATGGAGTTGATAACCTCCGACTCCTTGCCCGGCTTGACTCTGACGGCCCAGATCTTCGGATCGTCGACGCTAGGGAGCAATAGGTGTTGAGGTACAGCAGACGTGGTGCTGACGGCAGGTCCGCGGCGGCCGTACTTCTCCCGCATAGCTGCAGCCTGCTTCTCAGCGTCCATGCTCGCTTCCAGCTCGCGCTGGCGGTCGAACTCGCGGTGCTGGCGGTCATCGGTGGCAGCGCCAGGGGGCAGGTCCTGAAGGTCGTCGGGGTGAACCTCGTCAGGCAAATCATCCTCTTCAAGTTCTTCGTCTTCTTCTTCATCATCGACCTCGGCTTCGACATCAATGAACTGTTGCATGCCCCTGGCACGACGATGGCGCTTGCGCGGGCGATCCTAAGGAAGTTGGGTTAGCAGAGTCAAGGAACGGCGCAGCAAGCATACATCTTCTTCTTCCTCTTCTTCCTCCTCGTCATCTTCTTCATCGTCTTGCTCCTCCTCGGCATCATCCTCGCCTTCGTCCTCAGCACTCGCGCGTCTGCTGGCGCCTCCTTTGCGCGGCTTCTCCGGCGACTCGACATCATCGGATTCCGGCTGGTTGCGGCGCGTGCCAGCGGAATTGTCTTCGGCATTATCTTCATTGTCGGAAATGTCGGCAGGCGGTGGGTTGAAGTCGTCATCGTCTTCCGAGTCGGAGAAGTTGTGGTTAAGAAACTCGGCCATTGTTGGCTATGGCGTGGGTAGGATTTGCGCGAAAAGAGAGAAAGGGAATGACAGTGCCTGATGGCACTTGGTGGATACTGCTGATGCGAGAGCAGTAGCGAAAGGGTGGATGGGGGATGGGGACGGTGTTTGGAGATGGAGATGGAGTTGCTACAAAGCAGCAAGTCTGAGGGACACGCTTGCAGATGCCACTAGTCTGCTTTAGATGGGAGGTGGCTGAGGGAGTGGCGCATGTCACGGGGGTAAACAATTATCCGGTACAGCTTAGTCATCCGCAAGGCTTGACGACTTGAGGCAGTCAACACCAGACGACAACACATCGTCATAGCACCATCTTTCATATTCGGCTGGCAGTGTCCCATTGCTCCAATTCTCATTAGCTGCAGTTGCGCTCACCGCACGAGAGAAGCCACTGCCTTACAACACCAGTAAACAGACACATCGTAAGCAGGAGGTCTGACCTTTGTGTCATTACAAAGGGCTTCATTGCACACAATCCGTAGCACCTACCATCCTAAATCCACTACCTACTCACTCTTGCAGAGAAGAAACGTATTGTGCCTGCTTCTCATCTCTTCTCGGTCATCACGATGCCTCCAGTGCACCCCATCGCTGCCCACTGGGGCAGAGCGCTTGCCATACCATGGACTCAACTTCCTAGCTATGCCATGCTTACCGTCCCCGTCCTTCCCTCACCGGGAAGGCCGCCTTCTCTGCAGTCTGGCCCAGTAAATATGGGACCAGCACCCGCCATGCCATATAATCCCACTCCTCGTCCACTCATCCCAACATGCACAGTTTTACCCATTCACTTCCGGACCCCCAACATTCGCTTCCGGACCGAATATCTCACCCCAACATCCTTACGATAACACATTGGCTTACCCACCCAATTGGCCATCTCTACTCACTTGACTGTTTATGTACGGGGGCTCAACCGAGTCCTTCGGTGGTCGCTTTCAACGACAACACACGCCACTCCAGGCAAAGCTTGCGGGCGCCAGGTTCAAGGCTCACAGCATCCGCCTCAAGGCACAAGACCGCACCAAGGTTAAGGTAAAAAGCCTGGCCTCAAAAGTCGCGAAGTGGGTCGCGCGGATTCGGAACCGTAGAGAGGCCGGGGTAACGCGAGCAGAGCACGAGGAAGAGGAAAGAAAACGATCGGGACTCTCAGGCATGAGCGAGACCGCTGCCTCTAAGCTCAAAGACACGGAGGCGACTACTCCAACGACCGGACCCGAGGACACCGCCGTGGGCACCGAAACCGGACCGAGCACTGAGGCTGCCCCAGGCGACGCAGGACAGTCGAGCGATGGCGCCGCACCCAACGACGGAGGAAGCCTCCACGGGGGAGACGAACGGAAAACACTCGAGTCCAGGTCTGACCGAGAGTTCAGCGGACCCGGAGTATCTGGGTCATCAGCTCCCGCCGTCGGGTCCGCCTCCGCCGCCGCCGTCGACGAACGGGACGAACGGCACGTCGAGCCCGCATCCGCCTCAGACGGGGACGGACGACACGGGGAACGCGTCTCCAGCTCCCCCGGGTCCAGCTCAGCCGAACCATCAACCCTCGTCGCCGGATCCGCATTAGTGACATATGCAGGAAATAATGCGCTTGAATCCAGCTTCCCGCCAGAGGCCGGCCCAGGCGAGCCATCTGCCCCTGCTGTTGTATCGGCCTCAGCCGAGCACAAACGGGACGACGAGCACGACTCTACCTCCTCCGGGCCCGGCTTAACCGAGACATCAGCCCCCTTTTCCCCCACCGTGCCATCCACCCCAGTCGCCGCCCCCACCCTGTCCCCGGCCGGCCCAGTAATACCAGCCACCGGCTTCACGCCCATCGGCTTCATGGACATGTCCGCCTTGACCCGGGCCCGCCCCGTTGGATCAACCTTCGGCGCCACGGCCTCGCGCCCTATCGGCTTCATACAACTGTCCAGCTTGTCCCGGGCCGCCGCAGCTAGATCAGCCTCCGGCGCTGAGGCCTCGCGCCCCGTTGGCTTGTTCATCCACGACTGGATCGCATCCCAAGCGCCTGTCGCGGCCGCCTTTGCTTCGTCTCCAGCACCCGTCGAGTCCGCCTCTGCTTCATCCCCAGCACCCGTTGATTCCGAGTCCGCCGCCTCGGCGCCAGTCGCGGCCGCCTCTACTTCGTCTCCTGCGCCCGCCTCTTCCCAGCCGGCCGCCTCAGCCCGAGTACGATCCCGCCTCTCCGCCCCCAACCCAGAATACAAGGCAGCCCGCTCGATCCTAGCCCGTTTGCTCGCCCCAGGTCCAACCGCACCTCCTGAGCCGCCACTATCGCCCACCCCAACCGCTATAGATCCTAGCTCTCCGCCCCCATATCATACCCTCACTGGCACGACCCCCATGGTGAGCACGCCCCTGCACCGGCCCACGCCCGCACGTCCACGCACCGACTCCCTGCAGCCCCTGGACGCTCGCGACCCGTACATAGCCCAGCTGCTCGAAGGGGCTAGTGCCGTGCTGCAGGAACAGGTTCGTACGGGCGCGGCCATCCCAGTAGGCACGTCTCGGTCCTCGCCCACGCGCCAGGATGCCGACTCTCAGTCCCGAGACGCTGACCCTCAGCTCAAGGACACCGACTCTCAGCCCCAGGACGCCGAATCTCAGGCCCAGTATGCCGACTCTCAGGCCCGGGACGTCGACTCCCAGGCCCAGGACCCCGACTCTCAGCCCCAGGACCCCGACTCCCAGTCCTCGAACGCCGGCGACGAGTACGTAGGCATAGTGCTGGTCGACCAAGTCAACCCGATCCCGGCCGTCCCGAAAGGCACGTCCCTGCCCACAGCCACAGGCCAGCTTGCCGCCTCCAAGCCCCCGCTCACTGCCAGCCCGTACGTAACCCGGATACTCGACCAAATCAGCACCCAGCTGCACATCCACATCTGCGGCGTGACCAGCCGCATGATTAGCATCGTTGTACGCGACCTGGTCAACACCATGCTGCGCGCCCAAGGCCACGACGAAGTCAGCCCTGAGTTTTGCCTTCACGTCAAGGCCGCGGTACGCCACAAAGTCAAGCCCATGGTGAGCGAGCACTTCACATCCCTTGTGCGCGACCAGGTTCTACCCATGTTGCGCGACCGTGTTATGCCCCTACTGCGTGACCAAGTCCATAGCCAACTCCGCACCGCGCTGCGCAGGCAAGCGGCGTCTGAGTCGCGCACCACCCAGGCGCCCAGTGCGCCTCTCGGCTCCCCGACGCCTAGCGAGTGCCCGGTCTCACCGACTCTGAGCGAGAGGCTCGTATCGTCACTGGCCGGTAGCAATATCTCGGTGATCCGGGATGATGCGCCGCGCGATCCAATCTGCCGGGATATATCCCCTACTACCGGCACCAGGGCAGAGCACCCGGCCTCCCCGATGCTGAGCAACGCGTCCACGGAGCAGTGGTCCTTGTCGACGCTGCCATCGTCGCCGCTGGACTACAGCGATGCCGCGTTGTTGCGGATTAATGTGTCGCCCGAATTGACCCGCCGGCATCGGTCTCCCACTCGTGGAAGCATTGCCGAGCGCCCAGTCTCCCCGGCGCCTAGGGAGATACACTCGTCATGGCGGACCGACCGCGACATCCTCAGGTGGCGCGCTGATGCGCCGCGCCGTCTGACCCGCCGAGATAGACCCTTTACTAGCGGCTTCAACGTCGACCGCCTAGGCTCCCCATCGCTGAACGATGTCCTGTGGATGTGCACTAATCCGCCGCGTGAACCGATCCGCCGGCGTAGACCCTACAGTTCTGGTTCCCACGCCGAGCGGCCGGTTTTCCCCACGTCGAGCGAGATGCCCTCATCGCTGGCCGACCGCGACATCCCGGAGATGTGCCTTGATGCGCCACGCGATCCGATATCTCAGGAAAGGTCCTCCCCCACCGGCACCAACCCCGAGCGCCCGGTTTCCCCGGCGCTGAGTGAGGTCCTGTGGATGCGCGACCCAGTCCGGCGGGATAGATCCTCCAGTATAAGCACCAGCCCCGAGCGCGACCCAATCCGTCAGGAAAGACCCCCCCCTCCCGGTACCAGGGCTGAGCGCTCGGTTTCTCCGGCGCTGAGTGACGTCCTGTGGTTTCGCGACCACATCCGGCGGAATAGATCCCCCAGCACAAGCGCCAGTCCCGAGCTCCCGGTTTCCCCGACACAGAGTGAGGTCCTGTGGTGGCACGATCATGTCCGGCTGCATAGATCCCACGCCATAAGCATCAGCCCCGAGCGCCCGGTCCCTGGGCTTGACAGCGCGCCTTTCGGTACCGCGGATCTACTACGCAGGACGTATTCTTTAATCGAGGAGATTCATATTCCCGAGCCGCATACTGAGGCTGACCCCAGCGGGAGGACGTCGCCGGTCGGTAGTGATGATCTCATGATGGGCGCTAATACATCACTCGATTTGCCGGACAGAAACGTCGAGTCTCCTCCCGCTGAGCTCGACGTCGCGCTTCTTGATCTCGTTCTGCACAGCGCCAGCGAGCCGCGCTGGCCGAAACTTCTATGGCCAGAACCTAGGGAAGAGGTGCCGTCGGAAATTAGCATGGATTCTACCTCGCGCGTACGTGCGTGGCGCCATTGGAGGCGGAACAGACCGGTGTGGCTGCGGCCAGGGCGGAGTCGCGCAAAATCTTCTACACGGACGTCCGGTGAGGTCGTGGTGGAGTATGCCAGAATGTGCTCGAGGCGCCGAGCTTATTCGCTGCCACACCTTCGTGGTACGGCTTATCTCACGCTCTTGCGGGCTTGGCGGGGGTCTGAGGGGGTTGACTGTGAGGAGCATGATAATGAGGAGCATGATGATGAGGAGCGCGATGATGAGGAGCAAGATGATGAGGAGCAAGATGATGAGGAGCACGATGATGAGGAGCACGATGATGAGGAGCACGATGATGGGGAGCAAGGTAATGAGGAGCAAGATGATGCGGAGCAAGATGATGCGGAGCCAGAAGATGAGAGGCAAGATGATGAGGAGCAAGATGATGAGTCAGATGATGTACTTTATAGCATGGCGGAGGAGAGCGATGATAAGTCTGAGGAATCGCCGCCTGGAGATGGGTTTGGTCAGCCGCCCTCTGGAGATGGATTTGGTCAGCCGCCCTCTGGAGATGGGTCGTTTCAGTCACCGCCTGGAGATGGATCTGATCAACCACCGCCTGAGCATGGTTCCAGCGGACCACCGCCTGGATCTGGATCCGGTGGACCACCACCCAGTTCCAACCCTGGCGGATCGTCGCCCAGTGCGGCTGGAGCCGCATCCGACAACACTTCCTCCTCAAGGCTTTATGAAGTTTACAACATGGTTTCAATGTCCTCGTCGGGAGTTATTCATGTGCCAGCCACCACTGGTTTGTAGATATCCGCTCTAATTGATATCGTTTTCCTTCTTTGCTGACCTTTCGTAACTGTTCTACTAGACTCTTCCTATGATTCTATTCCGCCCATGACCTCTCGGTCAGGCATGATTTCATCCCCGCCAGCCTTGCTCAAGTGCTCACGGATAGCCTCCCCCACGTACAGCCCAGCTCCAGAAGCAGAGCCGTTCCCGCCCTTGAATGATCGGAGCATCGAATCCTTCTCAACATGGCTAGCCCGCTCAGGTCTCCCCGTCGTGCCGGACCCGAGCCCAGAAATGCCTCCGCTGCGGCCGGACGCCCTCGAGTCGAGCACGTGTTCACGTTCTGGCTCGCAATCATCTTCTAGATCGCAGATGATAGAAAGCTTATGCATGCCATTTGAGGAGTGTTTGGCTTTATTTCCTTCACTCGACTGGACGGCGCCGATTGGTACGTCACACTTGAATGTAACGGTATTTACGGCGAATACGAATAAAGCTGGTGGGTTTCTACTGCTAACACTAGCCTATGGGCGATGAGAGGATGCTGCATCTGGACGTTAACTGACGAGTACCAGGAGATCCAGGGGATGCCAGGACGGAAGAGCGTGACCTGAAGGAAATCTTCTTCCCCGGCCAGCCAACTACAATCGCTCTTCAGATCAAGTCCCTACTGAACGTGGTAGAACGGGTATACAGAGCTAGAACGTCGCCCCGGAGGGCGTTTCCGCGCACCGGAACAGCAAAAGCCCAAGCCGCCACCGGCCGACCCGTTATACCAGCTGCTCCCTTCGTCAAAATCCCGCCCTCAGTAATTCGCTCTTGGTACAACCAAGTACTCTGGGACCACGAGAGGTCGATATACAACACGCATCTGCTACTACTAAGACGTCTGAGCCGCCGTGCCCGGGATCTGGAAAGCCGTGCCCGGGAAGCGCTATACGCGTTTAACATGGAGTTCGCGCAATGCCGGAGGCCAGTGTCGGGAGGGCTACCTTGGCTAACGGTCACACCGGCCACAGCCAGTAATCCACCGCGGATATCCCCCTTGCCCGTAAATTCGGCATCGGTCCCGTCGCCCGACCCACTGCCATCCTCGGCATCGAACCCCCCGTTAGCCGAAAGGTGGGTATTTGTGCCGTTGCCTGAAAACTCAGCATCTGTCCCGTCGCACGACGATCAGCCGCGTCAGCCGTCGCCCGACCCACCGCCATCCTCGGCGTCTACTGCCCCAGGACTTTCGGAGACCGTCGTGTCTATGTCCCCACGGCTTACCGATAAATTCTCTCAAGATGGCGCATCAGCGCCCCCTTTCAGACCGGTGGACGCCCCGGAAACTTTGATGCTGCCGGTCGACGTACCAGGGGCAGACAAAACGTGGGTATCCGTGAAATTCTGGACGGTTGCGCCAGTCAAATGGACGATTCCCTGCGTCACTCCCCCACAGATGTCTGTCAGCATGAGCATGGGCCCATACTACTCGGCGCAAGGCCCGTTCTTCGCGGACAATGGGACGTGCGATAAACCGGTGTGGTTGATTAATGGGCCGTACACGCTGCTCAATGGGGTTTTCTCCCTTGTGGATTGCAGCTTGGCCTTGTGTGGCGTCATCTATCATGAGTTTGCGGGGATGTTGGTGCTCTATGGGGCGTTGCCGGGCCCAACGAGGTTGCCGGTGTGGGATCTAGACCCTCGTCAACCGAACTGGCGGTTTGATCGTGAGCTGGCACAAGGCATACTTGCTGGCTCTGCTAACACTGTCAGCTGCACTAGGCCCTGCCGCGGCGATGACGTACCAGAAATTTATGCTCGAACATCTGCACCTAGTCCCCACCGACCAACAATCCCCCGACGAACCCGGCACGTTGGACAAGGAGGAGCCTCACGACCAGGAAGAGCTTCCTGACCAGAAAGAGCCTCCCGGCCAGGAAGAGCCTCCTGACAAGGAAGATCCTCTCAACCAGGAAGAGCCTCTCAACCAGCAAGCGCCCTCCGGCCAGGAAGAGCCCTCCGGCGAGGAAGTGCCTTCTGGCGAGAAAGAGTGTGCCAAAACTGTCGCAAAGATCGACCCGTCCTTCAATCCTGCATGGAAATTGTCAAGTGAGGAAGTCCAGTCCGCGATTGTGAAAATTCGTCTATATGCGGACGAGGCCGCACAACTTCGGGAAAGCATGAATGAGAGGTTTCCGATTCCTTCTCGTGAAAACACGGCACTCGAACGCACTATCATCAGGAAGCTGGTCAAATGTTTGGAGCCGGCCGCGGAACTTCGTAAAAGCGTTAAGAAGTCGTTTTCGAAGAATTTTAAGATCGTCGAGGGGGCCACTGCTACGTTGGTCTTTGCAATGGATGAACTCAAGGCTGCTATCGCCAAGTTTGAGTCTCGCGACCAGGAAGAGCCTCCCAACGAGGAAGAGCGCGCCAACACCGTCAGGCAGATCCGTCAGTCCGTTGTGCCTGCACGGAAATTGTCAAGCGAGGAAGTCCAGTCCGCGATCGCGGAAATTTGTCTAGACACGAACGAGGCCACACTATTTCGGGAAGGCATGCATGAGGTGTTTCCGCATCCTTCTCATAACAGCAAGGCAATCGAGCGCGAGATCATCATGAAGCTCCTGGAATGTTTGAGGAAGGCCGTCGACCTTCATGCAAGCGTTGAGTCGTCTCCGAATACGCCTAAGACCGTCGAGGAGGTCATTGCTACGTTTGACTTTGTAATGGATGCATTCAAGGCCGCGATTGCCCATTTTGATCGTCCCGTCCAGGAAGAGCACGTCAACGCTGTCGCAAAAATCGGTTCGTCCAAGGAGGAATTGCCGTCCGATAAGCCTGCACCGGAATCGCAAGTCCAGGACCTCCAGTTGGCGCTGAAGAAGATTCGTAAAATTACGCGGGAGGCCGCAGAATTACGGGATAACATTGTGGAAATGTCGCTTCCGGTTTCTGCTAAGCAGATGCAGATACTCCAGTCCTCGGTCGCCGATAAGCTCGTCCCGCATATGGAGGAGGCCGCAGAACTTCGTCAAATCGTTTATAAGTCGTATCCGGCTACTTCAAATATCATCAAGAAGCTTGATGCTACGCTTGACTCAGCTCTCGCTGGGATGGAGGCCATGATGTCCCAATTGAAGATCCCCCCCCCGTCGCCCCAGCCCAAGCCTCCCACCGCAGTGCCCAGCCAAAGGGAGGAGCTACCGGCAAACGACGACGTGGAAACTAGCAGCAGCACTAGTGAGGAATCTGAGCAGGGGGTAGCCATACGACGCCCGGCTGCGAAAGCGAACCCGGTTTCGCTGCCGGAGGGTGTTTCAACCGCTGGAGTCTGGGGCCCGGATGCCTCGGCGGCGTCCGCGGAGGCAAGGCCGCACGCTGATATGCGGTTCTTGGTTGCGTTCGATGAGTGGGTGCGGGAGGCATCGGCTGCGAATGCACCGGCAGAGGATACATCGGCGGGAGATACACCAGCCGAGGGTGCACCGGCAGAGGATACACCTGCGGGGGATACACCAACCGAAGATGCACCTGCGGACGATGCATCTGTGGACGATTCCCCTGCGGACGATGACCATGCTGACGATGCCCCTGCGGACGACGCGCCTGCGGACGACGTACCTGCGGACGATGAGCCGGCGGAGGATACACCCGCGGATGATGCGCCTGCTGACGATGAACCTGCGGACGATGCGCCTGCTGACGATGCCCTTGCGGACGATGCGCCTACGGAGGATACACCATCCGAATTGTCGACCACTGGAATGTGGGGCCCGGATGCTTCGGCGCCTGTGGCGCCAAGGTCGCGCGCTGATATGCAGTTCCAGCTTTGGGACTGGTTGAGCGATGAAGAGCGGATTGGCGTTGCATCGGATGAGGATGGGCCGGCAGGGGATACATCGGCGGGGGACGCACCGGCAGCGGATGCGCCGAGGGATACACCAGCCGAAGATATACCGGCAGAGGGTGCAACGGCAGAGGATGCACCTGCGGAGGATACGGCTGCGGAGGATACACCATCTGAATTGTCGACCACTAGACTGTGGGGCCCGGATGCTTCGGTGTCCGAGGGGGCAAGAGCGCACGCTGATATGGTGTTCCAGCTTTGGGTTGCGCCGAGCGACGAAGAGTCGGTGTGGGATGGACTGGCTGAGGATACACCGGCGGAGGATACACCTGCGGAGGATGCACCTACAGAGGACGCACCAGCCGAATTGTCGGCCACAGGACTCTGGGGCCCGGATCTTTCGGCCGAAGAGGCCAGGCCGCACGCTGATGCGCTGTTCCAGCTTTCGTCTTGGTTGAACGAACAGGCGATGCGGGCTGCAGCGGCTGATAGACTGGCGTTGGGTGCGCCGGTTGAGGGTATATCGGCCGAGGATGCATCGGCCGAGGATGTATCGGCTGAGGATGCATCGGCTGAGGATACACCGGCAAAGCATGCATTAGCCGAGGAGGCACCGGCGGAGGATACACCCGCGAAGGATGTACCGGCAGGGGATTCACCGGCGGAAGAAGGTCCGGCGAGGAAGCGCCGGCGGACAGGATGATGTGGTCTACCACGCTATGCTTCCAGACGATTGAGGCGAGCAGTACTTTGGACGACCCGGTGCATTTTTGGCGGCATTGTAATTTGAGGGAGGTTGGCGATTTTAGAGTGGGTATTTCTCTCTTTGCATTTGTGTTTGGCGTTCGTTGGCTCGACCTTGGATCTGCATCTGTATTCGCTGGGTGCGTAATCTTTCTCGTGGGTGGACATCGCTATCTTCATTGCTTTCCGTCGCTGCAGCTCTGTATGCACCGCTCTATGTACAGTTAGTCCAGCGGGGGGCCTATCCAATATCAGCACTGCTACAACTTCGCCTGCTCCTCCACCTCCACGACCTCAATCACCGCACGCCCATATACCTCGCGGCGAGCCAGATCGCCCATCGCAGCGCCCACAGCAGCAAGGCTCTTATACTCCTTCGGATAGATAACCGGCACAATTCCCCCTCTCGCAACCATCTCATCAAAGTCTTGCCAAATCCTGCGCACCACCTCCGGTTTCCTGCGCCCCTGCTCACCAAACCGATACCCCACAACCGACGCACTCTTCAACAACACACGATTAACCCGTACGCGCTCCACATCCCCGCCCCGTCCCGCAAACCCGACGATAACAACCCGGCCCTCGTACGCGCAGCACCGGAGGCAACTCTCCACCATCCCGACAACATCGTACACCACGTCCACGCCCCCGCCACTAACCTCCTTAACCCGCTCTTCCCATCCCTCTAAATCATACCGCACGCACGCCTCCACGCCCAGCGCCTTTATCACGCGTTCTTTCTCTTCCGCACCCGCCCCGCCAACAAGCGCAACCACACGCCCGCCCATCGCCCGCGCAATCTGCACCGCAACACATCCCAGTCCACCCGTCGCCCCCGTCACAAGCACCCACTCCCCCTTCCTCACACCGCCCACCGCGCGGAAACACCCCAGGCCAACTGCCCCACTCGCCCCCACCGCACACGCGCCGGCGCGGCTCCACCCGTCGGGTACGCGACGAATCCCGCCCGTACCACCTTTGGAAACATCGACGCTGATGTACTCCGCAAACCCGCCGGCAGCGGAGCCGTACACGCTGTCGCCTTGGCGGAAACCAGTGATTGCAGGGGCGGAGAGAATGGTGCCGGCGAAGTCCATGCCTAGGATGAAGGGGGGCTTTGCGTGACGTTTGTTGTTTTGGTGTAGGCCTTGGGCGTAGAGGAGGTCGACGTGTGTTGGGGAGACGTGGGTTGTGTGGATTAGGATGCGGGTTGGGGAGGGGGTGGGGGTGGGGTGGGTGGTTGGTTTGAGGGCGGAGGGATCCTAGGTGGTTAGGTGGGTGACTTTTGGGGAGGGGAGGGCGTACCTTGACGAAGGCGGGGATGTGTATTGCTTGCATGGTTGGAGGGAGTGGTATCTTGACGATGTGGTGGTGATGGTGATGCTACATTGCGGGTTGCTTCACTTTTGATGTAAGCTCGACGCGACTACCGAGGTCCGGGTGCGGTGTTCCGTCGTGGGAGGCTGGGACAAGGCGGACGAGGCGTAGCTCTGCTGCATCGCGAGTTTAGCTACTTATTTAGCTGCTGATTTAGCCAGAAGCCAGGCTGCGAGTTCTAAACACGGAGATGAAGTTGGAGATGTGACGACTGGAGTGTGGGGAAGTGGAGGGAGTGACATCGGAGATGCCAAGGCCCGATATCTGTACTTTATCTCGACGTTCGTTCATCAGCAACTTCTGTTCATCACCTCGCGGTCGGCCTTTATAGACGCAATTCTTGCTTCCCGTACCCTGTAAAGCGTGTATATATTCTATGATAGCGTTATAAGATGATAAGGACTCCTCTTCATCATCAATTCCTCTGGCGAGGAAAGTCGGTGACCATCAGCCCGTACCGGTGTCAACCACGTTAAGACGACATGTCATTCAGAATCGAGAGCCCTTCTTGAATATGGCACTGATTACTGACATGTATTTTTAGGCTAGCGAGTTGTTGCTTTGTATAGCTCTCGGGAAGCCCGTATCAGACCCAAATCTCAATCTACCCAGAACCAAAGCATCATCCGCGTCCACGGTACGAAGCCTGTAAATCAACCGCACATATTATCTTTCCATTTGGTCGCTCGATTATAATTCAGTTGCTTCGACACGTTGGAGTCAAATTCAAATAACCTCGAATCGGCACATCAATGCATCCAACGGCCTGGGGTCCTCCACCCACACTCCTCGCCAGTGTCCAGTCCAGCGATGTATGCGGCTAACAGTCATACTTATGGCTCAGGCAATGCCCAGATTGACCGGTCAGCACTTTTGGACACCAAATCTCCAGTAAGGCGGTTGCATCGCCTGCTTGCGAGCAATCACAAACCAAGACATTGGCCGTGGGAGCTTCCGCTTGGTTCCAGACCAATATGCGGCGAATCCGCGTCGTACAAACATCACGCGTATGCATGCGTCTAAAGCGGCCGTAAGGAAAAGGAGTACTGCTGCTGCCTTGCCCTCGCTTCCTCGCGCACTCTGAATTCAAATCCTTCGATTTCGACCTCACTACTTCCTTAACTTCCTCTCTTTCCAGACACCATGGCGCCGTCCCACAAGAACATGAATGCTCGGAGAGCAGAGAAGAAGCGAACTAAGAAACCTGCCATTGAATGGCAGCCCATAGCGGGGGGCGGTGACAGCACCGACGTAGTTTACGTCGGCTCCGTACTCTCCACCCGAAAGAAGGTATCTCACTTCTGGTCCTTTCACGAGGTCATGCTAGTCCTCGCCCGCCGCGTCGTCGACGTGACCTGGAACTGCTCGCAGATCTCATGAACGCAACCTTCCCAAAATTTGCCGTCAAATTCAACGGGCAAATGGTTAACGTCTACTGGCAAGAAATCAAGGCAGCCTATGCCCCCGAACGCGAACGCCAGAAGGACGGCGAAACCCACGAGCAGGCTTGGGAACGGGCTTGGAACTATGACTTCGACGATATTTTCGTTCAACACGCGGCTTCCATCGCGACGTCGGAGCATGCGGCGATGTCGGCGGATATACACTTGGTCCAGCGCACACGGGATCTTCCCACGCAGGGCCGCAACTTCCGTTCACACCACTTTCCGGCTAAACCTGATCCTCGAGCCGTCAAGGCCGCCCGAGATGCCCTCAGGACTTCTCGTCGGGCTGCTGCCGACCCCTCCAGTGCTGCCAATGGGAACAATCCGACCCGCCAGACCCTCACAATCGACCAGTACCGCTACGTCGGTCCACAAACGCCCCGTCGCCCGGCCCAACCTGCTCTCTCGTCACCGCCAGATAGCACGCCCCTACCATCAGGCGACAGCAGCCCGTTCAGCGAGTTCGACAGGCCGGAATACGGCAGCTTTGGGGATAGTTTGAGGTCGAACCACAGCTCGCGCCGGATGGCGTGTGTGCAGATCCCGATGACGCAGCGGCGGGAGCGGCTTGATTCTCCGCGGCCGATGCGGATGCCGGGTACTAACCGCGTTCCTGCGACTTGGGAGCCTGAGGATGATTTTTTGCTGGGCACGCACGAACGGGATTCTAGGGACGCCTACCAACCCATGCGAGACAGCCATGAGCAGAGGATGAGAGGGGGCCATCAGCAGGCATCGCGGGAGGCCCATCACCAGCCGTTAATGGGTGCCTTTCACCAGCCGTCAAGGGACATCCATCCCCAGCTGTCAAGGGCCGCCTATCACCAGTGGGCAAGGGATACCCCTCCCCAGTCGTCCCGGGATTCTCACCACCAGCCGTCAAGGGACGTCCACCTCCAGGCATCAAGGGATGCCCGTCGCCCGCTGGCGAGGGATGCCTATCACCAGTCATCAAGGGATAATCATCTCCAGTCGTCCAGGGATGATCACCACGAGCTGCTAAGTGACGTTCATCCCCAAGCATCGTGGACTTTCCATCCCCAAAAATCGCGGAATCCCCATCCCCAGACATCGAGTTATCTCCACTCCCAGCAACCGACGAATATCCATCCAGTGACGCCGAGGGATATCGATCCGCAAGCATCGAGAGGCATCCATACGCACGCATCGAGGGATGTCCATCCTCGGCCATCGAGGAACAGCCATCCGGAAACCCCGAGAGAAGCTCACCGTCAGCGGAACGACTTTCAGCCATTGCGACACATCCACCCAGGTACGCTGGCAGAGTCCCATCGTCACCGAAACACCTACCGTCAAGATCCCTCCCCCTCGCCAGATCCCGAAGACCAGGCACACGCACAACACCTCTCACTCACCCACCGCCCCCGCCCCGTCGCCAACATAATCGACCTAACCTCCTCTCCCCTCCGCAGGGCAACCGAATTCACCGCCCCTCCCCGCCCCTCAGAGGCACTCGAACTTCCCTCCTCCCCGCCAACCCGCCCCCCTTCGGACCCAATAATCCCAACCCTCCTCTTCCACACCTGCACCCGCACTCCTCGGGCCAAAACACACCCACCTTTCCGCGCCGGCCTCTTCACCCCTTCCCCATCAACACCCGCCTATCCGCCCCCCGCTGTCGCAAGACGACCCTTTCTTCGCCTACCTAGCCGCAAACCACCTAGCCCGCGCCAAAATCGCCAGTCCCTTCATAAGCACCTCCGACTCCCTCCTTTGGGCCATCTTCCGCGCCCTGCACACCTCGAACCCTTCCCCAAGCACCTCCCCCCTCCCTCTCCCCCTCCCCCAAATCCGAAACCCACATAACCCTCCTCCACGACCCGACCGCCGCGCAATCCACAGCCATCTACCCGGTCAGCACCATCCTGTCTACCCTCCGCCGCACATCCGTTACCGCGGCCGCGCAGAGTATCTAGCCTGGGCTTCCCTCCCGCCGGCCAGCATCCTATCCCAAGCCCCGCTCTCCACGCTCAGCGCCCTGAGCACATCCTCCGCCAACGTCGCCCACCTCCTCCGCCTCCCGACCCTGGCCTCCGCCCGGTCCCTCCGCGCCGCACGCACGGTCTCCCGGTGCGACCCCGTGTAAATGGATTTCGGGACTGGGTTCGCCGTGGCCGAGGTCCTGGGCGCGTTCGGGGTGGGCCCGCGCATGGGGAGCGGCGTGGTGGCGGGGATGATCTTCGGCCTTGTGCAGGAGTGGTGCGTTGCGGGCGAGGCGGCGGAGAGAGAGGAGGGGTTTGTGAAGGGGATAAGGGCGGGGGTGCTTGGGGCGGAGTGGGTTGGGGAGTGCGTTAGGGCGTGGAGGAGGGGGTGTGAGGCTGCGGCGGCGGCTGCGAAGAAGGGGGATGCCGGTGGGGGGAGGAGGG
>ML996690.1:79100-236064 GCA_010356995.1 Trichodelitschia bisporula | reverse complement strand
AGGAGAAGAGGGGAAGGAAAGTTGGGTGGGCGCGGAAGGAGGATAGGAGGGGGAGGGATACCAGGAGGGTCGAAGAAGGGGTTGATGGGGAGGAGTGTGTTATAGAATAGTGCCCACGTCCTTCATCAGCCATTAAACGCTAACAAACAATCCCATTATCCGCATGTATTCGTCCTACAAACACCCCCAGCCCATTCAATATCATCCCACGGAGAGTTAAAAAAGCGCGCCCATCTCCCTATCGTACAACAAACAAACCCTTCACTAAAAACGCTACAGACGACCTCGCAATTTCATCCTCCCCGTAACGAATCATCCCCCCTTTTAATCTCCCATTCTACGCGCGAAACCGCAGCGCCATTCGCACAAAAGACGCCCTCGCTCAGGACAGCAACGCATCGCCCGTGGGCAACAAAACAGGTCCGCATTCCAGCGTTCCCGGCCTCGCCCTGCCTTGCCGTGTGCCTCGCAGCATGTCTAGGCGTAAGCGCTATGCGTAGGCGCCTTCGAGCAATGCGTAGCCCCAAAGCAACCTGAGAAATAGCTCCAGCAGTAGCGATGACACCAAGGACCAAAGCCGTCCTCTGCCACAAAGCCCGTTTAGAAAGATTGCGGATATTGGTTGGCGGGCTGCGAATGGGTTAGATACGAAAGGACCGAGTGCATCTTCAATCCAACTTACCGGACTGTTCAGCATCTTTTCCCTCTTGTTCCGCCCCTTTTTGATGTGGCTCTTCAGCGCGCTCGAGTCCAGCGGCTTTAGCAGCTCGAAGCTGCAGAGCAGCTCTGCCGATACCGACATGACAGCGCCCCAATTATCAAACTCGCCGCAGTACTGGACAGTCAGAATTATACGAGAGACAAATACGAAAGACTTACGTTTGGCGCAGAGAACACAGTCACCAAGATCCTGTCGCTGAAGAACTCGTACCCATCCTCGACCACCATGTGGGCTCGACAGACAAGATCAAAGTCGTGTCGCTGGAGGAACTCCATGATGACCTTTTTGCTAAAACAGTAACTGACTCCCCGCTCATTCGATTCCCAGTCGCTCTCCATCTCCGCAGGGTCGCTCCACAGTAGGTCGTTCAACAATCCATAGTCCGGAACGTCGGTCGGCCGTTGGATCTGGCGAATATCGTCCATGTGGCTCAGCGACGGCGAAAGCCCGCCATGCACGCAGAAGATCTTGCCTGCAACGATAGCGGCGATGGGTAAAGTGTTAAAGGTGTCAATAAATGACTTCCAGACTTTGATCGTAGTGCGCCGCTTGCACTCGTCGTAGAAGCCGTAGACGCGCGTCACGTTCGCACACTCGTGGTTCCCACGCAGCAGGAAGAAGTTCTCTGGGTACTTGAGCTTATAGCAGAGGAGAAGAAGGATTGTCTCGAGCGATTGCTTGCCGCGGTCGACGTAGTCACCGAGGAACAAGAAGTTGGAATGTGGCGGGAATCCACACATCTCAAACATGCGGATCAGGTCCGTGTACTGCCCGTGCACGTCCCCGACAATCTTGACTGGCGGAGAAAGTTCGAGGAGCGACGGCTGCGAAAGGAAGACCTCCTGGGCGGCGCGGCAGATGGCATGGATCTCGGCATTTTTGAGCACCACCGTCTTCGTGACCTTGCCCGCATATGCTGCATCCAGCAGGCGTGTAATCATGTCGTCAAGATCGATCGTCTTCAGCGCAGCCAGCTCCACGGGCGAGCCAGACTCCGTAGTGCTCTGCTCCCGAACAAAGCGCGGTGCCGGCGAATCGCGCTTCATCAGTATCGACTCCTTAGGTTGAGCATTTTGCAAATGTGGCGGCATTCCCGACGGTGGTCGCTCTGACACATTGTCCACCTCGCCGCTACGCTGCGCCCGACCAACAGCGCTATGACCGTGGCCCAACGATGTGCTCTGCGAAGGAGAAGGCGGCGGCTGCGGAACGTCCGGCAGCACGACGGAAGAATCGACGGTGGGAGACACTAGCGATGTCGTTGAGCCGCGCTGCGAGCGGGAGCCGTTTTGCTTTGCCGACTTAACACTGCCTGCGTCCGATTTATCAGTCTTCTCTGCTTCCCCTAACGCGGGAGTGGACGAGCGCGGGCTGTCCTTCCCCGTGGGGATCTTGGAGAGAATAGCAGTCTTGATGCTGCGCGCAGAGTCGCGTGTCTCGCTGCGGCTGAAGGAGGGGTAGCTACCAAAGCCCGGGTCCTTCGCGGAAGTGATGGAGCTGGCATCACTGGACTTTTTCTCTTTGGAGGACTGGTTCCCCATTGCGGTGTGGGTGTGGGATGTGGGTGAGGTGAAACGATAAGTGGTGACGGAGGGTGGGGAATATTGTACGGGGAGGTGGCGATAAGGTCTTAGGTATGGTGTTGCGTCAAGGGAAGTATTAAGGAGGTCGGTACAGGCGCTGGAGAAACGAGAGAAAGCGCGACTGGAGTTGACCAGTCGAGACGAGGGAAGAGCGAGGCGCTGAGAGGGTTGCAGAGGAAGGAACGAGCGACGCTGACGGGTCTCGTCTCTGCGCCAGTTTGTGGCGGTGCGCGTGGGATGGAGGTGGGTGTTTTTGTGCAGAAGGAAGGTGACGGCGACGATAAGGAGGAGGTAGATGTAGAAGGGGTTCGAGTGAATAAAGAGGTAGTTGGTGATGTCGGTGGTGGTGGTGGTGGTGGTGGTGGTGGTGTTGTCGTCGCACCTACTCAACTGACTTTGGAGGAGAGTGAGTGAGTTAGTGAGTGGAGAGAGAGAAGAGAGGTGGATGGTGGACGGTGGATGGTGGATGGCGGATAGCGGGAGGCGGAGGGAGCGGGAACAAGAGAGGAGAATGACTGAAGGACAAGACGTGTGTGTTGCGAACGGGCCGCAGAGTGCAACGGTACCAAAGTTGCTGGCAGTGACGGAACAACCACCAACTTCCCTTGCTGCAACGACGTGATGCACACAACTTGCTGGCTTCACATCAACCACGGTTATCTCCAATTCTTTCTTGAATTGTTGCATCAGCAAGTCGTCAATGTTGAGACGGGATGTCTTCAATTGGCAACTATTTTCTGCTGTTTACTAATGCTCATCCATGCCCCTTCTGCAAACACCAAGGACCATCCATCTCTCCCTCTCCCTCTCCCTCTCCCTTTCCCTCTCGCCTCACGCCCTCACTCGCTCCCTCTCACCACTCCCGCTTCACTCCATCATGCAAAGCGCCCAGTCACGCACTGAGCCCCAAGGGCTCCATAAAAAATCGTCATACCCTGCCCCACTCCACAGCTTCCTCCCCCACCAGCACTAGCTAGGCATCCCCTCCCTCCCCCCCTTCACCAACCAAGCATCCCATTCACTCCCCCTTCCGCACAAAGGGACAAAGGGACAAAGATCGCAACCCCGCGAACATACTAGCACTCACCAGCTCCTTCAATGCCCAGCGAATGCCCAGCAACCCATCCCATCGACACCCAATTGCTCTCTCCCCATCTCGCCCTTCGAGCCCAACCTCCCACACTCCCCCATCTGATGCTAAGCCGCCGAGACACACAAGGCTGCGCCGCGCTGCACGCTGCGCTGCACCGGGAAACAATTCTGGGCTCTGGGCAACGAAGAAGCCGAGCCTTGGGCTCGGAGCCCGCTCATGCCGTCGCACACATGGAAAGCTTCCCCAAATCACATGACCTGTCAACCCATCACACCGGAAGGGCCAGATCGGTTGAGAGACTACATCCGCAGTGCTACGGTATAAATCAGCCTAACCCTCGAAGAACAGCCTTACATTCAAGGCTGAAGCCCATGAACCGAACCTTCCAGAACCCAGCCCGGCTCGCGGGACACCACCCAGACTCTGGGCCTCCCCGCCGCGCCTCGCCAACCCCCGAAGCGAGCCGATCTGCATCGCGCGTCCACGAGGCGTTCAACCCCGCCAATTCCGCGTTGGGACCATCGCGCTCGCAGGCAATCCCCGGCACCAGCCTTCACCGGCTGCTCACCGTTCCCTTTTCCGGTCCCAACCCACACAGCAGCAACCGGCCTGCATCGGATGACATGCTCGGCTTCCCGGCTCCCTCACCCTTCGCCTTGCCCAGGCTGACACAGCATTGCCTCGTAGCACACCACGAGAGTGACGAATAAGGGCCTAGAGCAACCCGACTCAAGCCCTCCGCACGCATTGCATCGGACATCTTGTCAACATTACCCGTTAACCGTGATAGCCCAGTGCTATCGCTTCCTCGCCCTCTTCCGTTTCCCGGCCGCGAGGCCAAGAGCTATCCGTAAAAAATCATTGTCACTGTCGTCGGCAAGGATGCTATGGCAAGCAGCTACGACTTTCTCGAATGGCTTGGGCCTTACGCTAGGCATGCACACATATCCCCGCTAGTTTGCAGTCTTGGCCGCACGTGCGAAGGTCATGGGTTGAGAATCACGGGCGCGGGAAAAGGGGAACAAATACTAGTTCTACCGTAGGGAGACGGTCATAAGCCAGACGCCAAAAGGGACGGTCCCGATTTGCTAATGTGGCGTTCTAGAACTTCTTCGTTTTGAGCCGCCATTGAGTAGCGGGGATCCCCGCAATGCGGCGCGGCGCGGCACGAGACGCTTGCTCGGATGGGCGGGGAGTGACTCGATGTAGGATGTCGGTCCGAGGGCACGACGTCGTCTGTGTGAGCACGGGCCGACAGTATGACGCTGGGACAGGGCTGGGACAAGTGATGGGAGCAGAGCTTCGTACACAGGCAAAACATCTGTGTAAACTGAAGATTGAAGTTGAAGACGGAGAGAGGAAGAGAGTCAGAGACTCTCGAGGTTTAAGTACACCATGCCAAGTATCCTCCTTTGCTCCTTCCTTCTATCATACTCGCATTACATCATGTCCCTTGCTTACATAAGAATGCTCCTTCCATAACCACCTCGACAAGAGCCGGATCGGTTCAAACAATACAACGCTAAAAGCACGTCCAGGGCAAAGACACGAGAACCAACACATCAGTCATCCATTACTACACCGTCCACCTACTCACAGCCCCCCCCCCCCATCCTCACCCTCCATCCCCCTCATCTCCCTCAAAAACTCCCTCGTCAACGGCCTAACCCCCCTCCTAACATCCTCCCACCTCCTCTCCTCCCCCCCCACCCTCTCAACCCACACCCCGGGATTCTCCTTCCTCGCCTCCTCAATCGCCCTACACAGTTCCGGATTCGCCCTCAGATACCTCCTCATCTCCCCCTTCCCGGGCCAGATCTTACCCACCCACCGCCCCCAACACAGCAGCATATCCCTCACCAACCCATCCTCCCTAAAGCGAGGAAAACACTCCCAAACGACCCTCACCTCCTCCACCGTCAGCGGCCGCTCGCCAATCACCGCCCGTAACTCATCCAGCAGCCGCACCTGCGGCCATGGCAGCTCCAGCGTCAGGCACGTCCTGTACAGCCCCGCGGCTTCGGCGAAGGTCCACAGGCCCGTTAGACGGATGAAGGGCGTCGCAGATGGGAGCAACGGAAGCCCGTGCACGGTTTTGATGAAGACGAGGACGTGCTTCAGGGCGAGCAGGGTTGCGGAGTGCGGGAGGAGGGGTATAGTAGCCAGCGTTTTAGGCACCTTGCTTTTTCGGGGCTTGCGGCGGGAGGAGATGATCGCGGTTGCGAGGTGTCGCTGGGCGTAGGCGCTGTAGGTTAGGAGGATGGGGGCGGGGATGGATTGGGTGTATTGCGGGGTGTGGGTTGTGGGGTGGGGGAGGGAGAAACGGATTAGTTCTAGTTCTTGTGATGAAAGGGTGGTCATGTTGGCCGTCGTGTTCATGATTGTGTGATGGAGCTACGTACATGCTGCACTCTGTGGGGATTTATCAAAGGTGTGATAAAGGGCCTTGAATGTGTTGGTGATTGTGAGTCCTGCAGTGAGACTGAACGTTAGGTGAGGAGTGCGGACAATGAGCTTTGTTGCGTGCCGTTGGTCTTACGCTCTGTGTTCTCAAGGAGAGATGACGCACTGAGAAAGCTGTCGGAGTATGGTGATACATAGCTTCGCAAGTGCTTCTATCAAGTGTCTGCTCGTAAATGGCGTTTGAATGTGGATGGAGATCGGCACTGATCGGAGCATCACAAAGTGCATGATCGAGAGGAAAACCAAGGACAAAGAAAATGAAGAAGAAGAAGAGAAGTCAAGCGGCGGATCACTCATATCAAGACTCAGTGCCTGCCACCTGTCCTCCAGGGTTCCTTCCAGTCTTGCCCTTCGTCACTTGCCCAGGTTAGTATGCCCCTTTCACGAATACCAATGTTCCTTCCTGAGTTCATCGTGGCTCGCGGACGCTAAACACCGACGCCTGTCTCATCAGTGGACGTGGTCCGCGCCACTCTGGCGAACTTGCATCGCTAGCGATCAACGCTCCTTGAGCTGTTGCGGAGTGAGACCGTTAACCGCGAGATGCAAGGCAGCATCGCGAGATCAGCTTGCCGTCAGACGAGGCGTGGGAGAACATCATGATACCAGATCGGTCCGCAGATGCCGAAGATGTGAGAGGCGAGGCATACATATCTACCCAGAACACCACCAACAGTCTACAATCTCGTCCCCAAATTAACCATAACTGCCTTCGTACTCGTATACCCATCCAGCCCCGCCTCACCTAACTCCCTCCCAATCCCACTCATCTTGACCCCCCCAAACGGCACCCTAAAATCGCCGTCATTAGAACTATTAACCCACACCGTGCCCGACTCCAAGGACGCCGCAATGCGATGCGCCCTTGCAATATCGGCCGTGAACACCGCCGCGCCCAGGCCGTACATGGTATCGTTCGCGCGGGCCAGGACTTCGTCCTCGTCTTTGAAGGATGAGACAGTAACGACGGGACCAAAAACCTCCTCCTTGACGACCTGCATATCCTCACGCACATCCGCGAACACAGTCGGCGCGACGAAGAACCCCTTTCCCTGCCCTGCAGCCTCCTTACCGCCGGTAACAAGCCGCGCGCCCTCACTCAGTCCCGCCTCGATATACCCCAACACGCGTTCTTGTTGCCTTTTCGTGACTTGTGGGCCCTGGAACGTGCCCTCCTCCCACGGACTCCCAATCACACTCACCTCCTTCACTCTCGCGGCAAACCCTTCCAGGAACCTCTCGTACAGATCCTCGTGCACGTAGATGCGGCTTGTGGCGCAGCACACCTGCCCCATGTTGCTCATGATGCCGACGTGCGCCCACTTCACCGCCTGATCCAGATCCGCATCTGCGAAGATAAGACACGGCGACTTGCCGCCCGTTTCCAACGTTATGTTCTTCAGCCCGCCGGCCGCCATCTTCATGATTTCCTTCCCCGTGGCTGTGGAGCCTGTAAATGCCACTTTCGCAACAAGCGGATGCTGTACCAGCGCCGCGCCCGCCACGCGGCCATACCCGTTCACAACATTCACCACGCCTGGCGGGAAACCGGCCTTCTTAACCAGCTCCGCCAGATACAGTATACTGAGCGGCGTCTGCTCCGCCGCCTTCAGCACAACCGTATTCCCCGCCGCCAACGCAGGACCCAGTTTCCACGCCGCCATGGCCAGCGGATAATTCCACGGTATAATCTGCGCGCACACGCCCAGCGGCTGCCTCAGCGTGTAGGTCAGTTTCGCAGAAGTGGTGTCGATGACCTTGCCGGAGATCTTGTCTGCCCACCCGGCGTAATACCGCAGCACGGCGGATACTTCGACCAGGTCTTCGGTCAGCGCGACGGTGTAGGGCTTGCCGTTATCCCATGTTTCGATGGCGGCGAGGGTGGAGGCATGCGCGTCGACGAGGGCGGCTAATTCGTAGAGCAATGCACCGCGGGCTGTTCCTTCGAAGGAGCGCCACTCTGATTTGAAGGCGCGGTGGGCGGCGCGGACGGCGGCGTCGATGTCGGACTCTGTTGCGGCGGAGACGGAGGTTATGACTTCTTCGGTCCTGAGAAGGGTTAGCGGGTGCCGGGCAAGCAGTGAGGGGGCGGTACGTAGGGTCTATGCTGGTGATGGTCCCGCCGTCGCTGCTGGGCACCCATTCATTGCTGATGAACAGCCCTGTCGGCTGTGTGTATTCGGTGCCGTTCGGCGCCGTGAGCTTGACTTTTAGGTCTGGCATTGTGCGGCGTGGTGTGGCGTGTTTCTCGAGGAAGTCGCGGGTGAATTTCAGGGTGATGCGTGGGCGGTCACAGTCGGTGCGGATCGCGGGTGAGGTTGAGAGGAAGCGCGGGGTGAGACGGGAAACGCGCTGCGGAGCAGGCAGCAGGCGTCTTATAGGGACGGGTCTGGCCCGCATCGGAGGAGGCTAGGAGGGCTGATTCCTGGTGTGGGTGCGGGAGATAGCTTGGAGGGGTTCGGTTGGTGGGGGAGGGGTTCGTGGGGTTGAGTGTTGGGGTTGTGGTTGGCGTGGTTGACCCCGCCGCGGGGTGAGGCAGGGGGGCGGATAGGCTCGACTTGCCTATCGGGGGATGGTGGGGTCAGCATTTTAAGGCCGGCTATGACGACAGAGGACTTCGGTTTTGGAGATACGGTAGGAACCGTTTGGGTGGTGCGTTGTGCGTTATGCGGCGCGTACGTGCTGGGTCTGGAGATCGTGTACGGTTACGCGGATCGCACGCGTGGTCAGCATTTTAAGGCCGGCTGTGACGACGGTGGATTGAGTTTTGGAGATAGGAACCGTTCGGGTGGTGCGTTGTGCGTTATGCAGCACATAACCTTACGGGTCTGGAGGTCGTGTATGGTTACGCGGGATCGATCTCGTGCTCGTTCGCCTGGTTTGTGGAATGGGTGCTACGGTGCTATGTGACTGCCACCGGGATTCCGGTCAAGACTACACGATGTGTATGAAAGAGTCAGACGACTGCTAAGGAGGATTGACGACTAACAAAGCAAGGAAAGTAGCCACCAAAACAGTGGCCACCGATGGCACAGAGGTTGATGTATCAGCATCCGCCTGTGGAGTCACGAAAGCAATCTGTAACTGCGTAGGTCTCCACATACCGATCGGAGGTAATGTATGGGATCCCTTTACACGTGCATTGCAACTGGGCCAAGTGAAGGGCAAATGAAAGATAAAGGAAGAAGAGAGTGAAGAGGCTCTTAGAACTGAATATACGATGTGGTGGATACCTCCATAGCTCCTTCCTCACTTTTGTGACTACATCACCCTCATTACCCTTGGTCCTTTCTCAGGAGTAGAATGCTTCTTCTAACGTTAAGTATGTTGTTGCAAGCATTTTTGCCTTAATCTCTCATCCCTTTCGTACCCACATCAGGACGCATGTTCGGCGTGCTTTTTCGGGAACCGGGCAAGGTACCAAAGCCAGGATACACATCTACAAGTACCAAGATCATGCTCTAGCGAGGAATTGATGAAAAGTCACACTGAAGTGCGAAGATAAATTGGAACCGCCGACCCATCCAAACGCCCAGTGCCATGAAAATGTCGACCTTACAGCACTGTTAAACGTCCCTAACCCCTTGCTGAGTATCATCAACTTTCCTGTCGATCAGAACGAACAAGCTCCTCCTCAAACTCCGATACAGGCCATTCCTAAATCATCGAAACGCTTTCGCCAAACCAAGGCTACCAGCCCTACTTCGCACGCCCCTTCCGCCCGGGAAACATGAAGCCCTCCTCGCTTAGATCCTTTGTCGCCGGCTGACGGAAGTTCCACCGGCACTTGCTCCAGTCCTGATAGGCCTCGAAGGCGTCGGTCTCATATGGCCACGACCATCCTTCCATCGGCAGATCATCCGTGAGAGCGCCCTTGCTTCGCGGATCTGCGCACAACTCGTCGACCATCTCACACACCTCGGAATAGTACTCTTCCCAGAAGTCAGGGTACAGCTTAGCAAAACGGTTTGCTGGGTAGAGCAACCACAAACTCTCGACACACCGGATTGCGGCCCAGCGGACAAAGACTTTGTCGAACTCGTTGAAAGAGAGGTAGGTCATTGCCAGGTGGGTTATTGTTGGGAGTTGGATTTTTTTAAGACGGGACATTATGGCTTTGCGGAGACGCCACTGGTCGTGGAATGGTGCTTTTAGATCCAGGCCGTCGACCAGCCATTGAAGTGATAAGAGTTCTTGCAAGGTCTCGCGTCCTGTAAGCGGCATCTGAAATTTCCCCTGATAACGGTCGGACGAAGACAGGTCAACGGTTGTCAGCCATTGAGTACCTCGCTCCACACACGTAGCGTCAATTTCCAGAGAGCACGCAATCACGCATGACTGCCAGCAATCTCCCATCGGCGGACATCGGTGAGCCGATACTCGGCGGGCAAACAGGTTGGAAGTCAAAGCTAAGTTCCTACACTTGATGCTTTTACGCAAGCAGCGAACATACTATGCTAGTTCGGGGGATTCCATAGACAGCGCTGGGTACGTCTCTGCGGTCCACTCTGCTTCATTTCCTTCTTCGAGGTAGCCGCAGAACTTCGCAAGGTCCTCTGGACGCGGGATACCAATTAATCGCGTCCAGTACGAGTCACCGCGACCTGAGGGCTTGTGCTCCTGAGCGATCATCGTGAGCGCTGGGAGGAGGACCGACAGATCTTTGCCGGTAACTTCGGATAGATATTTTGAAGTATTGTTTTTGAATCTGTCTAAAGCAGTAAAAAGCTGCCGAACCACGTTTGGGTCGGAGGCCGGGAAAGCGATTTGAAAAATTTCCAAGCCTTCATTTTGCGCTTTTTGAACAAACTGCGGTAAGATCTGGGTGACGTCAGAGGTATCGGATTTGGTAGAGGAGTGGGAGGCGGTAGAGGAGTCGGAAGCGGTAGAGAAGTCGGAGATCATGGAGCTGAGAGATATGTTGGAATTTATCGCGTGGGGATACCCGTACAACCACAAGAATGGGGTGGAGATGTCGGAAGTGGTAGAGAAGTCAGAGATTTTGGAGCTAGGAGACATATTGGAATTTATTGCGTGAGGATTGAATCCCAAGAATGGGGTGGAGATGTCGGAGGCAAAAGACAAGTAGGAGTCGGTAGAGAAGCCGGAGAATGCAGAGGAGTCGGAGGCGGTAGAGGAGTTGGAGGCGGTAGAGGAGTCGGAGATGACGGAGCTGGGCGCCATGTTGAATTGTATTGAGCGTGGAGTAAACTGAGTGATGGATGTGTTGAGTGATGGCTGAATGAGTAGTAGCGTGTGTGGAGCGGGGAGAAGGTTGAAGACAGGGTGAGTTCTGAGGGAGACCAGCAGACTTTATACTCACGGGAACTGGAACAAAGGATAGGCAAAAGTGCCAGTGGACAAGTACCCATTCAAGATACACGTATACATAATCCCACTCTCGCGTCATGAGAGGGTTCTTTTGGTACACATTGCGAAGGGATTCATATCAAGTTTAGGATCCGTTGCCAGCGGCGCGTAGAAGCGACCGTAGTAATCGTAGCCTACTACCAAAATTTTGAAGGTACCATGGTTCGCGGGACGTTTCTTAGAGTCATCGGGTCCTGTAGTAAGGGTGTGACTAGGAAATTGTCGGATTGGTACGCGTCCAATATCTTCAGATCCAGTCATGCCGTGGTCCTAAGAATATAAGCTTTACGGGGCCGGGAGCCGGACAGGGGTATCGCGAGTTTAGTTCTACGTCACTTCAAGGGCCATCACACCAACATACTACGTCCCTTAACATGTTCAATCATGGGCCCGGTCATGCTGGGCTCACGATTTGGCGATTCAGCAAGCACGATCATTTTTAAGATAAATTGATTGGCTATCTTTCAAACTCATCACTAGCTGAGCATGCAGATGATGCCCGCAGTAGTAAGTTCTACACAAAGTCCATCACAGTGTTCAACCATCTAACCTGACTTCCTCACGCGGCGCTTACGACCCTGGGCAACGAACCCGTCAGAGTCGTTGGTAGCGTTGGTAGTGGTGGCCAGCGCAGGACCCGTAGTAGTAGTGTTGTCGACCGCAGTGCCGTCCGCCACGGCAGGCTTCGCATCGGTAGGCTTCGTCTCCTGGATGTTGACGTGAGCCTACTCCACATGGTTGCTGGTCTTCAGCTGATTGCCGTCGTTGACGGTGGCCTTCGGATGAGTACCACCCTCAACGTGGACCTTGGGATGCTTTCCGTTGTTGGTGTCGACCTTGGATTGCTTCCCGTTCGTGTTGTTGGTCTTTTCTTTGATGACGACCTTGACATTGACATTTTTCGCCAGGTGCTTTTTAATCTGCTCAAGGGGAGCCGTCCCCTTCACAGAACCCCGGACAGGAGTCCTTGCGTCAGGAAGCGCCTCAGCCTGAGAAGTCGACTTCTGCTGGTTCGGAATCTGAGGCTTGCTACCCTTATGCTTTTTCCCGGAATTCTGAACCATCCGACCACCATTGACATGTTGGGCTTTATGAGCAGGGGCCTTGACTCCAAACCCATTGCCGGAACGAGCTTTCCCCGCGCTCTTTGCGCCAACGACGCGAGTCGAGACGCAAAAGTGCTTCCAAGCCAGTTCGGAGATGGTAGGAAAGTTCGATGGATCCTGGAAGTTCATATATAGAGCGACCTCATACTCCATATAAATGTCATTGACGATAGGAATCAGCGCCGGGTAGTATGTTGCCCAGAACTCATCAATGTCAGCCCATAAGCCTCCGTACGGGTCGGGGCAAACAGTATGGACTTGCTCAATGAAGCGGGCAATTGCAAAGCCAACAAGCGGCTTGTCAACATCCCCGAAGCACAGATGCATCAGAATCAGATGTACCCGATCAATCTCGACATCCGCCTGTTGGAGACGGGCGATGATGAGGTGCCGAATCTTGAACATGTCATGGAGTGGCGCCTTCAGCTCCAAGAGGTTGACGATGCGCTGCAAGCTGAGCAGCTCGTAGAGTGTTTCCGTGCCAGCCAAAGGGTACTGGTATTTACCCTTATAGGCTGCGCTAGCAGGAAGCTGGCAGGATCCGATCCAGAGTCCAAGGCGCACGATGGTGTTAGGATTGATAAAGTTCGCGAAGTGGGAGGGGAAGGTAATGACCAACTCCTGCTTTGGCTGATCACAAGCTGCAGAGCCGTTGACTTTCATGACAGAGACGTGGCGAGACACCCAGTTAGAAGCATGACAGAGCTTCATAACTGTGATGTTCGTGCTGACCTTCTTGTACATCGCTTGCCCCTTATTGTCATAGCGAACAACCACAAACAACGCGCGAGTGACATCAACAACGCCGGCTGGAAGCTGAACAGCGTCAATGGGAGCTTTGACCGACAACACCCAACCGTTCTCTCCAGCGCCGGTGGCTTCCTGCGCAATGGCCTTGAGAATGTTGAGAAGCTGACCCTTGTTGGTGTCTGTGGCGTTGCAAAGGTACCCCATCGACGGATTTGGGTAGCGAGCAAACAAGTGGAACAGCTTGCGAACCACGTCGGGATCCGCCCCTGGAACGATGTTGCCGTACTTCATCAACTCGCCGTTGAGATCCGTGGTGTTGTCCGAGCCTTTGACTGCCATGTAAGCAGCTTGAGGAAGGGTGTTCGTGTCGAAGGTGATTGCGGGTCTCTTGATCGCGGCCATGGGCTTCAGAGTTGAATGACCCACCATTTTGAAGACAGTGGAGTTGCGTTTGATCAAAAGCTGAGTCCGAGACTGTTGGCTGAATAACTGAGGAGGGGGTAAAGTTGATCGAAGTGTGGTGAGGGGTGTTGCTGTCGAAAAAAAGAACTGAGGATTGGGGTGCGTGATGATGGGCTTGCGAACTGTGAAATGGGTTGTACAAGAAGAAGTGTAAAAGCAGATTGAGGAGCCGGTATATGTACCCCCCCCCCCCCTCGCCCAGGCCGTGACTTTCGCTAACAACAGTGAATGATTGTCTATATACACTGAGCACAGGCCAAGGAAGGAGCATTTGGAGTTTTGGATTTGCCGCGACCGTATGCGGCAGGCTTGGCAGGTATATCCCGATTCGGTAGACGTCGCCAAGATATATGCTTCAGTTGCTCGGACCTGGAGGACCACACCATTTTCTATCTTTCAACTTCATTCTTCAGCAATCCTCAATTTTCTCTCCTCAAACATTCTTCCACCGTCACTTCTTCCACCGCAATTTCTTTCACCCTTCAACCACCCCTCAAACTCCGCGCTTTTCATCATTTGCCAGTCGCTTGCACCATCCTCTCAAAATCATTTATCGTTTCACTCTTTGCCTGCGGTCAGAACAATCACCGTTCGCAGAAACTTTCAAACCACAAACCTAACCTCAATTGTTGAACGCACCATGTCTTCAGTACAGATTTCAAGCGCTCTGGTCAAATACCAGGCAGCTTTCCCGACCATCGACGATGCTGAAATGCTGCGCATCCTCTTCAAGCTCTTCGACCGCTATGATGTGATCACGGCTGCGATTCTGGCGAAGCACACACTCTACTCCATGGAGGAGGTTGTTCCGGCCCTGCAGATGATTGCCAAAGAGATTGATGGCACCGATGACTTGAAGAAGTGGCGCCGCACCGTCAAACACCCGGTCGACGAGTTCAAACTGCGCTCCAGCATTGTTCCGGTCTCCCCTTCAGTCATCGTTGTCAAACACAGCGGCGAGAGTGCCGTGATGCCTCTGGGTCTTGCCGTCAGTCTCAACAAGTTGGTCCACGTCTCGAACTGGGTGTGTCGCTACCTGAAGGTTGCGAGTGCCCTGAACCCTAATCAGCCGAATCTCATCCTCCCCGCTTCATTCATAGAGCACGTAGACATCCCGGTTCTTCGAAACGTCCTTTTGTGGCTCAACACGCTCAAAGTTCCAGTCCCGGCAACTTTCTATGGAAAGTACCAGTATCCACTGAAGGGAGACGAAGATCTCATCACCCTCCTCTCCATCTTCCATGTCCTGGAGCTGCTGGAGCTGAAAGCGCCGCTTCACGACCCGTTCCGTCTGCGCGAGTCCATCCGGAAGGCAGTCAACATAGAAGGTCTCAATAAGGTGTCGTTGTTGCTCTTCTACCAGGGATTCATTGACATGAACTCCCGGATGATTCGCTGGGCTGCCCACCTCTTCATCACGGCCACTCGGCGCAAGTTCCCAGACCGCGATGCTGAGGTGTGGAAGGAGGCGTTTGCCTTCTGGGAGGCGACCTGCCCCGGCCTGGCCCTGCTGGTCGATGAGATCTTGTGTACCACGGTGCATAGAGAGAAGGAGGGCATGGATGTTGAGAGCGCTCCGCCGCGCGATCCTGCACTCGTCATGACCGCTGCAATGCTGCGCACTTCGGTGAGGACGCCGATCGGAGTGCTGCCGTTTGCAGGGTCCAACTCTTCGACACCGGAAATTGCTCCTCAAATTCCTCAGTCAAACTGGAATGCTTCGCCTGCACAAGTTGCAGCGTCCACCACTGGCTCTGCCAGCATCGTTCTTCCAACTGCCACCTCCGCCAACCCTGACATCTCTACCACTCCAACTACTACCGTGGCTTCTACTATAGTCACCACCGCTGTGGCTCCTACTACAGTCGCCGCCGCTGTGGCTCTTCCCCCTCTCACCGCCGACATGCCTCCGCTCGCATTCACCACCGCCGTGGCTCCTCCCGCAATCACCACTCCACCGGTTCATCGTCATTTCCAGAACTCACCGCAAACCGCCTTAGCTGCGACCACCCCGCCCGCATTCTCCGCTCCGCCGACGGGTCCTTATCAGCCGGTCGACCTGCTTGACATGGACATCGGGGCGTTGGAGGCTCTCTTGACGCGCCTAGAACAACTCAAACCCACCTAAACTTCAGTGCTCGACAATCACTCCAACATCATGGGTTCATGGACGCCTCATTCCGAATGTAGCTGATTGTCTGCTTGTGTGGATTTGAACAAAAAAATGTGCGGGCGTTTAAGGTGGACCATTTCATGAGAATTTTGTACACAATTCGTACTTGACTGTTTAATTCCTGTCAAACGATCCATATCATAGGAAATACACTGAATGTCCCGCGGAAGATCGTGCTTTGCAACGTGAAATGTGCTTGAATATGAATGAGATAGCGTGCATAAATTTGGCCTTTAATACCCGAGAACCGGGGTCCGTTCCTCTATTGCGGCATGTACCCGATCCAAACCTTCCTGTTTCCCAAAATAGCCACCTGATGAAGCACTCAATGACCCCCAGATCGGGCGCATATATGGCTGCACGCCTTTCATCTTGGTATTTGTACTTGCTAATCTCTCAGATGCACGGTTGTTTTTAGAAAGTGCATCAATCGAAGCGTGTACACCCCACCTCACGATTCAGCCTGGCATCATGAATAGGGCGCAAAGAATATACCTCTGGACACATGAACGTCCAAATAATGTGGCCCACATCCGAACTTTTGTCACCCTTCGAATCACATGGGCTTCATTATGGGTTTGAGATGACCGATCAACCATGCGCGGGTAATGCCTGCTCAAATGCCCAAAATGAAAGAGGAAGTGAAAGGTCTAGCGTCAACAATGCAGAGTGATTAGTTCAAGGTTACCCGGCACTAACCACTTCCACTCCACCAATCCACCAGTTCATGCCGCAGCCTATAAAATTCCTTTCTAGGATGGATAAAGTTTATGAAGTAGTGATAACTATCCATCAATCTCGTCACTCATAGACTTTGACTTTACTAGAAATCACCGATCACAGCGCCCTGCAAGGGAAGGCGCCTCCGAGGTGAAGCTCTCTGGCCAAATCCCAGGGTTGGTGCGGGGGAGCGGTTGAGTGTTACGGAACACCTTACCAGTAGGCCGTGCGGAGAATGTGACAGCCTTCGGAATGGCTGGGCGTGGAGTAGTGGGTTAGGGGAGGGGAGGTGCGGTAGTCTTGGGTCCGGGCCGGTCGCACAACAGGAGCTTGATACAGCAGCCAGGACCTAGAACTAGAGAGGCAACAATGGGCCAAGGGCAGTATGGCGATTGCTCACCTTCGAAGCAGCACAGTGCAAGGGAACCAACAGTGAGCAAGCAAAATAATGTAGTGATTCGCCATCCTAAACCGAGGGGGTATGATGCTATGGTATCCCCGAACGCTCACCGCAGTCGCCACGAAAAGTTCAATGCACACTACCAACGTACCTGAGTCTCACCAGCCACTTACTCTGTCATACTGCCCACCGCATGTAATGCCCATGACTCCAACGCCGTTCGCAGACAGGCAGAATCGCGCAACACCGCTCGCTGATCGCTCACAACAACCGAATGATTCCGACAGCCCGCTAATCGCTCATGCCAACCGACTTCTCCCCAGCACCCAATACTCCAAAAAATGCACCTCTATTCCTCATCAAGCCTCTCCCCCTCGATACCATGCCCACCGGGCGCATGATCCTCATACCCGCTCCGCAGACGCACCGGCCGACCCTGAATATGTGCCGTCTGGAACTGATGCCAACTGTTAGGTGCCTGCAGTATGTATTTCCCCATAGCGATGCGGAAGCGGTTGCGGTAGTCCTTGGGCGATGTGACAGTCGGCTTATTCTTGCCACGGTCCTTGATCCAGGTCTCGAGTTTCTTGTCCCATGTGTACGTGCGGATACAATCTAACCGCGTTAGTTTTGTCAGTAAATGAAGGTGAGAAGTTTACCAATGATGCCAACCACAATCTCCATCTCTTCATCATCAAAGCCCGCCATCAGGCTGTAGTCCATGACGTTCTGTTTTGACAGAAACAGCGTGTCGTTCCACACGCTCGCTCGGAGAAGCTTCATCGTGTGCTCGCGCACAAAGATGGGCTTCTCGAAGATGAGGTCGACGAGGTTCTCGTCCAGTAGGACTTCGTCACTGTCACCAGTGCTATGAATTTTGCGGTTGCGCATGGAACCCTTGAGGTCAAACCGCCGGTTGGGCGTACGCTCGTAAAACAAATTCTCCATCACCAGCATGTACCAGTTGAACTCGGTACCGCTCGCGGCGTTGCGAATCGTGACCTGGAAAAGCCCGAACATCTTCGCAATGACGGACGGTAGACCGTGGAAGAGTGTCTGATGCATGAAGGCAAAGTAGTTGGGCGCGAACTTGAAAAAGGCGTTCACCTCAACTTGTGACAGACTCTTGAGCACGAAGCGATCGTCCATCGTCTTGAGAAACAGACTTTTCGTCTTCCCGCCCTTGGAGTCCCATTTGAGCGAGCGACTGAGACTCTCGACGAACCGCTCCGCCACAGCCGTCTTGCGACGCAGGGCGTCGAAGCTCTCCGCGTAAAAGATTTTGCATTGCGCCCGCACGCCGCGATTCTGAAACTCGTATTTGATGTTCGTGTTCTTTGGATGCCGCAGGTTGCGCTCGACGGACTCTTCCTCGCTGTCTATGCCCCGGAAGTTCGCCACCTTCTCAAGATAATCATTGCTGGAGAGCGCAAGTGCGATGATGCTGCTAGGCTCGTCCTCGCGCACAATCACATCCGAGTCGCCCCACACGTGCTCGTTGCTCGCGAACGGATACTCGAGTGGCGCCCAGCCGCTGGCAGAGCGCTCGCTCCAGAAGGACGTCAGCATGCGCATTAAGGATGTCTTCTCGTGCTTGGGGAGCTCGAGGGTCAGCTCGAGGGACGAATCGGTTGGGGAATGGGACGCCGTAGTTTCTGGGAGGTCGTGATCTTCGACGCTGACATGGTCGGCATCGCTGCCTTCGCCTTCCGGCTCCCCTTCAACTGGCTCGCCGGCTTCATGTTCGTCCTCCGGCGGCGCTTCAATATCGACTGGAGTCTCGGCTAACGAAGATGCATCGCCGGTCGAAATCGGCTCGGTGGATGTCCCGGTTTCCGCGGTTGACTCGGTGACAGCACTGCTTTCCATGCGGCTCTGCCCCTCGCTCTCCGGCTCCTGAACCGCCTCGTGCGCGTCACGGTACACGCTGACAATGGGTTTAGACGATCCCAGAGGATAAGCCCGAGCTTGCCGCCCGCGCTCAACTCGCATCTCCCGGTCACGCATGCGCTGCTTCTCGAATTCGCGGCTCAGCTGTTCAAAATGCTTCGCAAGCGTCGACACCCGACTATCCTTCTTGACGGAGGATGGGCCGGCCACAGAGCGGGGAATCAAACTCTGGGAGATAGCCCGTCCGCCGCGGAAGCCAGTGGAGTTCATGCGCCGAGCAGGATCGGCTATCATACGCGATAGTTTTTCTGGGCGGATGGTGTTCAGGTTCGTAGTAGAGGAGTTGGTCGGAAGGGCTGCGCTGCTTTGCGCCCGCGGGATGAAGCCTGCAGCCGGTTGGGAATGCGTTCGGAAGAGAGGCGGCGAGATGCGAGGTCCTGGGCGGCGCAGCTCTGGCGTAGGGCGCGGAATCTTCGACTCCACCATGGGGGTCTCCGGTGCCTCTGCTTTGTCCGGCGACGTCCGCATCTGCTCAACGCTCTTGGTGACTTGAGGGGAGAGCTCCAAGGCCTGGGGAGTGGGTGGCTCAGGAGGAAGATTGGGAGCTACCTCCTTCATTTCAGGCACCGCAGGTGAGGGGAACTCCGAACTGACAGCCAAATCGAGATGCTTGACACTTTCATGTTCGAGGGCTTCAATGGGACTCTCCACAGTGGCGGTGGAAGATTTGCTAGTGGCGAGCGTGCTCTCCTCGGTCGAACTGTGCATGCCGTCCTTTTCGCTTAGTTGTTGCTCCTTGACAATAGTACTGAGGGCATTGTGGGTGTCCTCTGGAGACATGGTTGACAACTTGCGGGACACTTCTGGAGTTTCTGGGACAATATCCTTTTCCTCAAGACTTTCGTCGACGGTGGGTATCGAAGACGTGCTTTCATCCCGCTCTAAAAACAGTTTCTTGAGCTGGATGGCCGCAAGCCGACGAATATCCTTTTCGGAAGGGAAGAAGTTCTTCTCGAACTCAGCAAAGGCGTCATCCCAGGCAATAGAATTCTCGTGAATCGCCCTGGCGGCACGGTTCATCGGGATCACTTCGTAGTAACGGGAGGTCATGTACTTCTCCTGCAGGTTGTGGACCAACGCCGTGTGGTCGTCGTTCGCGCGCTGCATCAGCTCTTCAATGGCCGCCTTGCACGCCTCTTGCTTTTCGGGCGCGATTGACTCGATGTTAATACTCCGGATTCGCGTCTTGAGGGAAGTCATAAACCGATCCAGCCGTTCTTTGAATCGATGATACTGTTGATTTTTGATCTTCAAGTCAGAATCAACCTTCCACGTGATAGTAGGCTTCGGGACAATGATCTCATGCAGATTGACTGGGTCCCACTGGACCCTGACAGCGATGTTGTTGAACCCAAAATAACGATAGTGGTCGCGGTGGATGTCATGGGTGCATTCAGAGCTGCGTGGGTGTAGCTCCGTGCTCCAAAAGGTCAACTCCAGATATTTGCCAAATGAGTACTTCCAAGTATTTTCACTCATAGGCATGGGCCCTGTCTCCCGTTGACAGATCCGGCAGCAGCTCCACATGAGTACCGTATTCTGCATGCCGCGGATCCGAGCGGGGTACGACTGCACCATGACGCTCATTTGCCCGTCACCGTGGACATACTGGCGGTGGTGGTTGAACATGGGATCCTCACAGCCATTCGCAGAGCATAAGCTGTCGGCGCCTTGACAGAGGTCCTCCACATATTGCCCAAGTGGGATGTCAGGTAGAAAGAAGTGCTCCAAATCGTGTTCGTTGTAGAAGCTCAGAGCAATGATGTCAGGTCCAGCACAAGGCGTAGATGTTCGCGTGTTGACCATACTGTACAGGACCGCGATGCGCTGATGGTTGAATGGATCAAACAGGCTCGCATTGTTGGTCAGGTACATCTCCCACTGTCGCTTCTGCGTTAGGTAATGATGTCGGGCCTTTTCGTATTCGGCGTTGTGGACAGCGAACAGGAAGTCGCGGACTTGCTTGGACGGCTTCTCCACGACCCTGTGGACCATCTCAGGCTCAACAAGCTCGAAGTGATGCGGGTCGGAGTTCGACGTGTCCTCGGAGTCTGACAGATACTGGTCGCGCAATGATTTGAGCTGTTCTAGTTTCGCTTCCAACTCGCGTGCCTGGGTCAGAAGGTAAGGCTGAGTGAATTTCACAAAGGGGGAAGAGGAAATAACTCTAGTCTGATGCTTCTCAACCACATCGTTGTAGAACGACGGCGTGGCGACCGGAGCAGGCCGCGCGGTTTCAGCCCCAGGTGCCACCGGTTGAGCTTTCACGGCCTCGGACTCCTGTGTGATCATTTCATCGTTGTCCCCCTCGCCATTCTGAACCTTTTCGCTACCGGAAGTCTCTAGGGCCGGGCTAGCTTCCCGCCTTTCGGTATTCAATGTGCCACCAGGCAACACGGCAGGAATCAGGACGAACTCATCGCGCATGACACAAGTCTCGAGCTTGAGGTTGTACACCACAAAGCACATGAACTCAGTTATGCGCTTCAGCTTTCGCAAATACGACATCTCGGCGCCGCGCAGTACGATAGTGCAGCCCAGATCTTTCTGACAGCCGCTGATGTAGACAAATGTCTTCTTCATCTTTCCATGCACGTAGGTCTTGACGTCGAAACTACCGCAGCGGCCTAATTGAGACGGGTCAATAGCGAGCTTGTCCGGGGACGTTATGAGGCGAGTCTGGGTGCACCGTGCCACCGCATTCAGCACCGAGGGCTTGACATTGCAAATAACGGCAATGCCAGCCTGCTCGAGAAAATCCAAGGCCAGCCCGGCGACGTTCTTCTCCACCAGTAGCACCTGTGGATTCAGCGCGGCGATCCGCTTGACGAGATTCCACAGGTATTCGCGCTCCTGCGCGATCACAGGCTCAAGACTCATGAAGTGTTGTTCGTGCCGGGTATATTCAATCGGGAATGCAACAATGGCAATCCGTGGTTGAGGGATACTCCGCGGCATGCTCTTCAGTGCGAGGTTCTTCGTGAATACCACTCCAGAGACATAGCTGGTATCGCCTGGTTTCCCACCTGGGATCTTCTTCAGCTTGATGTAATGACGGACGTCAATATCGTCGTTGCGCTGAATGTCCGGATTGACGTCATCGGTGCACTGAAGCAAGATGGGCCGTAACGCCTTTTCCCACCGCCGTGAGTTCGGAATCTGAGCATCCTGTAACATCTGCTTCAGCATGCGTCGCACGTGCAGCAAGCTCGCCTGGTTGAGCTCAACAACGGGGGCGGAGGCCCCGCGCATCGACGCGCTGCGCATCATCTTGTTCGGCCCGCGGCTGGGCAGAGGGGGGTTCTTCGGGGTGCCAGTTGGCATCAGCGATGCGGGCATATTAGAAGAGAATCCATTCAACAAGCTCTTGCTCTTCGTGCGCCTGGGGGAGGGGCGAGGATGGTAGATGCTACTGACGCTCAAGGTGCGCTTGCGGTTGTGGCGCGAGTTGGCCCTTCCCAGCATACTCATAGTGTCAGCACCACTGGCGTGGCCTATTGGTACATTTCGGTCAGCCCAGGTTTTGCCCCGGCGGACGGATGAGAAAAGGCCCCCAAAGCCTGACCGATCGGTTTCGCCTCTTGTAGGGGAGTGTGGGTCCGAGTTTAGGGTTGCAAATATGCTAGGTGTATCTTCTTCACTCGAACCGTCGTCGGATAGAAAAGGCGCAAGATCAGGGTCAATAATATTGTCGTGGTGGAAGGCAGGGAGCAGAAAGCCTTTGTTCACTGACTCCATATCATGGCCCTGAAAGGGGGCACGGTCATCAGTGAGACCTTTAAGACTTTTCATGTGCTGATGGCCATGGCGTGACAAGTGACGCCTGTGAGTGGAAGATCGTGGGTGGCCACTCAACGACCTGAGTGATCGGGACGAGCTGGGACGCGCTAGAGAAGGCTCATTGTCAAACTCGATGACGGCAGACCGCCGTTTTGACTCCCACGATACAGGGATGCCCATCGTAGGCGTGCCAACGGTCAAGTGGTCATCCTGGGCTCCGGACTCCCAGTTCTGTTGCCCGACCAAGGGTGTCCAGTCTGCAGTGTTGCGAGGGGAAGTTTGATGTGCGACAGAGCCATCGTCTGAGTACTCAGATGAGTCGTCGTCCGTGCCATAAACGATGCCTTCACATCCCGTACACACTCTAATTCTGCCTGACTGCCCAAACATCTTGCCATCGACCAGCGTAGTGCATTTGGAGTCAAAGATATTCCCACAGATGCGGCAGTGATGCTTTCTCCGGAATGCCGAGAAGGTGTCTCCGCAATAGAAGCAGTCCTTCGCATTTTCATCTCGCATCCACAGTTCCTTGGCTAATATCTTGCTCCTCATCCGTGAGATGTGATCTTCGTCAACATGAGTGGGTCTGGGGTGCTCTTCGATATCCTCATAATGCGGACGACGTACGGGGGCGATCATCGTCGCTACCGAGCTAAAGTCGCCTTCGGAAGAGTTTGAACGAGACGGGCGGTAGCCGGGAAGGTGAGAAGCACCTATTTGAAGAAGCGGCGGACGCGAGTTGCTGCCGGCGGCAGACAAGAGGTTTGGCGTGGCAGAAGGTTCCCCCGAGCCTTGGAACGAACCAGACACCTCCGCCAAGGGGCCGGACGAATCCTGTCTAGATCTAAAATCAAGCATTTGCACGAAGGGCGCCCCCTTTGAGGTTGGCGCAGACGTGACCACATTTCGAGGCCTGGCAGGATCCACAGGACCGTCCCTCGAGACCCCAAATCCGACTTGCTTCAGCCTCGTATCTTGTAGCTTAATGCCAGGAACCAAGGGATCGGCTGGCCTGAGCAATATCGTGCCCTCAAGCGAAGCATCCGACGGACGCGGCCTGCTCATAGACGCCTCTCCGCTACTCTGTTTGCGGCGGGCACTATCGGGAGACCGATCACCGCCCTTCGGAGCCCGCACCAGCGACTCCGCACTCCCGGGCTGTAGCCTTTCCTGTGGTGGAGGTGGAAGCTTGCCGGGGAACTCAGAGCTCTCGCTGACTGTGACCGGTGCATCCGAAAATTTTGCCGATAGAGGCGACTGTAGGCGTGAAGAGGGCGTCGATTCCGCGTTGACAGCAGTCGTCGCAACGGAGACTTTGGCCACCAAAGGCTTGGGCTTGACACTTTTGAGAGAGGCGTCATCGGCACTATCGACCGTAGTACCAGACACTGCATCTCTCGCCGCGCCAACTGATGCCTTGATTCGACTGTATAATCCGCTCAAACCGCCTGGAACTATCTCACCCGCGTTGAAGGTTTTGGTCTCATTGCTGCTGGTCGGGCGTGGAGGCGCGGCGAAGTCATCGAACGTAGTGAGGGTATCGGTTCGAGAAGCTGAAGTGTGAATCTGGTCCAGGGCAAGCGACAGCGCCTCTTTGTCCAGCGTCGGCCGAGAGGATATAGAGGAGAGGGCGGAGGAGGCGGACGGACTGCGCGATCGAGCCATGGTGACCGGCGAGGCTCAGCGCGCCAGCCAGCATGTGGGATCACCCGTCAGACAAGGAAGTTGACGGATATGAGCGGTGGAGGATTCTGCGACTCGGGAGTCAGCTTGGAGACGCGCTGGTGAAAGTAGGCAGAGGGCGGGGTGACTGAGTGAGTACCTTTGGGGCGGAGGGAAGTGGAAGCGGACATGAAGGCCTTGGGAAGGAGTGGAAACCGGCGAACGGTTGAAAGGCGAACCGTTGTTGAAGAAGCAAAAGAGAGCGGTCAGGTGTTTGAAATCAAGCAGGAGGGAATGTCTTTGAACGAGATGCGCATGCCTCGTTTGAAGTCAGGCTCAAGATCGACGTCTGACGACATGGCAGGCGGAAGGGGAACAACGATGTTCCAGGACCCCGCCACAGACGCGTGACCCCGTGGTGTCGCGAAACGCAGTCCAAACTTCCTGCCGCAACTCCATACTACGTGCCCAACGCACCTTCGATATGCCGCCTCTATCCTTCTCATCTTGACCACATCGCGACGATTTGGCCTGTCGCTAATTGAGTCATGGGAGTACAACCCTTACAGTAGCTTACTGCAGCCATACATTCTTCTCAACCTCACTCCATTCTTTACTCCGCAACACCTCCCCTCACCACCGTTGCCACCATGGAGACGCAACCTACTCCCCGACTCCCTTACGACGCGTCACAGTCCATGAATAATTGGCTTGCTACATTCATTGTCGAGGAGGTTCACCCCCTCCTTTCCTGGAGGCGCAGTGCTTCAAAAACAGTTCCACCGCTCACCAATCGCTCGACGGGCGCAAGGTATACCGACGCCGACGTCCACGCGACATTCACTTCGAAAAAAGGAGGCCCATACGTCTTGCACATCATTGACGTAAGTCGCGTTCAATTTTCCTTTGCGGAACTTGCTGATATCAGTAGGTCCAAAACAAGCCGGACCCGACTTCCTATCGGAATGCTATCCTCTCCGACGATTATGTATCTATCGCAGTATCCATCACCCCCGGTGCGCTGCAGGCTTTACCGGTCCCGCAGCTCAACCAGCTCTCTCCGGGTGCCATCATTGAATTACATGAGTTCGAGCTGATCTTCACCTGCTACGGCGGTGTTGATTCTGCCGTCAAGCTCATCGTGGAAAAGTTCTCAGTGACCGGAAAGTCTTCCATTCCCAATAAGCCACCTTGGGCTGCGACACTTCCCAAAATCGTGGAGTTCATAAGAGAATTGGATCGGCTCTGTGAGATTGAGATGGCGCCCCCTAATGGGGTAGGAGAGAGTCAATTCGCCACACAGTTTGTGCACAACACAGCATCTCTTCGGGGTCCAGAGCCCCCTCTGCAAGATGGTCAAATCACGCCAGTGATTAAGCAGGAGCTCCCGGATTTTGACTGGGGTGGTACGGTATCTACAAACCTGACCAATGGCCCATCGGAGTCGCTTCTCACGTTCAACGTGCAGTCGGGCATGTTAGTTGGAGACTCGGCCCTGAACCTCGAGACGACACTCGGCGCCACAAAAGACAACCCAGTCCATCTTGACGAGCTTGAATCTGTCCCATCTGCACTCAATGCTCCCGAGTCAGTTGTAACTGCTGAGCCCGACGCCGCGTTGTCCACCGTTGTATCGACCAAGGGTCCTGCGGTTGAGAAATCTGATCCATGGAGCAGCTTTGCTCGTATCACTCGGACGCTCACAGTTATTCCAAAGGATCAAGAGGAGCTTCTCGAGAAACGCACCTCCTGGTTTCCACAGCACCCTGGTGTCTCATTCCCAGTTCTCAACGTGCCGACTTTGTGGTATGAGCGTTATCGTGCTTCGGCTATGCCGAAGAATGCAGACACTCCGAAAGTGGCTGAGGCAATAAACGTCAACAATACTGATTCTGATTCTGACTCTTCCGAGGCGTTGGGCGAAGACGAGTGGCCACTGTCGCCTACTTTGCGGGCACACGATGACGCTTTGCCGTCTGGCACTGATCTTCCACCAGATTCTTCCCCCGTGCGAGATTTGGGCCATGCCGGCAATATGCGCCACAAGGAGCATCAGAAGCGGCCGCTTGCCGAGTCAGCCGATGTACAACAACGGCTCCAGAAGCGTCAAGATCTCCAGGAAGAGGACAGTGAAATGGAAATGGAAATGGATGTTCCCCGAGCCCTCGAAACAGCAGTAGAGACGAATGTAAACATTGACGTCGTAGTCGAAGTAGAAGACACGCCGCAGGTCCGACTTGCTAAGCGGCTCCAGTCCAGCACCTCCACCACATCTGTTCCGCAATCGTCGCTGGAATACACTGGTCAATCTGCGAAGCACAGTGCTCCCACCAGCTTTCAGCCTCCTGGTATCTCCCCCATGTCGGCTGAGAAGACTTTTATTAGCCGAGACCCCGTCCAGAGTGCGATGGATGCTGCGGTGGCAACACAAGTGCAGCATCGTAACGAAGTCCATGAATTATTCCAGACGCAAAGCTTTGGGACGAATTTACCCGCAACCAACTCATCCCCTTTGCGGTCGTCATCAAGCTACCGCGCTGCGTTTGCGTCGTCGGCTTTGAGCACCTCAGCCCTGCCGAGCTCCGGGTTGTCGGCAATTCACGCCCGCAGACGCAGCTTGTCTAGTGCACCTACTGGTTCTCATGAACTGTCCACCGCGGAGCACATGCATGCTGCGTCGCAACCAGAAGCAGTCGGATTTTCCAACAGAGCATCGTTGAACGCGGAATTACGGGCAATGGGGCAGGACAATTCTTTTCCTGCACACCAGACACCCAACGGAGGATCTGAGCAGGGTCCGAATGCCCAAACCCCAACGGCATCTGGAGCCGGCATAATGAATCGTGAGCCGTCTATCAGTCCTGGATTCGTCCCTTCTCCATCTCTGCCAGGTCCCCGGCGCCACTCTATTGAGTCTCAACACTCTCTTCCAGAGAGCCCTCATGCCTTTTCAAACGCAAGCGGCGCCCGGACCCCTATCCAGCAACAGAGTCCGTTTCTTCGACAACCTTCTGCAGTTTCCTCTCATAAGTCGCTGGCACGCGTCCTGGAATACCAGTCGCCTGGTTTTACTCAAGGGTCGCAGCCCCAGTCTGCGCAGCCATCCCCAACTGTTTTCCAGCATCGTTCCGCATCGCCTATGCAGGTTGATCCAACGTCCTTCCAGCAGGCGTCTCCGATATCAGTCAGTTCACGCGGTCACGCATGGGCGCTCGTCCCGACATCCGCCCAAGCTCCCAGTCTTGAGGAGATATATCTCGAGTTCTCCGTAGTGTACCCCGAGTATCACGGAAATATCGGCCATTTCAAGAACATCTGCGTTGAGGCGAGCTCGGCGTCCGAGTTCCGTCCCCATCCATCCCTTTGGGATGACTACGTGATTCGACATGACAAAGACTACCTTCCTTACGTGATTGATCTCGTGAGGAATGGGCAAGAACCAGTTCCTTATTCTGAGTACTACTATGGGACCATCACTCCGCGGTACACGACCCGTGTTCTGACGTTGGAGGCCATGCGAGCCATTGTGTCTCCTGAAGCCAGCCGGTATGTATCTCAAACCCAATCTCGTATGTACTCTAACGTTGTAGTACTCCTTCCGTATCTACTACTACGGATGTCTCAGGTGTTCTGGCTCGCTCCCACGCCCCTCGTCGCAAGGCTTTTGATACGCCTCAGCGTCTTCCTGCGAAGAAGCAGCGTACCATTGAAGCAGCTAACGGCATGGCCGGTGCTTCCTTGACGAACGTGACTAACGGCAAAGTCCTATCTGCAGTAGACTCAGCACTGGTGACCGACCAGGAAATGTCTCCCACTCCTGACATCGAAGCTGACATTGAGAAAGCTAAGGTTTCCGAGAAACCCACCAACGGCAATGTCAATCCAGCTGTGGCGCCGCGTAACCCCGACGCTCCAACTTCGAAGGCCACGGCGCGCCAAACTCTGATCAAGCCCGCCTCCAGCAAACCCCCTCGCCCCGGCACGATCGTCAAAACTACAAAGCCTCAGGCTACGAAACCTGAGGTCCCTGCGAAGCCCGCCTCTAGCTTTAACAGCAATGGCGGTTTCGTTGTTCCGCCTAAGCCGGTCAGAAAGAGCTTTCCCAGCAATCTTGACGGGACAGGTGAAAAGGTCAAGAAGAGGTCTTCCTCTAAGTTGTCTCGCCAGTCGCTACCGGGAAGCTCCTCCACCCCGAGCAGCACTGCCGAATCCACCAGCAAACCCACGAAGAAGCCCGCTAGCAAAATCACCAAGGGTAGCACACTTGCTCCGGGTACTTCGTCTCAAGGTCGCTCGAAAAGTATAATCCCCCTTCCGGATTTGACCAGTGCTAACGTTTAAGCAGATCCTTACCATGGCAAACGCTTTTGAGCGGCTGCTGAGCGATCCCAAACTGAGGCTCCCCTGCCTTCTCCTTCTCAGGCCGAAACTGCCAGACACGCTATTTGATTCGTCACTAGCGCATATCTGGGTTTCACGGTTGTGCGGGCTTAGTATGGAGATGTGCGAATGAGAGGACACGACCTTTTCCGCTTGCATTTTTCATAGCTGATGGCGTTCTCGGTGGCTTGTTATACCCCCAGTTGCACAGTTCATATATTTCCTTGAGCTCGTTTTAGACTTATTCAGACAGCGGCTCTGGATAGGTACTGGCTCATGATAACTCATCGTTCCCCCCATTTACCTTGTTGATGTGATGTGTGGGATGCATGCTTGTGATTTAAGGTGTCTCATCAAATACTATGCTTACGGTCAGTCCCAACGAGTGACAACCGCGACTCAATGCCCAAGGCAGCGGGACCAAAATGTTGAGATAAAAAAAAAACAAAGAATCAAGCTGCTTAAGCTTGCCCCCTGACAGAGTTGAACTATCGACCTCGGCATTGACTGTTGTGAACAGGTACTAGTGCCGCGCTCTACCAACTGAGCTAAAGGGGCTGGTGTTGCTCAAGCATGCTGATGGTGGGCATCCTATCCGGACCATTCCATGTACTCACTAGTACATGAACTAGGCACTATCGATCCGACGGACATACGATCGCCACAGTGAGGATACAGATTAGACATTGCTCAGATTACCAGCCATACGAACACCGCCCATCCCACAATTTGCTCCGAACAACAGAACACCACATCTAGACAAAGGCAAAAGCCTCTACAACCCCGCAATCGCCTTCCGCAGCACCTCAAGCGTCCTCTCACCCACCGCCCCCTCCTCCCCCTTCCCACTCTTCATAACCCACGCCACATCACTCTGCATCCCAAGCGGGATATAACACGCACTCCTCGCCTTCTCCAGACTATCCTTGAGCCGACTCGTATGCTCCCACTCGCGGGCCGCAACCTCCGCCCGCTCAATCACCTTCCGCGGAATGCCACACATCGCCGCGCAATGCATGCCGAAACTGCCCTCCGCAACGCCGCGCTCGAGTTTATACAAAAAGGTCACGCGGCGCTCCGCCTCATCGACCTCAATCGCCATGCGCGCCGGGCGGATCTCCGGATGTCCCGCGAATTCAGCAGCGAGGCTGTGGTAATGCGTAGCAAAGAACCCAACACACCCAATCCGCGTCGCAACATCGTGCAGCACGGCCTGCGCCACCGCCACGCCATCGTAGCTACTCGTCCCCCGGCCCAGCTCGTCCAGGATAACGAGGGAGCGCGGCGTGGCCTCGGCGAGGATTTTCTTGGTCTCGGAGAGCTCGACGAAGAACGTCGATTGCGCGGCGAAAATGTTGTCGAAAGCCCCGAGGCGCGACATGATGCGGTCGATAGGCGTGAGGCGCGCGGATGCGCAGGGTAGGTGGCACCCGACCTGGGCGAGGATGGCGGCGATGCAGGTCATGCGCAGGACCGTCGATTTACCCGCTGCGTTGGCGCCGGTGAGGAGGTCGATGAGCGGCGCGGAGCCGCCGAGTTTGATATCATTAGGGATGAAGTCGTCGACTTTGGCGATCATGCATGGGTGGCGCAGGTCTTCGAATTCTACGACTGTGCGCGCGGAGTTGACGAACTCAGGGCGGCAGCTGGGGGATCCGAGGCTGGAGGATGCTTTTGCGAGACTGATTAGGCAGTCGAGTTGGGCGATGATGCGGACGGCGGCGAGCCAGATGGTGTAGTCTTCGTCGAAGCGGGCGTAGACGCGGCCGGCTACTTTGCGTGAGATTTGGCCGTGCGTTTCTTGCGCTTCTTGTAGACGCCGAACTAGGTTCCGCAGCTCGGGGCTGTAGAAGCGCTTGACTTGCTTGGTGGCGGACATTTGGTCCCAGCCCTTGGGCACGGTCTTGATCTTGACCGGCACCTCGAGCTGGTAGATCTCCTTGCCGTTGTCGCGGTAGACGATGGAGCTGGAGGAGAGCTTCTTGCGCACTTCTTTGAGGTAGGCGTCCAGCTCGCTCAAGATGCCGTTGACCTTGTCTTGGCTCTCATCGTAGTCCTCTTCGACACCACGCTGCGGCACGAGGATACCCTCCTCGCGCGCCTTGGTGCGGTCGAAGGCGTCCTTCCAGAAGTCCAGCTTGCCAGCCAGGTCAGGCATCGACGACAGCAGCTGCCCGATGACACCCTCGCCCGCAGGAAGTTCGTCCAAAAGACTCATCGTGTACTCGATCTGCTCGAAGCCCTCGACAACGCGGACGAAGTCCTGCGCCTTGATACTGCCAGCATGAATACGAGACAGCAGGCGCTCGAGGTCAGGAATCTTGCTCAAGGATGACGTGAAGTTGCTGGTTAAGGCGGAATCGGCCATGATGGCTTCGACGGCGTCAAGGCGCGCATTGATCTTAGCGGCATCGGCGAGCGGGTGGCAGACCCACTGCCGCAGCATGCGCTTGCCGAAGGGCGTGACACAACGGTTGATCATCTGGAACAAGGTTCCCTCGGCGCCACCATCGAAGGTGTTTGCGAAGATCTCGAGGTTGATGAGGGTTTGCCCGTCCAGAACCAAGCTAGTAGCCTTACGAATCGGATCGTACCAGGTAAAGTTCCCGAGGGAGATGAGCTCCTGGTCGCGTTTAACAAGACGGAGATATTGGAGCAATGCACCGAAGGCGGACATCACAACCTCCTTCTCGCGTGCTTCTTCGAGCGCCTTGGGCCACGCATTAGCTCCGTCATCCGACTTGAAGTAGTCGCTCCCATCAATGTCGCGGCAAGCAACGTCGGCCTCCAAGAACTCCTTGCCAGGCTTGAGGTAGTTCCAGAGCGTAGTAGGCCCGGTGTTGTTCTTCAAGATACGAAGCGCTTTAGTAGAGATGCAACCCTAGGGGTGTTAATTAACGAAACATACGAAAGAACACTCCATACCTTTTCGAGCAGAAGCTCAGCAGGTCGAATCTGAGCGACGAAGGTCTCGAACTTGGTAATGTCGACGTCATCGACAAATTCCGAGAGCTGGAATTGAGCGGTGGCGGTGTCGACAAAGGCGATACCGAAAACCGGGCGACCATCTTCTTCAGACTCCTTAATGGCAACGCAGTACGTGGCCATGTCGTCTTGCAACATGCCGGGGTCGACGAGGGTGCCCAGCGTCAGCACACTGGCCAGCTCGCGCTTGATGATCTTCTCCTCCTTCTTGCTCTTCGGGCCCGAATCATCCCGCTCTCGCATCTCCTTCGCAAGCGCACTCTCCATCTGATCCACGCGAGCAATCTTGAAGCCCTTGGCAAGGAACTGGTTCGCCCATAGATCCAGACTCGCCTCTGGGACTCCGACCATACGCATATTGACACGGTCGGTGAGCTTGAGGTCGAACAGCTGGTGGCCAATGGTGGCATCGTTCTCGTAGAGTTCATAGAACTTGCCCTTCTTGAAGAAGACGATGGTGTCCCAGAGCTTGCACTTGATCTCCCAGTACTGCTTTTCAAACGGCGAGAATTTGTTCCAAGCACCGGGGGGGATAAAGATGGTCCGCGGGTCATAGTCGGGGTGACCGATGGGGTTTCTATCCGCATCCTTAATGTTGGCTAACCATGGATACCGCTGGTCAGGCTCGCTCATGTGTGCCTTCTGCTTCTTGTCTGACTTCTTGGCCTCAACCGGTTTCCTATAAGGATTGCGCGGACCGGGATTCTCAGGATCATACGCCCACTGTGAAGCCGTAGCCGTGGGCCCGTCCATTTCCACATCTTCATTGTCGGTGGACGGGCGCGGAGGGGACGACGGGATCGCCTTGCGTGCTTTCGGTGCGGACCGCTTGCGCTTATTTGAGGCTGCAACGTCATCATCAGAGTCATCAGGAACGACAAAGTTGTCCATGTCTGGTACGTCAGCTAGGGTTATGAAACTGGACATAGAACATGCCTTCTTCGGCCGCAAGCATGGCGGCCTCCGTGTCCGCATCAAGGCCGAACTCGTCGTCAGAATCTTCAATGGCCGTCTTTCTGCGCTTGCTGGGGTTCACTCTACGCCGGTTTGCGTCGACAGGTTTGAAGACCTCGTCGATATTGGCCTCATCTTCCGACTCCGCGTATTTAACGGCCTTCCTCCCCTGAAGTTGTCAGTGCGGAAAATATATCGCAATTACATCACATACCTTCTTCACTGGTGAGCTAGGCATGTCGTCTGCGTCCTCGCCAGCACGCTTCACTGCGGCAGGACGAGAAGCCCGACCATTCTCCTTGTTGCGCCCAGTGGTCAGGGGACTAGAAAGAGCAACCGGATCACTGCTTGGAACCGGCGTATTGCGGTCAACGGGAGTCGCGGCAAGGCGCGTCGCGAGGTTTGCCGGCTTAGGCGTGGTCTTTGAGAAGAAACCCAGGATGCTTTTCTGGCCCTTCAGGGTGGACTGCGACGGCGTCTTTTTGACTGAGCCTTTTGGCGTTGAAGCCGCGCTGTCGTTTCCCTTAGCCATTGTGAAGGCTGGGAAACGGTTCTGCAGAGGTAAAAGAGGTTGTGCGAAGGTTTGTTTTGGGGGGTGAAGTTGGGGGTTGCAATGGACGGGTCGAAAGTGCAGCGGGAAATGGGTTCACGTCAACGCGTTGGCGCGCCTTCACGCGAAAGGTGCCGGGTTATCGGGTCCAAGCTCCACCACGCCAAGTTTCTTTTGATGCGAGATTGGGAGATCCCTAGGCTTCCCCGGCCGCTTGGCATCAGACCCCATTTTCTTTCCAATGGCTTCAAGTCCAATACTCCTGCGCGGGAGGTTCGCGGCGCGATATGTAAGTCGAGGCTGTTCAGTGCGCTATGGTCTGCCGATTGTGCAAAGGCGCAAAGCCTCTCAACTTTCGCCGTCCGACGTCGATGAGGAATGGAAAGCGTTGGCACAAGAAATCAAAGCGGGCCGGAGAAAAAGCGTTTTGAGAGTGCTTGAGGAGCGTGGATATGTCAATCAGATAGCTGGGTACTGGGAATGGAACAATCTTTTGAACTGTGCTAACAGTTCCCCAGAACCCGTGATGATCTCGAAACCCTTCTGACAGAGAAGCGGGTCGGTGTGTACGTCGGCATAGATCCCACTGCCCAGAGCCTGCACGTCGGCCACATGGTGCCGTTTATGGCTCTCTTTTGGATGTACTTGCATGGGTACTACGCGGTGTCGTTGGTAGGTTGCTGCCGGTTGAAGAGTCTGAGGCTGACATCTTTAGATGGGCGGAGGTACCGCAGCTATCGGAGATCCATCTCACCGACTGACGGCACGCAACGAGATGGCCCGTGAAACCCGCGAAAAGAATGCTATTGAAATGCATCAGCAACTTGCAGACCTCTGGGTCAAAGTTGAAGCGCTGGCAGCTAAGCACGGCTTCCAGCAACAAGGTCCCATCAGAAGGGTCGTCCTCAACAACAGAGACTGGCTCGGCTCGGTTAACATAATCGACTTCCTAAGTGAAATGGGCTCCAGAGCGCGCCTTGGAGCGATGTTGAGCCGCGATACGTACGTGCTAAACCGCCTAGCTGATGTTGACTAACGTTGCCAGTGTCAAGAATCGGATTGAGAAGGGAGATGGCATGGCCTTTTCAGAATTCACCTATCCCATTCTTCAAGCATGGGACTGGTGGCACCTGTACCAGTATGGAGGCGTACAGCTCCAAATAGGTGGTGCCGACCAGTACGGAAACATTGTCAGCGGCATAGATCTCGCTGGTTACTGCGCACGCGAAATGATCGCCGAAATCGGAGGTGACGAGGCCAAAGCAACTCTGATGGGCTTTACCGTCCCATTACTGACCACCTCATCCGGTGAGAAGTTCGGGAAAAGCGCTGGAAACGCAGTTTGGTTGAATCCGGCCTTAACTAGCTCCTTTGATCTCTACGGAGTGAGTTTGCCGATACCGCACTGACTCTTGCTCACATCTACAGTACTTTGTATCTACCCCCGACGCTGACGTTGAGCGCCTCCTAAAACTCTTTACTTTTCTCCCACTACCAACGATTCAGGAGACCATTAAAGCCCACAACGTCGACCCTGGTAAACGCATAGCCCAACACCTACTTGCGCGGCAATTCGTCGAACTCGCGCATGGCGCCCATGCCGCAGAAGCCGCCGAAGCCGAACACCGCGCACTGTTTGCAAAGCGGCACACTCTCAACGTCTCGGATCTAATTGAAAATACCGCTGAACCTGGCTCAAAACGCTCAACCCCCGCAATCTTCCTTCCCCGCTCTGCTGTCTTTGGTCAGTCCTTCGCATCCGTTTTGCACAGTGCCGGCGCAGTCAAGTCCCTCGGCGCGGCGAAGAGACTGATTAAGTCTGGCGGGGCGTATGTGCGCTCTGTCCCCGACGATGACACGCAAGGCAGGGCCTATCTGTCTATCAAAAAACTGCCCCAGGACACGGTCGCTGACGAATACGTCATGCCGGAAAAGAATGTTTTGGTTCTGCGGGTGGGGAAGCGGAGGGTCAGAGTCATTCAGGTCACAAAAGAAGAGTGAGAAGCGCGGTGTCGTCGAAAGCATCGGTCATGCTTAGCCCAATATAGAGACCCACCCCTCTCAGCTACTTGTACAGTACATATGCGAAACCTCGCTCTTCAAAAACCAGTGCACAAACCCGAAAGCAAAACGCCCTTACTTGATCCCGTAGTATGCCCAACACCTTTTACAGTCATCGTGCGGTTGAGCTCAACGCTTCACTCTCTTCCTCAAGTTCCTCGGTTCCAGGGGTTCCGGTGAGCGTTTCGTTGTCAGCTTCCTCGGCTTCGCTGCGCTCTTCTTAGGCTCCGTCTTGGGAGCAGGTCCTTTCTTGCTGACTGCTTTCGCTTTCTTCGAACCAGGTGCGACTTCTGTCTTCTGATCCGCTTTCACTTCAACTTTTACCTTCTCATCCTCCTTCACCTTCTTGTCCTCTTCCATCTTCTTGTCCTCCTTCATCTCCTCTTCTTCTTCCTCCACCACCTCCTCCTCTCCCTTCAAGTCCGTCAAATCGACATCATCCGCATCAAGATCAACCCCCATCCTCGCAAGCACATACGCCACCCTCTCCACCTCATCCGCCCTTACCTCCCTCCCCAATCCCCCCAACCTCTCCCTCAACTCCTTCACCCTCTTCGCCAGCACCCGATACTCAGCCGCCGTATACTTAATCTTCCTCTCCCATTCCCCCTCCCCTGAATCCCTCCAGCATACCCAGCGAAACACCTCATCCGAAAAAAACACCCCCCCCACCGGATCCCCCACACTCAACACCAGCGACGCCGTCGCCGGCCCCACGCCCCTCAACCCACAAAGAATCTTCAACGCCTCCCCACCCGCATCCTTACTCTCCGCATACACCCCAAACGCCCTACGCGTCGTCTCCTCGACCACGTCGGCAGCGTTCGATTCCACGAGTGCCAGCAGCCGCGGGCGGAACGTGCCGTGCTTCCTGCTCTACTCAGCGCGGCTATTCGTAGAATCACTGGCAGTGAGCTTACAGCTTCCAGGTCACTAATTGCAGCAGGTCGACGTGCTTGAGGTACGGAGGCGTGCGCGACGCGACGAGGCGGGGGATGGCGGTGTAGCGGTGGACATCGAGGGTGGCGAGGGGGGGGGCGATGTGGGATGGGTAGCGGGAGAGGAGGGTGTCGAAGGCGTGGGGGGTTATGTTTGTGTATTGGAGGTTGGCCATGGCTGAGGTCGTGGAGGGTGACGGCCTGGTGGGTACATCCGTAGATTAGGGTTAGGGTGAGGTTCGCGATGTGGCGTTAATAGTTAGCCGTGTCTTGGCGCGTACGTTTGTCGGTGGGGCAGGGGGGTACGGGTATCGTCTGGGGGACTCGGCAGGATCCGACGCTACGTACTCAACCACCGTTTTCGTGTTTGTTTGTTCTTTCTGCAAAGTGTTCCGTGATTCCTGAGACGATATCTTGCTACAGTTCTCGAAGGCGAATATTGCACCCACTTGTCTCGATCCGACGAGAACACCGGCTTGTGAGTGTCTCTTGCTTTTTCGCCGCTTTCGTGTTAGCTCAGCCCTATGGGTAAGGAGCTCCCGGCGGGCAGGGAGGGCGAAGTCAACTCCATGATCATTTGGCACAGTTGAGATTTGCGCTGACGGCGTCCGGCTGATTATTTGGGACGGTGCTGTTACTTATGACACTTCTGCTGGGAAAGCATACGTAGTACCTGCAAGGGCGGTTGGTAATAGCGATGTCAACTACATGATAACTTGGTGATGGTTGAGATGGACCCATTGCACCTTGATGGTGTCCATCTGGTGATGATCGGACGGAAGTTTGTTTCTCTCTAGCGCTTGGAGTGCGTACACTAATGACGCTTCAGAAACGGGTTTTCTTCATTCAACTTATGAGGAGACGTGTTGCGGACCGCTAATGTGACCTTCCCTAGGATCGGCATTTCACCACACCGAGATCTGAGAAGCTACAGCCTATACACCGCACACACGCCACATATGTTCCTCTCTAGGGCTACTACTTGGAGGCTACGCTACACTAGCTTTCTCATCTATGTGTATAATAGGCTTTCGAATCCAGTGGGTTCAAGTCCCTGAAGCGACCCAAAGATCCACGAAAAGCCGACGTACGCAGGTACGGCCAGAGTGCCGTGTTCCGTCTCGCCATGTATAAAGGCTGCCGTCAACTTCTACAGAACTCAACTCACTTCACTCGCAGCACTCCTCAACTTTCCTAGACACCCACAACCAACTTCAATTATCCCAAGCCAACCATCTACCAAGTAAGTCTCACCCAGGCCTCCCATCCCCAACTCCATCAGACTCCAACTAGCCCCCACAAAGCCAGCACAATGGACTCCCTCACTCTCACGGCCCTCACCTTCCTCCTATCCCTCGCCATCCCCCTCGTCCAAGCAGGCTGCGCAGCCCCCACTCCAACTGGAACTCGCATCAACGACCTCGACACCATCGTCCCAGGCCCCTGCCAAACACACGGCTCCAAATGCACCACCACGGTGCTCCACAACGGCAACCAAGATTTCTACAAGCCGTGTTTCACATACCTTACAACCAAGACCTCCACCGCGGTCGTCGAGTGCGGGGGGTGCGACCTGCACGTCAAGCGTTGGAACCAAGACGTGCCGCATAAGACCACGGGCTGCGGCTCTGCTCCCCTCTGGCTCCCTTGGGACGATGCCTGGGTCACGACCGAGGTGCTGTGCGAGGGGACGTTGGCGACGCCCGTTGTTGATGAGAGGATTAGGAAGGTGGTGCCGGGGGACCTTGTAACCGAAACGAGTTCTTGATGTAATGGGCTGATTTGTTGCTAGGGCGTTGTTGAGTACAGGTGTAAACGGCTGGTTGCAATGACTTTCCATGATTTCATCTCTATAGCTAGAACTAGAACTAATTTTGCTTTTCCCAACCTGTATCCAATTTATCGCGGCCCAGCCCACCAACATCCCATCAACACCATCTACTCCCTCCCCCTCATAATAATCTCCCTCAACACCTCCCCCTCCCCCGAACTCTCCACCATCCCCCTAAACACCCCCCCCTCAATCCCCAAAAGCACCCTGGGAGAATCATACTCCACCGCCCGTCCCCCACTCATAACCAAAATCCTATCAAAATCCACAATCGTACTCAACCGATGCGCAATAACAAGCAACGTACTCCCCTCAAACTCCTCCCGTATACTCCGCTGAATCAACCCGTCGGTAACCTTGTCCACCGCACTCGTCGCCTCATCAAGGACCATAAGCTGCGGCCGCGCCACGATGGCCCGCGCCAGGCAGAGGAGTTGCCGTTGGCCCTGACTCAAATTCTGCCCCCCCTCACTAATCGCACTCCCAAGACTAGCAAACACATTCGTATTCCCCGGCGTCTGCGTCCCATCCACCGGCGTAGCAACCCCACTCCCCTCCTCCCCACCCACAAGCTGCACCCGCACCAGCGCCTCCCTCAGCTCCTCATCCCCATGCCTCTCAAACGGATCGAGGTTACTCCTCACCGTCCCCGAGAACAACACCGGATCCTGTGGTATAATCGCCAAACGGGACCGCAGCACCCCGAGCCGGATGGACGCGATATCTAGCCCGTCGATCACGATACTTCCCTTCCGCGCCTCTAGGAAGCGGAACAGTGCGAGCGTGAGCGAGCTTTTGCCGGCGCCCGTCCGCCCGACTACGCCCACGCGCTCGCCCTTGCCGACTTTGAACGTCAAGCCCGTAAGCACGGGCGGCAGGTCGGGTGCGTAGGCGACTTCCAGGTCGCGGACGTGGACTTCGCCGCCGCTGGGCCAGGCGGCGGGGGGATCGGCGCCGGCATCGGGTTCGGTGGGGAGGTCTGTGTACTCGAGGATGCGCTCTGCGGCGTTCATGCCGAGCTCTACCTGCGCAAAATTACGCAACAACGCAGAGACAACCTCGGTGTAGTGCAGGGTGAAGCCGAGGGCGAAGCCCGACAGTGCGGCGTCCATGCCCTTGAGGCTGACGACGAGCGTGGCGACGACGAAGCTGAACAGCGCGCCGACGACGGCGAAGCGGCTCCCGAGCCAGCGGTTTAGCAGCCATTGGTAGTAGAGCGCGCGGGCGTGGATATCGACGCGCGTGAACATAGCATTGGTGAAGGTGGGCGTTTTGTCAAACGCGCGGATGGTGGTCACGCCCGCCAGCGCCGCGGAAAAAAAGTCAAAAATCGGGGATTTGGCGGTGGACTCGAGGCGCTTCATCTGGCGCGCGGCATTGAGGTAGTACAAGCTGTAGTGCGTGCAGACGAGGAGGAGCAGCGCGGCGCAGAGCACCATCCAGGGGCTAACGATGATGCCCGCCGCGAACACGCCGATGACCATCATGATGTAGGTGACGCAGGCGGCGAGGCTGTTCGCGACGCTCATGTCTGTGACGTTGAAGTCAGCGGTGAAGCGGTTAAGCACGCGGCCGACGGGGACGGTGTCGAGCCAGCGGAGCGGGGCGCGCAGCACGACGTGGAGCATGGAGCGGAAGAGGAGGCGTGAGGCTTTGATGGAGCCGGAGAAGATCCAGAGCCAGCGGAGGGCGCCGGTGAGTACCATTCCGGAGGCGAAGCCGGTGTATAGGGAGAGGTAGAATTTAAGGGAGGCGGGGAATTCGGTGGTGCGTAGGGGGGCGGAGATGATGAATGTGGACGTTGTGGGCGCCCAGGCGGCGCTGAAGGACTCGGCTTTGTACTGCTGGGTCCAGAGGCGGAGAACCCAGGACTTGGGGGTCAGCAAGATAGGGTGGGATAAGGATGGAGGGGACTTACGCGTGCGAGCACGATGGACTGGTATCCGCTGAAGATGACGATGACGACGACCCAGAAGGGCACGCCGCCGCAGGCATCGAGATACCGCGTGTACACATGCCAGCGGATCCAGCCCTCCTCGCGCGTCTCCTCCTCGACGAACTTGCGCGGCGCCTTCGGGGCCCCGTCGATGATGTCCGCGGTCGGGGGCTTCGTGGCTCCGTTCTCGCCGTTTGCCGTACCGTTCGTTGTGCCATTCGCCGTGTCGTTGGGCGCTCCGTTCTCGGCTTCGTGGAAGAGCGCCACGCGCTCGGCTATGGTTTCTTCGGCCTCGGTGTCATCGGTAAGCACGGGTTGGGGCTCGCCGTCTTCGGTCCGCTGCACATAGCCCGCATACTCCACCGTGCCGTTCCCGAGCCGAACCTCGTACTTCGTCCGCGGGGCACACAGCGCCACATGGTGCGTAACCAGCACCCTCGTTCGGCCCTCACAGATATCGCCCGTAAGCGCATGCTCGAAGATATGCTTCCCAACATGCGCATCCACCGCCGAGAAAATATCATCCAGAATCAATATCCCAGCGCGCGAGTACAGTGCGCGGGCAAGCGTGATCCGCCACCGCTGCCCACCCGAGAGATTAATCCCACTAGCCCCAATCTCCGTCGAATCGCCGTCGGGCAAGATAGCCAGATCCGCATCCAGCGCACACGCCGAGATGACAGCCCGGTAGCGGCTCTCATCCAGCGGCAGGCCAAAGGTGACATTGGCGCGGAACGACGCGTTCTCGATCCACGGCTGCTGGCCCACGTATGCGATCGCGCTCTCCAGAATCCAGTTCCCGGGATGGGCCTTGTCGTCGTGCCGCTCGTGCTCCGGCAGCGGCCGCGGAACCTTAATACTCCCGGCGAGAACCTCGACTTCGCCTAGGATGGCGGCGAGGAGCAGACTCTTGCCCGAGCCCGTGCGGCCGGATACGACGCTCAGTTCGCCGGGCGGGAAGGCGAGATTGACGTGCCGGAGGGTAAACGCCTCGGGGTCAGGCTCGCCCGCAGGCCACGCAATGCTCGCATCCACCATTTCGATAGTCTCGCCGTTCTGCGTGACATCGCCGCGCTCGGGACCCTCGAGGTAGGTATTGATACGCTTGAAGCTGACCCACGCATCCATGAGGTTCGTCGTCATCTCCGGGATCCAGGCGAGGACGTTCTCGATCTGGCTGAAGAGCGAGATGCTAGTGAAGGCGACGCTGGGCGGCAGCCCGCCGTGCAGAAGCGTGTACGTCGTGATCGTGACCGCAGACAGCAGGACAGGGCCACCGATCCAAACCGCCATGAGGCACACATCGGCCATCATCGCACCCCACACAGCCTTAAGCTCCTTCTCCCTTACCGCCATAATGCGGTTCTCCCACGCATCCTCCAACGCCGCAAACTTAATCTGACGAATCCCGCTCAGCGCCTCATTCAGCACCGCCAGCTTCCGGTCGCGCGCCGCCATAACCTCGTCCTGCTTCGTCGTATACTGGCGCGTAAAGTGGATATTCAGCGGAATGATAATAAGCTGCAGACTCAACCCAGCCGCCAGACTCGGCAGGCCCAGCAGCTTGTACGCAAAGGTCAGAGCCATGATGAGCCGACACGCGGCGCCGAGGAGCATGCTGTTCAGGTTGGCGGCGTCGCCGACGCGCTTTGCGTCTACGCCGATGAGGTTGATGACGCCCTGGCGCGTCTTCTGCATGCTGGCGTTGGCGTCGTCGTCTTCGGCTTTGGCTTCGGGCTTCTTGCCGCCGTCGTCGCCTTTGACCGGAGGAACCGCTTCCTCGGTGCCATCCGCCTCGGCTAGGTCGGCGGGTTCGACGGTTGTGGATTCCTTCTTCGGGTCTACGCCTTTGATGTCCTTCCGCCGCATCGCCTTTGTGAAGATGAGCGCCGCGAGCTGTACGCGGAGGGGGATATTGAGCATGCCATAGCCAACCCACCTGTCCGGTCAGCCTTGCCTGCGTATAAACCCGTGAGAGACCTACCAGAACCAATTATTCACAAAGCCCGCCACAACTATCCCCACCGCCAACGCAAAAACCCAAACCAATGCCCCCGCCGTACTCACCCTCCCCCCCGCATCTCTCGCCTCCAATATCCTCAGCAGATTATACATCGCAATCTGCGGCCCAATCATAAGCACCGCATCAACAACCGTCAAAAAATACTGCAACCCAAACTGCGGCGCATGATGCCTGAGCAGCCTCCACAACGCCGTCCTTCCCCCGGCAGTCGCCTCATACGCATCGAACAAATCCCGCGCCCTCACCCTATGATCCAACACCGGCAAGTCTTCGTACTCGAACTGCTTGCCCCCGCGACACGCCTCGATGATGTAGCTAGGCCACGCAAACGTAACGCGCCCCAGCATGCTGGCGGCCATTTCGCCGTCCACGCGCCGGCCCCCGCTGTACACGATCGGTTTGCGCGGGTAGGCGATGCTAAGCAAGAAGCCGGATATGCAGAGCGCGAGGCTGCTGGTCGCGGCGCCGAAGCGTAGGTTGTGCTCATGGTGTAGGAGGGCGTAGAAGGAGATGGCGTACGGGCCGAGGGCGAGGAGGTAGGACACGCTGCCGAGGAGCGCGAGGTCGAAGCGTTGGAGCGGATCTCTTGCGCGGAGCACGTAGAGCTGCTGGAGGGCGAGGAGTGCCTACAATTGTCAGCCATTGCCCTCCCTTCCGAGTTCCACGGCGCAAGGCTGATTCCCGCGGCCCTGCCGACACCGGAGGTAACTCACCCAAACACCCAACCTAACCCACTCCTCCACTCCGCCAAAATGCCGCCTCACCGCCGTCTCGTAGAGCACGCCCGCAACTGCGATCCCAAAGCCGAGCAGCACGATCAAGCTCCCAAGCACATTTTGCACCTTGACGGAAAAGGCTCGCTGACTCTCCTCGCTCGCAATCCCGTCCTTGTCCTGGTAAAGATGCCCATCAACCTTCTCATCATACGGTCTTCTCCTCAATTTCGTCGACGCGAACCCAGCAGACACAGCAACTCCCGCCGCCACCGCAATTTGAAGCCCGAGGTCCCAGGCGAGCATCGTGTCTCGCAATTCAATCCGCGCGTCCGGTGTCAGCACAATTCAATCCAAGATTCCGTATCAATCTTCCTTAAATCTCCCTCTTATCAAAAAATCCCACAATCAAACTATCCACTCTCAAAAGAAATCTCAAAACCAGCACCTCACAAACACCTGCCCCCCCCTCACTCTAAGTACCGTCCACCAAAAAACACCCCACCAGTCAGCCGCGCCCGCGCGAGGCTCGGAAGGCAGCCCAGCGCGGATCCGCGCACCTTCCAATCCGAAGCGGACACCGGCGGTGTGTAGGTACACAGTAGCGCAGCTGCGCGCTCCATGCATGCGCGCATGCGCACCGGCACGGTCCCGGCAAGCTGCGGCCTCGCGGCCTGGACCTTGCCTTCGCTGCACGCGACGCCACGGCTAGGGAGGAAGGCAACGGGAAAAGGGCATGAGAAGCTGGGGGGGGGCTGTTGGGGGGGGGGGGGGGGACAGGTAGGGCTGATGCTGGGCGCGGGATCTATCGGGTATATTGAGCATGGTCGGGGGAGGAGAAGGTGGGGGGGAGATGGTGGGGTGAAAAGTGGTAGAGGACGTCGCGGTCGGAAAAGGCGCGCGAGGTGCAGGTCCGGGCTTGGGGCGCCTTGAGGACCCGGTACATTCGGGGGAGGCAGTAGATGACTCCGCTGAGGGACAGGAATGCGCATACGGTAAGGCGCTTTTGATCGGCTCTTTCGCGGTGAAACCGTAGACTCATAGATGAATTTTCCCGACTTTTTGCAATCCCTTGACTTGACAAGGCAGGTATGTAGACCGTTTGGCTGAAAATAGGCACTTGGAGAGGAGGGGCGAGGGTTGCAAGCGAAGCCTGTACAAGCTTTAGCTTGCCCTAGCCCGCAGAGCTCCGCAGAGCTGAATATTGCCCCATTGGGCTATCAGGACCATGAAGATCAGGCAGAAACATTCTGATGTTATCGAAGGATTCACCTCCCCGTCCCCTCAGGAACATACGCATGACCGCTTAACCGCGGCTACCGTAGAAGGCGACAACTCGCTCTCCCTTCCCCCACCATCCCTCACCTGCATTACGAAGCACATCATTAGGCAACAGCTTCAGGCCCGATTCCCTCAAACAGGGAGAGCAAAAAAGTTTAACGCAACACGATATCAAAGTGTAAGTAGAAGAAAAGGAAGCGAATCCCCGAACATGTAGCGCCTGACCGCATGAAAACCCCGTCGAATTGCAATGTGCAGCCCCTGCAGGTATCGTCCTCAGTAGGTATTCCAACTCCAGACGCCCCACTAGCCCCCCTGGTCAAGAATTTCCCGCCTCCAGCAGTTCCTCTAGAAGATTTCAGCCCAGCCAACTTAAGACCAGGGCCTAGTGCCCGGCAACCACAGCCGCCCTTTCCTGGCTTCTGCCGCGCTTCTCGCCGTTTTCGCCGTTGGACCGGATGACATAGTCGTCCTCGACCTCGTCCTCCGAATCCGCCTCCACGTTGTGTGTCTCCGCGGCCTCGAGCTGGCGCGTGTTTTCCGGCTCCCACTCATCCGAATCGGGGCTGCGGAGCGGTTTGTCTTGGCCCGAGAGATCGTGACCCTCGTTGTGGCGCTGGGCGATGCGGTTCTTGCGGCGCTGGGAGAGGGTGCGTGCGCGGGTTGAGAGGCTGGTGGTGACGGAGGCGTTCTTCTGCACCCAGTTCGTGAGCGCGTCTTCGCAGTCCTGGATGATGCTGCGGATACGTCAGCCACGTTTGTTTACCACCCGGTCGCTACTTACGCTTTGCTCGCGTCGTAGCCGTCATACGCGCCGCGCGTCTCGCCGGGCGTGACGGGCACGTCGTCGATCAGCTGCAGGAGGTGCTTGCCGTACCCCGCGATGATGGCCACCTTCTCGCTGTGCTCCTTCAGCGCGTCGAACTGGTACTCAAACGCCTGCTTGATCTTGTTGCGAGTGATGTTGGAGAGCTGTGCCTCGGCGACCAGCGATTCCGCTTCGGCGCGCACCAGTTCCTGCTCTAGGATCATGACCTTCGGCGAGTTCGGCTCCTTGTACTTGAGGTGATGCAGTTGATCCATAATCTTCTGCTTCCCTGGGGTTGACGTCAGCGCATTCCATCTGCCGTCTGTGTATACGTACTGTCGCGGCTCGGCTGCACCGAGACTTCGATATCGCGCACGCTCTTCAGCGTGACGCGGTACTGCTCATAGCGGTCGATGAACTGGTCCTCCAGCTGCCCAATCTCATATAGCAAGACACCTAGCTTATCCGTAACGTCCGAGACATCATCGTCGCACGTCTCGCCCCAGATGGAGAGATGTTGCTGCCAGAGTCAGCATAGCCAATAACGCTGTCGCGGATACGTACTGCAGCCTGCATGCGCTCGCGGCTAACCTGCTCCATGCTGCGCATGAGGTTCTTCTCCATCTTAACCAGCTGCATGAGCTTCTTGGCCAGATCGGGCCCAAACGCGCCCGCCGTCGAGCGGCGAAACGAGTGTCCTGCAGCCGTCAGCCATGAACCACGCAAATGCGCTCGTCTTCTCCGCCGCAAAACGGCGCACAAGAAGTACCGAGCTGCTCCCGAGACGACCCACCGATGCTCCCCTTAAACAAGCGGCCCGACTTGGTCGACGCCGGCGGCGGCAGCGGGCTCTCGAGCTCGGCCTTGGACTGCTCGCGCGGGTGCCGAATAGAATAGGCACGATGCATTATTGCGGTTGATGTGACGATCGTTCTGAGACGTGCAGGATGATTTTCGCAGATAAGGGGTTGAATGCAAGTGGGTATACTGTAGGGTGGTGAAGAACAGGTTATTAGGAGGCGGGTTCGCGCAGAACGCGCTTGCTAGGGTACGATGACGTCGGAGGGGTGGAATTCACGATGCTGCGGCTTGTCTAACCCTTGCCGTGCCAAGCGGGTGGCACAAACGGTAGGGCGGGGGAAGGGAGGGGGATTGTTGTCATTCACTCGTTCTTTCACGTTGTGCGAGTGTTGTTGGAGCCGGTTTATAGGGTCGATTCACGGCTTGCTAGAAGGGATACGGCATCGCTTTGGTGGGGCGTATCGCTGTGGGAAACAACCACGGGGGCGATGGATCCTTGTCACTCAGGGTACAGCCGGATCGTCACCTTTGACAGCGGCGGCAATGAACGCATTTCCCCACTACTGTGGCGCTAGCTTTTCATCACTGGTAGGCAAGATCGGCGGCTGTGGAATAAATTGGGTTAGTGCTGATATGGGAAGCACTTAAACGGTAATGCCTGGTGATGCTTGATTACTTTAGCTTCCAGTCGCCCCCGGATTCGGAAGCTGCGCTATTCGGCATCTTTGATGTACTTGGCCACTCTTGAAATCTCGGTGTTTTCATGTTCACTTTGCCAACTGGCTTCGTAGGTTGTACTCAACAAGCTGAATCCTGCCATTAATACCGTTCGTTGTTGAAGAGGTAAGAGTGTCGCCAATGGCTCCGATGATATTGGATTGGCACACATTCAAAACCCTGCCATTCACCAGAGAGAGCGCGGCAGACGTGACATAATGGGTGCCTCGCAGTCACCGTTTGAGGCCTGTCGTGTCCCGGCGTCCACTTGGATTCGTAGAGCAGTGTTTTGCTGGCTCCATAGATAGCACACTTGTTCCGTTCTCAAGCCGGATAGGTGTCAGTAGCGAGAGTATGTCATGGCGCCTTTGTCGAACGAATCTAGTAGACAGGAGCTTCGACGCTTCACGAGAACTGCTATACGGTAACTCTACACATCAGCATGAAAGCCCGCGAACATGGAGCGGACAAACCTCAGAGTCGAACAGAAGCTTGAGATATCATGACCGGTCTACCTCCCTCTAAACCGGCTCAACAACCCTCCCACTCCCCAACCCCTCCACAACCCCCTCCCTCAACTCCAACCTCCTCTCAATCTCCCCCGGCTCCACCCCCTTCATCCTAAGCACCAACACCTCCTTAATCATCTTCGCATCCAGAAACGTCCGTCCCTTAAACCCCTTCCGCCCCACATTCTCCATCTCCTCATCCGCCCTCCGTTGCAGCTCCTGTCTAGCCAGCAGCGTCATCACAGCGGGATTCGACCGGAACGCCGCACCCTCGCGGTCGGGGAAGAACTCGGCGTCGGACATCACGTCTTGGCTGCGGGGATCGGAGGGGTGGAGGGAGCTGTGGGACTGCATTGAGGGAGTTTGCACGGGGCCGAGGCGGCGCAGTTTATCGGCGTAGGCGGGTTCGCGCCCGTCGAGATCGATGACTGTCCCATCCATTAGCCTCATCCCTCAATCTCCTACCGCAAGCTTACCAGTACTTTTCTCCGTCACCGCAGGCGCCTGCCGCGCCGGCGCAGGCACAGTATCCACGGCCTCTGGCGGCGGCCTCGCAGGCGGTGCAGCGGCGCGGGTAGTCGGCGAAGCAGCGGCGGGGTATTTACGCGCCGTAGCTGTGGCTGCACGAGCAGTTTTCGAAGTCGCGGCGCCCATGGTGGGTTGTGGTGGGGTGTGGGGGTGTGTGTTGTGGCTTTTTTTTTTGGGAACAGCGGTGGTTGATGTCATGGCATGGCACCTGCGCCGACACGGGTCGCGAGCGTGCGCACACTCCGCCAGAGCCGCAGCCGCGGGGTCTGCCATCCACTAAAAGAACATTCGTCGGTCCGCATTCGTCGGTCCCGCAGAGCATATCGTGCAGCTAGGCTGTCGATGCGGGTTGGCGGACCTCGGCTATGGGCTAATACTTGTGCAGAAGGGCGGGAAAGGCTCGCCGGAATACGCGTAGCATATTGGACATTTCAACGGGCTTCATTAGACACTTCACACAGCTTCATTGCCATCGACACGACTGTCAAATCCATTTATTGATGCATTTTAATCGAGTATTTCATGAGATGAATGCGCCAAACCTCCGTCGTCAACCCGCCCGGTCCCAGACCACCGAGCCTCTGCGATATAAGGGGTGTCACCGCCCAAACGCCAGCTGCCAGAAGCAAAACCGTCTCTTCATCACAAACATCGCCCGCGAACCCGCGCAGCGCCATGATTCGTCACATGTCCGTCAAATCAGTCCCGTTTCCGGTCGAAATAGCCGCTGCCGCTCATGAGCGCGACGCTCTGGTCCATCACCACCTCGCCAACCCAGAGGTAGTTGTCAAGCCACTTGCGGATTTCTTTCGATTCCGAGACATTCTCTGATTTAAGGCTGGGGCTAAGGTCCCACGAGAGTGGGGATTGTTAGCTGCTGCTGCGCTTTCGCGGGGATGGGCAAGACGCGGGATGCATACGTCAGGCCGGTGGAGCGCTTCACTCCGGCGAGGAAGGCGGAGACTGGACAGTGTCAGCACTGACAGTATCACGCAAGGCAACGAAACTTACTCAACACTGCGTCGAAGGCGTAGTGGGTTAACCGGCCAAACTATCCCTCGGTCAGTCGATCCCCGGACGAGAGGCCGCAGGCGCACTCACAACCATGGTTGCGGATGGGGGTGGGGCGGTGAAGGCTGAGGAGGATGAGGATGCAAGAGCTGGGACAGATGAAGAAAAGGTGGAAAGTCTACAGTGGCGCGATGGTCTTCACCCCAGGCTCCAGAGGCAACACGTGAAGAGGGAGGAATATCAGGTGGCAGGGCAGGCGGTAAGGTAAGTTGTTGTCTGAGGCGGTCAGGCCGAGGGAAGACCCGCATTTGCTGACACACAAAGCGACTCACATCCCGCGTCCCGTGACGCAAGCACGGATATACGATTATCCGCTCCGACGCCTCGAGCAACTCGCAAAACGACCAGCAAAAGCTTACCGGGTCCGTGCGCAGTCCATCGACGGCCAAAGTGGGGTGAAAGAGGTGGGGCCCAAGCGTTAGCGGGGCAAGGATGGCTGGTCCGAGCTCGCGCATGCCAAAAGATTTGAGGATGGGATGAGCTGTGCTGTGACGCTGGTGGTGGTGGTGGGGGCGCTATTTGAAGCTGCAATCGCAAATCGCGCCTTTGTCTACGATAGGTAATGAGAGATCTGCATCTCACGCGGCGTCATCAGCCTTGGGTTAAAAAAAGAGAACAAAAACAGAAGGAACGTCACAGCAGAAAAACTGAAGAAGAAATGAAGCACCACATCCCTCATCCCGCACGGCTCCAAAATCTCGACCCCGCTCCACAACAGCTTCCTACTCTGGCGCACCCCTCCGGCCTCCGACCATACACTTTGTAAGACACCTCACCAAGCAGCGGGCCTCTAGTTCACCCCCTGCGGACCCTCAACAATTCACAGCTTTCCATATCTGCACGGGTCCTTGGCATCAGCTTTGCTTCTGTTGCTCTGCACCACCCACCGACCTCCATTTAAGATCTTTCTTCCCCGCTCCCCACTACACGTCCGATAAGGTTCATCTTCACGAAACCTCATCAACATGGCCAACGCTCTCGCCCATCTGAATGCCGGTCGCACCCGTACCGAGTGGCTTTCGCAACTCAACACTGAGTACCGGCCGCCCCGCAACTTCCGTCGGACCTCCATCATCTGCACGATCGGTGAGTCGGTGCTTGAGCCTTCGGAGTACAGTTTGCTCCCATTGTAAGCATCATTCTAATCACAGTGTTGTGCAGGGCCGAAGACGAACTCCGTTGAGCGCATCAATGCTCTTCGCACCGGTATGTTGCTGTTGTAATCTTACAAGCGGGGTACTAAGTGCTGCAGCTGGTCTCAATGTTGTGCGGATGAACTTCTCGCACGGTTCTTACGAGGTAGGTCATCTTTTGCAGCTGCCGGTGATTGCTAACAGGCGCAGTACCACCAGTCGGTCATTGATAATGCAAAGGAGGCCGAGCGGCAGCAGCCCGGCCGTCCGCTTGCCATTGCGCTGGATACGGTCGGTGGCTTCCATTCCAGCAGAGGATGTAGCTCACAATACGCAGAAAGGACCGGAGATTCGCACGGGTAACACTGTTGGCGATGAAGACATTCCGATCAGCGCCGGTGATGAAATTAACATCACGACCGACGAGAAGTACGCCACTGCCAGTGACAACCACAACATGTGAGCCATGAACTATGAACAGGGATAGAACAGCGCTAATTCTCCAGGTACGTGGACTACAAGAACATCACCAAGGTGATTACCAAGGGCCGGATCATCTACGTCGACGACGGCGTTCTGTCGTTTGAGGTCCTCGACGTAGTCGACGACCAGACTATCCGCGTCAAGTGCTTGAACAACGGCAAGATCTCGTCACGCAAGGGCGTCAACCTGCCCAAGACGGACGTCGATCTGCCTCCGCTTTCGGAGAAGGACAAGGCTGATCTGCGCTTTGGCGTCAAGAACGGCGTCGACATGGTCTTTGCATCCTTCATCCGCCAGGGCAGCGACATTCTGGCGATCCGCGAGGTGCTCGGCGAGGACGGCAAGGACATCCAGATCATTGCCAAGATCGAGAACCAACAGGGCGTGAACAACTTTGACGAGATCCTGAAGGAGACGGACGGTGTCATGGTTGCCCGTGGCGATCTCGGCATCGAAATCCCCCCTGCCCAGGTGTTCATCGCGCAGAAGATGATGATTACCAAGTGTAATCTCGCTGGCAAGCCTGCAATCTGCGCTACTCAGATGCTGGAGTCGATGACCTACAACCCGCGCCCGACCCGCGCCGAAGTCAGCGATGTTGGAAACGCTGTGCTCGACGGTGCCGACTGCGTCATGCTTTCGGGTGAGACGGCCAAGGGCAACTACCCTATCGAGGCTGTGACCATGATGCACGAGACCTGTCTGCTTGCCGAGGTCGCTATCCCGTACGTCACGCACTTCGACGAGCTGCGCCGCCTGCAGCCCGTGCCGGTTCCTACTTCGGAGACCTGCGCCATGGCTGCCGTAAGTGCGTCCCTCGAGCAGAACGCCGGCGCCATCGTTGTCTTGACCACTAGGTAAGTTGGTTCCAGAGTTGGAAGTTCGCGGCTTGCTAACACATGCACAGTGGCCGGACGGCTCGTCTCCTATCCAAGTACCGCCCCGTGTGCCCCATCATCATGGTGACGCGCAACGCGCGCGCCGCTCGGGTACGTTAACCCCAACATCACCATTCCAATGCTGACGTCGTAGTACTCCCATCTCTATCGCGGCGTGTACCCGTTCCTGTTCCCCGAGGCGAAGCCCAACTTCAACGAGGAGTCGTGGCAGGAGGACGTCGACCGGCGTCTGCGGTGGGGCATTGTTAACGCGATCAAGCTGTCGGTGCTCCAGGCCGGCGACCCCGTGGTCTGCGTGCAGGGCTGGCGTGGTGGCATGGGTCATACTAACACGCTGCGCATTGTGCCTGCGCGTCCGGATCTTGGTCTTAGCGAAGGGGTGTGATTGATGCGGTGTCTGCATAGGGGAATTTCTTGTGGAATTTCTGTGCTGGTAGTATTGGGTACTGAGCTCTATGCGATACGGCCCGCCTGATGACGCTAGGAGTAATATGATAGAGGATCTGGGCTATGATGCATTAGGGTGGTGGTGTGACTGTCGTGATGTTCTGCGCTAGGGCGACGAGCCCGGGATGAGCCTGGATTGGCCATGGTATTGAGGGGGTCGGCTTTGCTGCTTCGGCTACACGAGCTGCGGAAACTCATCCGTATCACGGAATCAGGCCTGGAACCCTTACTAGACCTACTACGTATGCTGAACCAGGGGTGGAGCTCCGTCCTGGGTGCTGGGTCGTCGCGGGAGCTCTTTCCTTGCCGTGTAGGGCAGAAGTCTGGGAGTTGGACGTAGGTTGTCCTTTCCTCTCTCTCCTCTTCTCTCTTCCACTCAACCGAACAGTCTTGAAACACCAGACCGAAAGGTATGGCTCCGTGACTATCCTGAACAGTGGTGCTAATGCCAGGTATAGCGAATTATGCAAGCGTCTTAGCCGACGCGGCACATATCAGTCGAAAGGGGAAAGCTTCTAGCTCACGTCAGAATTTCGGTGGGAGGCCTTGGGCCAGCGGTAGTTGAGCTGTCGTTTCATGTCCTGCAGCTCGACGCCCATTGACTTGAAACAAGTTTCGCGATGGGGAACGGCACTGCATCAGCACGGGAGCTCTTTAGCCGCTCATGGATGCTGCCTATACTCTCGGGATGATGTTTTTACCGTAGTGTAGGTGGGGAACCTTCCGTCGTTCGGGCCGGGCAAGCCCTCCCAAACCGCCTTTGCCTTGCTCAGCCTTTCCTCCCAAGGCCTACCGGACTGCGACTTCACCCAGCACCATACACACACACTTTCGTCCTACATTTCACTGCCATCCCAACTTCACCGAGACAGCATACTCACTCGGTGCAGCTTGGCCATGGCGAAGTCCACGTCCTCCCGCGCGTTGACCCGCGCGTCACTACCGCCATCACCACCTCACAACCACAACCTCGACCAAAATCAAAGTGAAAACCTCAACCTCAACCTCAACCTCAACCATGCAAACCCCCAACGCCACGATGGCATCACCTACGAGCATAATGACCTCTTCCCCAATGCAAATACCACAAATCCATCTCACCCCCTCGAGCCGCACGCCAACACCCCCCCTCCTCCCCCCGCCTGCCCTCACTGTCCCCGAAGAACCCCCTTTCTCCTTTGAAGACACACCCCTCACGTCCAAGGGCGAACCGCTAGAATGGCACACCCGCACCAGCACTCCAGCGCCAAATACCCTGGCCCTCCTCCGCACCCCCCCCGTCTCATTCAGCACCCTCGCCTCCGCGCCCCAATCCCTCCGTCTCGAGGCAGCGAGGACCGAGCCATGGTCACTCCTTCTCATCAAACGCGTCACCATCTCGCGGGCCCGCGGCACCGATACACCCAGCGCCAGCGCGCCACCAAGCCCAGCACGAACCCCGTCTACGCTCTCCACAACCACCGACACTCTCCGGCCCAGCAAAGGGAAATGCCTTACACTCCACGGGCACATACTCACCAGTCTCGTGGGTGTAGCAGGGGATATGGAGCCGGAGATGTGGTTGCGGGAGGAAGAGGGTGAGGAGGTAAGTGCGGCGCGGGGAATGTGTATGCCTATTCCCATGTACTTTGCGACCGAGGTGGAAGGTGGAGGGTCGATGGACGTGCTCTGGCCGCCTGGGCCGCCGGTTGCGGATGTGGGGTGGTATGATTGGCCGCGGAGGCTTTGGAGTATTGGGAAAGGAGTGGATGTTGTACTCCCGTGCGGGGGCGAGGTGAGTTTTCTCTGGAAGGTTTAGGGACGAAGAGAGCCCTAGAATCTCCCAATGGGAGCAGTAGTGAACGGTGCTAACGGGAACAGTGGAAAACGATTGAGCCCGTTCTCCGCATTCCGCATCGCACGTTCGAGTTGCTGGCTGATTACAAGCCCGAGAGACATCATGCCCCGCCCAGGATGAAAGTGGTGAGAGGTTGGGAGGAGGAGTTGCCTACTGAGGCGCAGAATAAGACTGAGACGGAGGAGAAGTATGTACTGGATCCGTTTTCGACGGTTGGGGAGGAGGGCAAGGCGAGTGTGGCCACGAAGGCGGTTAATGGGAAGGCGGCGAAGAGGCCGAAGTTTGGGAGTCAGGGACGGACGAAGTCGCTGGGGAGCTTGCGGTCGAGTTTGCGGTCGAGTTTGAGATCGAGTATGGGATCTCTTTGATAAGGTGAACGGCGAGGCGTGGTCAGAACAGTCTAGACCTGGTGGATAATGATGAGGCGTGATACCACATGGTGGACAGCGGGATGGGATCTGATATGCGCTGCCATGAGGCTGGCCGAGAACGTGGGGGCTGATAGTGGTCAGCCGTGTCAGCATTCAATGTGGTGATTAGTCTCACTGCATATTAAATGCGATTGGCCTGCTGTTCATGTCTGTCAGGAACGAGGGAAATGGATTGCGGTGACTGGTAGCCTGCCTAAATTCCGGGATGTCGGATCCAACCGTACCGTAATCTTATGTACCGTGATGTCTCCTGAATCCTCGCACTCCTGCCAAATCCATAACGTGCGCTCCCGTGCGGATTATTCTTCGTGCTACTGTTGGGGTTACGTCGATTGGCGGCCCCCAACCAGGGAATGCCTCCCGCTGACTGGAGTCGTACAATAATTCCCCAGGCGTGTCGACGCCTTGTATCACAACATCATCATCATTTCCAAAAATTAGCATCGAAGCCTCAGCCTTTCGTTGCATACGAAGTATCTCATCTGTTCCTAAGCCATCATTCTTCCTTCCACCTACGAGTTCAGACCTTATCGGTCGTTCGCAGCGCCTCAACTCGGTGCCAGTCCGCCACAGCCTGACGGCCTGCCCAGCGTTACTCGTAGCCCAGCGGGGCGCGATTTAATGTCCGGGGATCTGGTCCGGCCGCGCTGGAGCATCGAGCGTAAGCGCCACCATATGCGCCACTGGCGATGGGGCTGGCGCGCGCGCGGAGAGTGGTCCGCTATTCGCGGGTAAATAGAGGTGCAGTGTCGATCTCGGAGTTGGGGATGGGGAAAAAAAAATCTACTGCGTAGATGACCGAGTTCCGGGGAGTGGGGAGGTTGGTGCGTTGCCGGTATGCACGATCGGTTACATGGTCGGTTAGTTGGTTGGGCGGTCAGCAGGGTGAAGTTTGGAGGGGTGGGGAGGGCGTGGGCAGCCTTGCGCTTACGGTGATCTCCCGTCGAAGCGCGATGCCTGGCTGAGGATGATGGGGTTGGGTAATCTACCGTACGAGGTGCGTTGCCAGATCAGACATGCATCCGCTGCGCAGGCTAGACGACGGCTCTCACTCGCATATTCAGAAACATCGCCAGACACCCCAAGACAGCCCAAGGCCCACTAGGACGGAGAACGACACAACGCTCTCCTCCTCCCAATTCGTCCAATCTAACTCTACTCTCCTACCGTACATCTTCCCACACCTCAGATATCACAAGCACCTCACCCCCAGCCCACTCATTCACCAGAGCCTTCCTACGTCACCCACACAAGTCCACAAATGCACCCCCCCCCCACCCTCCGCCCGGACCTCAGATCTCAGCAGCGCCGCGCCCCGATCGCGCGCCAATCGCGCCGCGCCAGACTCCCCATCCGTTCGCGTGGCGCCGAGCAGTCCCGCCCAGCCTGTCCGATCCTAGTTCTCTGCGGGCCGCTTTGGGATGCAGATCTCTTTAGGACAGACGCCGATTGGAGGGCGCTGACGAGCTGGGCGATGAGGGTTTGGGGAGGGCGAATCAGGGTGCGCGGTGGGAGGGAAGCAGGCAGGCAGGTTTACTACGGTAATGCGTAGGAGGGTATGGGTTTGGGCATGGATCTGCGGGTTTGGAAGCGTGTTGTGGGTGAGGCCGGGGGGAGGAAGATCGTTTATGTACATAATGCTTCCCCCAGATGGTGCGTGCGGGCGTTGTTCTCTGTTGTTCTTTGCCTTGCGCGTATCTTTAACGGCCTTCCGATTTCCGAGGAGCTGTGTCCGGTATTCATATGCCCTATTAATCCCTCTTCTAGCTTTTCTCACGCAGAGATCTTCACGATGCGTGAAGTCCCCCTCGAGGTGTTCCTCTCCTTCCCGCCGCCGAACTATGACAACCCGGTGACGCGCGGCGATGCGCTTACGATTACGCATGGCGTGTTCATGGGAATTGTGATCAGCGTCGTGGGCGTAAGGCTGTATACGCGTCTAGCGATCAATCGCCGCTTGGGGTGGGATGACATCTGGATTATTCCAGCGACGGTATGTCGAAGCCTTCCATAACGGGCAGCCTTACTGACAGACAGATCTTCACCGTCGCGCTCGCCGCGCTCGTCATCCTCTCGCACACGAAGTACAACTGGTGCGGGACACCCCCTTGAGGCTGAGCATCACTGATGTCTCAGGAACAAGCATATCTACGACGTGCCACCCTCCCAGATCCCGCAGCTGGGCAAGACGGCCATGGCAGCGAAGACACTCTTCACACTCGCCGCTGTGTTCACGCGCCAGAGCCTGCTCTCCTTCTACTACCGCCTCATCGGCGAGACGAGCCTTAAGCACTTCCGCAATGTGCTGCATGCGGCGACGGTGTTTAACGTCGTGACGGGGATTGTGTTTGTCGCGCTGTGTCTGTTTCCCTGCCGGTACGTTGCGTTGCCCCCTATCCCTATCCCTATCCCTATCCCCATCATCACCAGCAAGGTCAGACAGAAAGCGAGGGCCCAGCTAAACCCCCAATCCCCAGCCCTATCTCCGCATACTGGGACTTTCCCGCCCACGGCCACTGCCTCGACGACGGCAAAACCACCCTCGGCGCCGGCATCGTAAACTGCATCTGCGACCTGCTCACCACAACCCTCCCCATCCCCATCATCATGCAACTGCGCATGCCCCTCAAGCATCGCCTCGGCGTCGCCTTCCTGCTCAGCCTAGGCTTCATCGTCACGATCGCGGGGATCGTGCGCAGCTTCTACGTGTGGAAGAGCATGATGGCGAGCTATGACGAGACGTGGTACTCGTATCCGCTGTGGATTGCAGGGGTGGTTGAGATCGATCTCGCTGTGGTATGTACGCCCTGCTGATTGATGGTGCTTGACTGATGGTGGAGATCACGGCGTGTGTGCCTGGCCTGCGCCCCTTCCTGCTCGTGTACATCCGCCCGCTGTTCCGGCCCATCGAGCGCTTGACCAGCAAGGTGCACGGCAGCCTCAGCACCACCGGCTTGTCGACTACGTCGAGCAGTAAGCGGCACAGCAAGCGGCACAGCAAAGTCCCCGCCGGGCTGCCAGTGTACAACGCTCCCGCGCCGGCGCCGACGCCGACCCCGGAGCCTGCTGCGAAGCCGCTGGCTATCATGCGGAGGCAGAGCTTTGAGTTGACGGAGGGGGTGGTGGAGGAGGGGAGTCCGGATGCGCGGAGTGTGAATACGGTGTTGGAGGGCGCGGGGAAGAGGAGTTTGCTTGATTGGGTGCTGGGGAGGAGGGGGGGGGAGGAGAGACGGGGGAGTGAGAAGGATATTGTGGGGGGTGCGGCGCCGGTGGGGACGGGGGGGGTTATGAAGGAGTGGTAGGGGGCTGATGGATGGGAATGGGAATGGGATCTGGACGGCGTTGATTGGCATGGTTCGGCGTGCCTGGCACGGTTTTGGACGGTGTAGATGCGGAGTTGGGCTTCGGTTTTGGAGGGTACAGAAGAATGAGTTGGGAGTCTAATGAGGGTTTTCGCTGATGAGATGTCAGCCGGCTCAGGATATGGTAAGATGCGGTCAGATGTTGGATCGAGCCTTACGTAGTAGACATGATCCTTCTAATTCAGCGCAATATGCATTTAAGTCTAAAAGTCAGCCACCTTGTGTTCGACTCTTCGACATTCAAGAAGCCGGTTCCAGGCGCAATGGGTCCCATTGCCGTTTTTGGTACACATATACGTTTTAGGAACGAATCTCAGCACCAAGAAGCGTTGGTGGTTTAGTGGTAAAATCCGTCGTTGCCATGATCTGAAGCAATTCAGTTATGATTCGACGGGCCCCGGGTTCGATTCCCGGCCGACGCATGCGTATCTTCTTTTTGCCCCATCCTGAGCTGAAGATGCCGTCGGTGTTGATCAGCATCTGCCTTTCAAGTTGACAACCGATGGCTTTTTTTGGTCGTGGAATGCTGGTTATGGCCAACCGTTTGGGCAGGGATGATGAGTGATCAGGCTGGGATGGACTCTTTGAGCATTGAGCTTTTGCTTCTGAATGGAATGGGAAGTTCGCTCGCAGCCGAAAGGAGATGGAATCCGTTTCTCCAGCAATCAAGATGACGGCAGACGCTCGCGGAGGCGATGGAATGAGAGACTGATCGAGAGAAGCCCTCATTCTAGGCTTAATAAGATGGCCAGATACAGTATGGCCCGCAATCGACTCCCGTTTCAAGGATGATCGGATATGCGTGATATGAGTGCGGAGAAGAAGCCTTGCATGAGGCTCGATGCGCATGAAGGAAGGAAAGAATTATGACTTTTGCGTCAACAGATGGAATGAAAATGTGATAGGATAATCACAAGGGCCTTCATCGACGTGCTGGTCGAGAGTTGCACGTGGACCCGTGCCGCAATTTTCTAAGGCGAGAAAGACTAGGAGCTGATAGCGATGCTACGTCGCATCCTGTATCGCAGGCAGACGATGTGCATGGGAATATGTTAGAGGGTAGTGGCGAGCCTTTACCTTCTTGATGGACTGGAATATCTTCTGGCACTGGACCGCAGAAATGACATTTTTGTGCCTGATGCTACCAAATACGGAGCGGAGCGGACGACCTACCGTCTCGAACTGCTCCCTTCGCTGCGATCGCATCTGGGACCGAGCCCTGGTAAATGAGTTCTGGACGTCGAGAGCATCAAGTCATGCCATCGAGTGGTCGTTAGGAGACTCTGGACGACTCATTTGGTTGCTAACGAAATGATGACACATCGAAGGCCGACGACGCTTCGGTCGTTGTGACTGGGAACGCTGCGCGAGCTTAGCATTCACATGGTGCCCCGGCATGGCCCGACCCATCTGAGTTCTCACGATGCTTGGAGGTCGGTGACTTGACGGCGATGCGGCTGAAGTTGAGCGTCAAGAAGCGGTCGCCGTTTTTGCCTGACTGTCGACGGGAGGGCGATTCTGAGCTCGGTCTACAAAGCACGTTGTCGAAATATGAGGCCAACAAAGTAGGCAAGCCGGAAAGCTCGCCGATTACCCAATACGGGTTGGGCCAAGCAAATGGAGCCAATGATTCGGATTCTGACAGTAGTAGCTCGCTGCCTGTTTCGATGCCTTTGTTGATCTTGATATGTATCAAGTACTTGCTTTGACTCGGATGCAGAGAACAAATGCCTCAACAAGGCGTCTCTATAAACGGCTGGAACGGAAGAAGGCGATAGATGCTGAAATGAGCTGAGTGCTACACGGCGCTCGATATTCCCATTATCGTCAGACCGTCACGGAAGATGCGGCTGACGGGGGAGGACGGCTCATCTCTCGAGTCTTCCGTGTATTCCGATGGGATGAGAGAATGGTGACTGCTGCATGACGACGGGAGTGATATCTCCTTCATAGGAAGCGTAGACGTGTCGTTGCTGGCGCCAATGAAAAGCTGCTGACAATGAGACTGCCGGCCGGCTGGCATCTGCTGCGAGGCAAGTCTCAAGAGTCAAGCGTCCAAGACGCTGCGGGTCGCGCCTGATACATGGCGACAAAAAGAGAGGCAGAGACAGCAAAAGACAAAATTGAGTGTGCCGATGAAGGTACGGATGAATGTGAGACACGAACCAATGCAGTGTACTTGTGACGATGAGGGACCTGTAGCACAAGCTGGACAGGCTGGTTGAGGTATCGCAGCGTTACAAGGGAGGCCGCCGAGAGGAAGTGGAGGGCTGCTGTGTGGTGCGGAGACGCAAGGTTGCTCCTCCGACCAAAGCGGCACCAGTGCACCAGCGTCCAATGCACTATCACCACCACCTCTCCTCCTAGCTGATGAAAGAGCTCAGGACCCATTCCATCGTCCATTTCTCCCTTCCCCATTCGATCCTAAGCTGTCCCTTCGATTGCTTTCTCCGCAGAAATCCGCGTTGATTGTCTGCGCTGCAATAATCTCCCTCTGTTCCCCCAGTCACCCGCGAAGAACAGCCCACCAACCAACCTCCCCCCCCTCACCTCTCTACTATCCTCAACTCTTCCTTGTTCGGCGCCCACGATCACCAATCCCCCTCATACAGGTCTTTACAACCCTTCTAAGCAGCAAAACCGTCCGCGTGGGCAGCCATGAAGGCGGCTCCACTCCTTGTGCAATGGCACAACGAAGGCACGCCGATATTCTCAGCGCACTTCGAACCTCACGGCAAGGGTCGTTTGGCAACGGCCGGTGGCGACAGCAATGTTCGAGTACGTCGAGTCCGAGACTCGAGATGACAGCTGATGACGGCGACAGATCTGGAAGATTGACCCTCATGGCGAGGACCGCAAGGTCACATACCTGTCGACGCTCGTTCGGCATTCACAGACTGTTAATGTCGTCCGTTGGTGTCCTCGAGGTGCGTTCTTCGGATCGTGGTGATTTGTCGCTGACTTTCTAGGCGAAATGATTGCGAGTGCTGGAGACGACGGCAATGTCCTGCTCTGGGTGCCCGCTGAGCACCACGAACACGCGGCGTTCGGTGAAGACGGTACGGAAGACAAGGAGACGTGGCGGGTAAAGCATATGTGCCGTTCGATGGGAACTGAGATTTATGATCTTGCGTGGTCTCCTGATGGCCAGTTCTTCATCACCGGCAGCATGGACAATATTGCCAAAATCTACAATGCTCAGACCGGTAGGGGCGCAAGGTGTCGTTTGGTTCTTTCGGATGATGTCTGACTTTCATCAGGGAGCTGTGTCCGGCAAATCGCTGAGCACAACCACTTCGTCCAAGGTGTCGCTTGGGATCCGTTAAACGAGTACATTGCGACTCAGTCATCCGATCGCTCCGTCCATATCTACACTCTCAAGACCAAAGAGGGACATTTCTCTCTGGCCCAGCACAACAAGGTATCGCGGATGGACATCCCTACGCGGCGGATATCATCAAGCAGCCCGGCGCCGCCAGACTTCAGCGGCCGTGCATCGTTCATTGCTGATCCCACATCTCACAGCATCGGGTCGCCCGTGCCATCTGCTCCGGGTACTCCGCAGAGCCTTGCGTTGCCAATGAACCCTCCGCCGACGTCGCACTCTCGTCGGTCGTCCTTCGGCTCTTCGCGTCGGTCCGTGTCTCCCGCGCCTTCGCTGCCGCTCCCTGCAGTGATGCCATCGTCACCGAATCCGTATGCTGCATTGCACCTCAAGAACGAGCGCATCTATGCCGGCGAAGATACCTTCTCATCCTTCTTCCGTCGTCTGACGTTCACGCCCGAAGGTAGCCTGCTGTTCACGCCTGCCGGACAGTACCGCGCGCCCCAGGGGTGTGCGTCCAAGGATGAGATTGTCAACACAGTCTACATTTATACGCGCTCTGGACTCAACAAGCCGCCAATTGCGTTCTTGCCCGGACACAAGAAGCCATCGGTCGCGGTTAGATGCTCACCGATCTTCTATACTCACCGCGCCGCGGTTCCGACGAAGCACATCACAATCGACACCTCTGCTCCGGACGTGGAGATCTCTTCGCTCTCGGAGCCGGCCATGCAGGCGAAGCCACAGCCTTCGGCGATGGAGCCGCCGCCTCTGAGCGCCCCATCGCCCGCTGCGAGCATCGCAGCTGCGTCTCCCAAGCCGGAGGCCGATGGCGCAACGACCCCTGCTACACCTCCCGCCGCCTTTGGTCTAGCGTACCGCATGGTGTATGCCGTTGCTACCATGGATGCGGTCCATGTGTATGACACGCAGCAGCAGAAGCCGCTGTGCGTCGTCAGCAACCTCCACTACGCGAACTTTACTGATCTCACCTGGTATGTGCTTTTCCTGTCCCTAGGACTTAGCTAATGATCCAGGTCCAATGATGGCCTCACGCTGCTCATGAGCTCTTCAGACGGTTTCTGCTCTGCTCTCGCCTTTGCGCCTGGTGAATTGGGGCAGGTTCATCACGGACCGATCCCGACGCGTCAGCAGCCTGGTGCCATCAACACGACCGTTAGCTCGCAGGCGACGACACCCAATGCTACTCCTGTTGCAGCAAACCCTCCGCAGCTTACCAAGCAGCCGTCCGCTAGCTTCCCGGCCTCCCCGTCCAAGTTCGCGCCCGTCCGTCCTGTCAGCCCAGCGCGAAGCATGTCCAACAGCTCGGCAGCATCTTCATTCCCCCCAGATTCCGTAATCCACGGTAATGTGCTGATGCACTCGACGCCATCGATGCAGTCGGTCCCTGGAGTTGCGGCTGCCCACTCGGCCCCGGTCCCTGGCAACGTCCCGTTGTGGACGCCGCCCGAGACGCCCATGTTCAGTGCTGGTGCGAGCACCGGTGCGCCGCGTACGCACTCTGCCAGCTCGTCCGTCAGCGGAATCACTGGGTTGACTCCCGCTGCGCCCAAGGCCGCTGACGACGCGAAGGATACCGACAAGAAGCGCGCTAATGAGGACGGCGAGGAGCAAGCCGGCAAGCGGCGGCGGGTCGCTCCTACCCCTGTGGAGGACAAGGCTTGATTGTGTTTTTTCAGCGGCGTTTTATAACTGGACACGGAGTTAGGAACAGCGGATGGGCGCGGGACATGCTTTGGAGTTTCACTTGCGGATGCTCTTGGAGCTTGTATACCTTTGGCGACTTTCCGGTGGGCTTGGACGGCTGTTTGCTGTCTGTTTGTGTAGGATAGTAGTCGATAGTATAGGCCTTAGGCAGCGGTTATCGTGCTGATAACTGGAACGATTTATTTGCCCTTTTGTGCAACTTAGACCCAAGGGCTGAGCGAAAAAGTCATGAGCGGCCCCTCTTGGTGAACTGTCCGTATAGCTAAGCAAAAGCCGGTGGTGGGGCGCTCATGACTTCTTCGCTCAGCCATTGCTCTTCAACACTCAGCAACAACTTATACCGTATGGAGCGTTCGTCCGTGCGCTGTATATAGTCACATGATCCCCCGCAAGACGCGGCTAAACGTTTCCCCACCCCAGCAGCTGGCCCCAGGTTAGGGTCTTGGCACCGAACTGTTTACACCCTTGTTTACTGAAGGTTCCCCACCACAACCCCAACCATTCACATCGCATCTGTTCCACGTCCCCCAGCTCTGAAGCGAATAAACAGCACATCTCAAGCTCTAAAATCTCTTCAGCATATCGACTTTGAATACGCGACTTCAAAATCTTCTTATGGCGTCCCGCGGCTCGCGCTCCACGCGCGCTATGGGCCCTCCTCCTCCCCGCCGCGCGCGCGCACCAACTCCCTCAACTTCTACCCGCAGCAACGGCCGCGCACCTTCACCAGCAGAGTCTGTTACCTCCAGCATGTCCCGCTACAAGTCTCCGGTTGTGCGCGGCGCAGCAAAGACGCGCCCTGTGTCTCGCGACGACGAGGACGAGTCGATGATCGTAGGCGACGAGACAAACATCAATGTCGTTGTTCGGTGTCGCGGTCGCAATGAACGCGAAGTGCGCGAGAACTCTGGTGTGGTGGTTTCGACAGAGGGCGTCAAGGGCAAGACGGTTGAGCTTGCTATGGGCACCAGCGCGCTCAGCAACAAGACATACCATTTCGACAAGGTCTTTTCGCCTGCCGCCGATCAAATCATGATTTTCGACGAGGTAGTTATGCCGATCATGGACGAAGTGAGTCGCCTGTCTTTCTGTGGTGGGATTGTACTAATGAGTTAGGTTCTGGCGGGTTACAACTGCACCATCTTTGCGTATGGCCAGACGGGTACGGGCAAGACGTACACCATGTCTGGCGACATCAACGCCCCGGCTGATCTGGCAATGTCGGAGAACGCCGGCATCATTCCTCGCGTCTTGCACGCACTATTCGACCGCCTTGAGGCCGATGAAAACGATAACTCTGTCAAGTGCTCCTTCATCGAGCTTTACAACGAGGAGCTGCGCGATCTGCTGTCGCCCGATGACAGCGTGAAGCTGAAGATCTTCGAAGAAAACAAGAAGGGGCACATCTCAACAGTAGTCCAAGGCATGGAAGAAACTTACGTGACTTCAGCTACTGAAGGGATCGACCGTCTTCGTGAGGGTAGCCACAAGCGCCAGGTGGCGGCGACCAAGTGCAACGACCTAAGCTCGCGCAGCCACACCGTCTTCACGGTGACCGTTTACAGGAAGCGCCTGACAGAGACCGGCGAAGAGTTTGTCAATGCGGGAAAGCTCAACCTTGTTGATTTGGCCGGCAGTGAAAACATCCAGCGGAGCGGTGCAGAGAACAAGCGCGCAGCCGAAGCTGGTCTGATCAATAAGAGCTTGCTGACGTTGGGGCGTGTGATCAACGCTCTGGTCGACAAGAGCTCTCACATCCCCTACCGTGAATCGAAGCTCACGCGCCTGCTGCAAGACTCCCTCGGCGGTCGGACGAAGACGTGCATCATCGCTACATTGTCACCCGCCAAGAGCAACCTCGAGGAAACCATCTCGACGCTGGACTATGCGTTCCGTGCGAAGAACATCCGCAACAAGCCCCAGGCCAACCAAGTGCTTTCCAAGAACACCATGTTCCGCGAGTGGGCGCTCGAGATTGAGCGGCTCAAGAGCGAGCTCAAGGCTACGCGCCAGCGGAATGGCGTCTATCTCACTCCTGAGACCTACGAACAGCTCACAACGGAAAACGAGTCTCGCCGAATCCTTAGTGAGGAGCAACGGGATAAGATTGAGACGATGGAGCTGCACTTGCGGAACAAGCTCCAGGAGCTGTTCTCTCTTCAGACAAATTACCACAGTTTGAAGAAAGATCATGAGACGACCAAGGTCACGCTGGATAGCACTAAAAGTGCTCTCGAGAAGACTGAGGCTCTTCTCGCCCAGACCCAGCAGTCGCTCGCGGAAGAGACCGCCCTTCGCAAGGCCTATCAGCACACCGAAAGGGACCTGAGGGGCGTCAGTAAAAATCTCATCGGCACTTTGGGGCAGACCACCGCCGATCTGGATGGCCTGCATTCCAAACTGCACCGCCGCTCCGACTTGCACGACCTGAACCGCGAGGAGGCATCCGCCCTCAAAATGCTTGTTGACAGCGCCGCTGAAAGCATTGAAGAGCGTCTCGGATGCGTGCAGGGAGATCAACTGACGGCGATCGCCAAAGTCCATGACCGCGTGCTGTCCTTTGTCAACTGTGAACTGTCACAAGCTCGGTCATCGTGCGAACTCCTCAAGGAGCAACTAGTGGCCATGGACGGCTCGAAAATTTGCCTCCAAGTCCTAGACCAGGAGGAGCGTGCGGAGTTCCGAGCTGTGGCGAGAGACGTCGAGGCGTTGCGTGGGCAGGTGCGCGCGCGCGTCACCGATGGCCTCAAAGAGCTCGAGTCCGCCGCGCAGCGGATTCAGCACGGCATTCGCACTGAAGTCGACTCCTTGCATCAGTACTTGCACAAATCGTCCACTTCTTTATCATCTACCATCCGCGATTCCGGCAGCGCACTCCTCAATGACCTGGGGAGGCTACTTGTTCAGGCTCGTAGTCATACCTTCCGGGTCGATTCCAAGGGTGAGATGTTCCGCGACAAAGTACTTGAAGCAACCCGCGAGCTTGATTCTTTCTCCCGCACAGAAACGGAGAGGCGAGCCGCTGAGCGCGCGGAGCTCCTTGACACCATAAGCAAACTATTGAATGAAACTACAGAGTGCCAGGCTGATCGCCTGGCGAATCGGCTCCGCGAAACGCAAGAAGCTTTGGGCTGCGCAAGAACGATTCACGAAAGCTACAGCAACGAGTTCAGAGGGGAAGCGAAGCGATGGTCCAAGGACATGCATTCCACCCTCCGCAAGGCGGTACACAAGGGAGAAGAGCTCATCGCTCACTGCGAAACGGACTTGGAGGGGGCCACAGAAGCCACGGACCGCATCCGCGCCACCACCTCCGAGGTCCACGCGTCCACCAAGCGCACCATCGATACGCAGAGCGAGGAGCTTGACCGGCAACTCGGCGCGCTGGACGGCATCTCGCAGCGCGTGTTCTCCATCTCGGAGGAAAAATCCGCAGCGCGCACTTGCGAAGTGGACGCGCATGTCAACAACGTCCGTGCCGTGTTCGGCCAGATAGTGGACAAGATCGAGGACTCGGGGAACCGCATGAACATCCTGGAAGCCGACATCGCCGTCTATAGCGACCAGTTGAAGGACCGCGCCCTCGACCTCGCCCACAATCCCACCAGTGTTGCGGATCAACTCTCCAGCCTGCGCGACAATGTGCGTGCTGCCAAGTACCACGAGTACGAGCCTGCGGGCACGTCGCCTGCACGCAAGGAATACCCCGTCCCGGACCCGAGCCGCCTCCCGCGCACGAGCCTGGGCAAGCACGGCCGGACTGACGACGATGAGCACTCAGCTTCGCCGAGCAAGCGCCGCTTCGGCAGCCGCAGCCCGGCTAAGAGTCCGAGCAAGCGTGCGAGTCCGAGGAAGGCGCTTGTGGCTGAGGAGCGGGTGAATCGGTTTGGGTTCGGTGGGCCCGGGGAGGGAGGACTGAGGGAGCTGGATGTGAATGCGTTTGCGGCGGCCACCGGGACCGAGCCGCTGCCGAAGATGTTGACTACGGGTGGGGTTGAGACTAGGAAGCGGAAGAAGAGGGGTGGGAGTGCGGGCACGGTTGGGGGGGAGAATGAGGATATGCCGGCGTTGAGTGCGAGTGTTGGGCCGCGGACTGGGCTTAGGCGGAAACGGAGTTAGGTGATGATGGCGGGAGGGGGTACTGGTTTCTACGAGCGATGCATGGAAGGCGTTTCTAGCGCTGGGCTGGGCTTTGTGGGGCGGGTACTGGATGGGCGTTTACTGTGGATATGAGCTGTGTAATTTTAGGCTGCTCAATTCAGCCTGATTGATCTCCTGTGACGAGGCTACATCACGTGCAACTCTTCGCGACGTGAAGATCTTCGGCGATGGCCATTTAGGATCACCAGCCGTATGTGTACGAGGCAGGTTGGATGCTGAGTCCGAGCCAGGTAATGCCGACCGATCTACATACTTCTCGATATCCGTCGTCCGCCTTGTAACCACGATGCTAAGTACGAGGCCTAATCGGAGAGTTTATCCGGATATGCCGCCTGTCGCCTACCAAATCACAAGCGTAGGAAACGGCCGCGGCTGAACCACATGCTGCATATGCAGGGACCGGTAAGCCAAGACGTCAGGCGCCCCGGAATGCGATGAACACATTGAATCTTTCAGACTGCTCTTCAACGCATCTTCATGTCTCTCCGAAGAGACTTTTCGTCAAACTGCTCAAAAGAACGAGTATCAAGTTGCAATGCCGCCTACCGTCCGTACCGTAGTTCTAATCCCCACTTCCCCTTCCCCACACGCCCGCACACAGCCTCAGCCTAGCCCTCCTGTGGCGCGCATCCCTCGGCCGCCCCTAGCAGCCTCGCAAGCAACGCCCAAGACGGCTCTCGGCACGGCTCTAAACTCGTGCTCGCTGTGCAGTACCGCAAAGTAGGATGGGCCGTGAGACTACCGGTACAGTGAAAGTCGCCTATCATCTATCCTAATTCCCATTCCCATCAAAGCGCTCTTCGGCCGTCTCTGTACCTACGGATTCGTAACCGTGCTGTGCCTATTCCCTAGCCGCACCTCGCGCCCGCCGCCACATCCTGCACCCCAGACCACACCAAGCACGTAGCCCAAACTCTATCTCCGTGCCTCGGCAGCCACAGCTGCGAACCGTGCCCATCACCGCGCTGGGCGAGCCGTACAAGAAGCCCCCAACCCCAGGGCGCGGTCGCGACATCGTAACGTCGTACCCATTGCGATCCATCACGACTATCTTCCCCACACGCCCCACCCCACCGGGCCGCGACTCGCCCCACAATGCCAGCCCGTACGTACCACCCCCATCATCGCGGAACCTCATGTACCTCCATACTTGTGCTTGAGCGCAAATGGCTTCCCATACATTGCGCGCGCTGCTGCGTCTCCTCCCGCGCAAGCTGCCTTTCATACCACGCATCCTCACCGCCCCTGCTGGCATGTGAACTACTTTGGAAAAACAAGGCTAATACGGCTCAGCAGCCGTCCCCCTAACCCTCGCCCTCCCCGCCGCAACCGCACTATGGAAATATCTCGACGCGCGGTACGCGCTGCGCGCAGACGCAAGCATGCTCTCCGTCTTCCTTCGAACCACGCTCGCAGGCGTGTTCCTCGAGAAAAAAGATAGAGTCTCCGCGTTCTACACACTTGAGAAATGGGCCACCGATCCCAAGACCGCGGATAAGGATTTCCTGCTCTTCGCGGGCAAGAGCTGGAGCTACAAAGCTGCGTACGAGCAGGCGCTCAAGCACGGCGCGTGGGTCGGCAAGCGGTTTGGGATCAAGAAGAACGAGGTCGTGGCGATGGATTTTGTGAACAGTGAGACGTTCCTCTGGACGTGGTTTGGGCTGTGGGCGATTGGTGCGAAGCCCGCGTTTGTGAACTATAACCTTGCGGACAGACCGCTGTTGCATTGTATCCGCACGAGCGGGGCGCGGGTTGTGCTCGTCGATACGCAGGTCAAGGACAAGTATTCTGGGGAAACGCTCTCCGCACTCAGCGACCCGGCTTTCCGCACAGACGGCGGCGGGGTCGAAGTCGCGCTCTTTACGCCTGAGGTTAAGGCTGAGATTGCCGGGACGCCGCCTACGCGCGCGCCTGACGCTGCCCGCTCGGGCCAGCTTGGGAAGGACATGGCGATTCTGATTTACACGTCTGGAACGACGGGGTTGCCAAAGCCGGCGGTTGTAAGCTGGGCGAAGGCGGCGCTGGCGCCGAGTTTTGTGGCGGGGTGGATGCCGATTCGCGCGGATGATATTATGTACACTGTGAGCGCCGTCTCCCTTCTCTCTCGTATCCCGGCTAATGGCGTAGTGCATGCCGCTGTACCACTCCTCCGCCGCGCTCCTCGCATGCATGTCCGTCGTGCAAGCGGGCGCAACCTTCAGCCTAGGCGCACGCTTTCACCGTTCCACGTTCTGGGACGACGTGCGCGCGACGCACGCCACCATCATCCAGTACGTCGGCGAGACGTGTCGGTACCTGCTCTCCGCGCCGGAATCGCCGCTCGACAAGCAGCACAGCGTGCGGGTTGCGTTTGGCAACGGGCTTAGGCCGGATGTGTGGCCGCGGTTCAAGAGCCGGTTTAACATCGATACTATTGCTGAGTTTTATGCTGCGACTGAGGGGCCGGCGGCGATGTGGAATAAGAGCCGCAATGAGTTTACCGCGGGGGCGGTCGGGCGGTCAGGCCTCATCGCGTCTACGCTGCTCGGGAAGTCCTCCGTCGTGGTACGGCTGGACTACGAAGCGAACACGCCACTCCGGGACCCGAAGACCGGCCTGTGCATCCGCTGCCCGCTGGGCGAGCCCGGCGAGTTGCTGTACAAGCTCGATGAGAAGGACATCGAGAAGGCGTATCAGGGGTACTACCACAACACGGGCGCCACGAAGAGCAAAATCGTGCGCGGCGTGCTCGCGCCCAACGACGCGTACTTCAGCACGGGGGATATACTAAGGAAGGATAGCGATGGGCGCTGGTTCTTCCTCGACCGCATCGGCGACACCTTCCGCTGGAAGAGCGAGAACGTGTCCACGGCCGAGGTGTCCGAGGTGCTGGGGCGCGTGTCGGGCGTCGCAGAAGCAAACGTCTATGGCGTGTCGATACCGGGGCACGACGGGCGGGCGGGGTGTGCGGCTATCATTCTCAACGAGGGGGTGGAGAAGGACGGCGCGGTGCCTGAAGCTCAACTCGCGGCGCTTGCGCAGGGAGCCCTGGCGGGACTGCCGCGGTACGCGGTGCCGGTTTTCCTTAGGATTATGCGGGAGGAGACGGTGGAGGCGGGACATCGGACGGGCACGAATAAGCAGCAGAAACACCATTTGCGCGAGGAGGGGGTGGATCCGACCCGCGTGCCGGATGCGGTGTATTGGTTGCCGCCGGGGGAGAAGGTGTATCGCCGGTTTGGGGCGGAGGAGTGGAGTGGGTTGGGGGGTGGGAGGGTTAAGTTGTAGATAGGGGAGGGGGTGTGGATAGCGAGTACTTTGGCGTTTGCGGGTACGTCGTGGAGATAAGCAAAGCTAGGCAGAATTCAAGTGTGGACCGCAAGGCTGATAGAAGTGTAGGCTCAACGCGTGGAAATGGCTACAGTGTGAAAGTAAAGTTGAATCAAAGACGACGAAGAGAAGGTAAGAGAGAGACGCTCAAGAATGAATACACGATCTCCTCCCATGCTCCTTTTCCTTCGTGATGAGCACACTAGCAAAACGGCCTTCCAAAAAGCTCTTGGCCCTCACTCTGAATAGATAATATTCTTAATGCTACACCAATAGCTCTTAGAAAGGCTTTAAACGATTTGTTTCATCTCCTCAACGTGCTTGTCATTCATGCAGAAATCCTCATCTGTCAAGCCCTCGAAGCCATGCCTCGTACCCTCGCACCCTCTTGCGGCGGCTCCGAGAAGCACAAGTATCTCCTCCCTCAGCTTCTCATTGGTAACGGTGGGGATTCCGCTTGAAATCGTCGTAGAAGTTGGAGATATTAGCGTGCACTTCATTCATTGTACGAGCTAAGCTGGTCGAACCACCACCCCTCCGTGTCAGAGAATCGGTGTCCCTGACAAGCTCGCGGAGTTGCTCGATTGTTTCGGCTGACATACCGAATGGCGGCATGGCTATGAGTAGAAGCGGCGGAAGCGGTGGAAGGGCGACGGGGATGATGGAGGTAGGGGTTGGGCTGGCTGATAATTTGAAGAAGTCGGGAGAACGAGGTATTTACGAGGGGATGACGCCCGCTTGGCGGACAGTTATAACATTTGCACGTGTTGATATGCGTCCACGACGTATGTCCTTCCTCTGATCTGTATGCTCCTTCTTGACATACCGATGCTTCTGCCTCATGTCTAAATCTAACGCTACAATACGAAGTGAAAACTGTTTGAAGACCGTCTGGCGAAATTCTAGAAACGGTTCATGTTCGACTGCTGTTGGCTGCTCTATCAAAGACTAACCGGCGGTTAGGAGTGAAGTATTACTGAAGAGTAGTCGACCAACACAATCATAAGATGCCTGCACCAAAGAATACTAGGCAATGCGGCAATGATATTGTGAGCCGCCAGTATCACCAACGCCCACAACCAACCATGAATCCATACTCCGCCCAATGAAGGTACCCAAGACGAGCCCCAAAGCCAAACTAAAGACACCATCCCATTCCCCACAACACCCCCGGGCCTACTTCAATATATCGTCACAGCACTCACATCGCCCGTCTTAAGCACCTCAAACACAAACCCCCTGAACCCATAAAGCTCCACCTCAAACGTCTTCCCCTCCTCCCCCTTCCGTCCCTTCCCACCCCCATCCTCCCACCCCCCCAGTAACTCCGTACTCCCACTCACACTCGGACTCTCGCCCCAACCCCGATTCAACACCATGGGCAACTGCAGCCTCCGCTCCTCTTCAGGACTCGTATACCTCCCCCCATACACCCCGCGCAGATACCGCTGTATCTCCGCAAACTTCATCTCGCTGTCAAGATCCACCGCACCCTCGCCGTCCGGAGCCGGCACATCCTCCATCGTCCACCGGAGCCGCCGGTGCCGCTGGAACTGGTAACTGCCAGGCACGTTGCCGTGGAGCTTGATCTGTGAAACAGTAGGGTGATTCCGCGCATCCGCCACCGCCCCAAGACTCTCCATATTCGGCAGCCCAGAGTCAGGATTAAACGGCTTCGGCCCACGGGGGGTCGAAAACGTCGGCGGCCCAACCAGCACATCAAGCCCATGCCCATAATAATTCCAAAAAGTCCCCAAATCCGTCTCAACATCCAGAACAACCGTCCCCTCCTCCTCCTCCTCCTCCCACTCTGCCTCCTCCTCCTCCTCACTACTCTCCCCCTTCCCCACCTCTAGCGGGCGATTATGCGCCGCCGCACTCGGTCTGCGACTTCCGCTCCCGGCCGGCCTCGCCGGCCCCGTAGGTTTCTTTTTAGGGTGTGTGGTGTCCGGCGGCCCGAGCTCGGCGAGCAGATCCTGCGCCGTGGTCTCGCCGATGGTGAGCCAGAACGACGGCGCGTCCTTGCGCTGCAGCTCGACGAGGCATTCGCCGTGGATGTGCACGGCTTCGATCTCGCGCGGTGCGCCGTCGCGGATGCCCGGCGGGAGTGGCGCGCGGGGGAAGGGCATTTCGCTTGTGTACAGTACTTTGCGCGCGGCGGGCCAGCTCTCGCCGTGGAAGATGGCCATGGCGCGGGCGGGGCCGCAGGCGGAGGACGAGAGGACCGAGACCTGTGACGCCCAGTCTGCGCGGGCGAAGCTGGCGCCGGGGCGGATGGGGAAGGAGAATGAGATACCAGGGTAGGAGAGCGAGTATTCGCCCTCTTTGCCGGACTGCGCGGGGAGGTACTCGCCCGGAGTGGTAGGGCCGAAGAGCTGGTATACGTGCTTGAAGGTAGGCCCTGTGGTCGACGACGGGGACACGATGTCCTGGTCCTTGTATACGAGGGGCGATTTGCCGAATTTGGTCACTTCGATGAGGCGGAGGCGCTGTTCGGTGGCGTCGAAGCGGAGGCGGATGCCGTTGGCTGGGAGGTTGATCATGGGAGGGACGCTGAGGGGTTCGGATTGCGAGTAGGACATTTCGATTTTGGGGAATAGGAGCGGTTGGGCTTTGATGAAGCTGAGGGTGTGGTGGAGCGAAGCTCCCAGGGCTGCGTTTGTTAGTCGCGTCTGGAGAGGGGTGGGTGTTGAGTTCACCAAAGATGCCCAGGGAGCGGCCTTCGACGACGGATGCGGGGACGTCGGCCATCTTCACCCACTCCCTTGGGGACTTGTCCGGTGGCTGCGCGCCGTCGAAGGAGGAGTAAAAATCTGCGAGCTCTGGAGCGGGGAGCACCTTGCTTTTGGCCTTCTTCTTCTTCGTGTTCTTGTTCGCTTTCGACTTGCTCTTGGGGGATGAAAGAGGCGAAGCTTGAGGATCCTTGAGGAGAAACAGAACACAGTCTTTCAAGAGGACGGCAGATAGGTGCTTGGGAGTAGCCGGTGGGGTGTACTGGAGTGTACGTAGTCAGTGAATGTTCTCAAGAGTGTTCAGTCGCACACGAAGTGGCATGTGGTCCACGCGGCGCGGGGCTGACCCACCACTTGCGGGGCCGTGACTGTGGCGCCCCAGCTGTGAGGCTGGGGGAATATAGCGTGCATAGCCACCTTTACTCTGGGTAGAAGAGAAGAAGGACCAGCCATGACGAAAATATCCGATGGAATCAGACCGAAAGGATTCTGGAGTTTGACGAAGATCTATTCTCTATGGCGAAGGCTAAATATTCAGACAAAAGCGTCCCAGAAGGCGCGGAGAGGAGAGTGCGTCTTTCCAAGCCGAACGTCTACGCCTTCTCCAGCATCGAGGGAAATGCCTCCCTTACCACGCCCTCACACCTCCCGCATAGGCTTTCCTCCGCCTCTGCCAGGTACCGCCAGCACCGTACGCACTTGTGTCCGCTGGGGCTCGTCACAACGGCAAGATAGATCGGCCCCCAACCGAGCGTAAACCCGTTCTCCACCCCCTCCACCACCTCCACTTCGCCTTTCTCGTGCACATGCACCTTACTCACAACAAACACCGACGCCAGTTCCTCCTTCATCTGCTCATTTAACAGGCTCTTGGCCATGGGCTTCGCATCTGGGGGCATGAAAAAGTGGACGTCGCACTCGAGACTGCTGCCCATCTTCTTCTCTCCTCTCGCCGTTTCCTGCGCCACCTTGACGGCCGAGTGTGTATCCATCAGATACTCGATCTGCGTCTTGATTTCACTGTCCTCGGAGAGCTCGCCATACGGCTGCCACACGCGTCGCAGTGGGTGTTCCTCGCGCTTGATGGCCTCGGGCGCATGGTCCCAGACCTCTTCGACGAGCAGTGGAGTGATGGGTCCGAGCATGGCGAGGAGCTCGTTGAAAATAGGGTACAGGACGGCCTGGGCGGTGAGACGCTCGGTAGGAGTTCCGGTGTACAACCTGTCCTTGAGGGTCTCGAAGTAAAAGGCCGAGAGGTCGAGATTGATATACCTGTTGAGGATGTTCGTCGCCTTGAAGAACTCGTATGAAGTGTAAGCACCGTGTACCGCGTGTGCCGCTGCCGAAAGCTGGTGCAATGCAATGCGATCAATCAGCGCATAGGCGTTTGGCGTGCTGGCCGTCGTCCCGGGCGTGTAGTCTGCCAGAGCGCCGAGGAGCCACTTGAACGTGACGCGGAACTTGTGCAGGCTCTGCTGCACAGCCTTGAGGACAGGCTCGCCAACCACAACGTCGCGTTGGTAATCGCTACCAGCAACCCACAGACGTAGAACATCAGGTCCCATGGCATCGTACGTCGGCGGTCCAGCCTTCTGCTTCTTCCGCTTAACCGGCGGGAGCAGGCTCCCATCCACAATCTGCGACGGCGCAATCACATTCCCCAGCGACTTGCTCATCTTGCGCCCCTCGTTATCCAACGTGAAGCCGTGCGTAATGAGCGTCTTATACGGCGCCTTAACCGGCAGCCCCGCGGCCTGCTGCTGCGCCACGTGCGTCAGCAGCGACGACTGGAACCACCCACGGTGCTGGTCGCTGCCCTCAAGATAAACGTCCGCGACGTGGTCTGCCTGCCGCTCGGGGAGCAGCGCCCAGCTGGTGCCACTGTCGAACCAGACATCCATGGTGTCGCGGCCGCGAACATAAGTACCCTCCAGAAAGGGGGGTACCCATGCAGCCTCATCTTCGGCATCTGTCCACCACGCATCGATCCCGCGCGCGTCCACCACGCTGATGATATGTGCAATCGTCTCCGGCGTCATGACCGCTTCGCGAGCGCCGCCGTCTACGCGGTACAATGCGGGGATGGGCACGCCCCACGCACGCTGGCGCGAGATGCACCACTGCGAGCGGCCACGGATGAAGCTGGATAGGCGTGCCTTGCCGCCCTCTGGGATAAAGTTGACGTCCTCGAGCGCTGCTAGCGCGTCGTCCTTGAGCCCGTCGACATCCGCGAACCATTGCTCGGTTGCGCGCACAATGACGGGTTGCTTAGTACGCCAGTCGATTGGGTACTTGTGGCGGATGTCGTGCGTGGCGATAACATGATTGACGGGGAGCGTGGTTAGGTGGGCGAGGACAGCGGAGGGACCGTCGGCTTGGACGGATTTGCCTTGCAGCAGCAACGGGTTGGAGGGGAATGCCTCTGCCGTGAAGCGACCGTTGTCGTCGACTGGAGCAAGCGCCTTGAGACCGAGCTTGGTGCACACGTGGTAGTCGTCCATGCCGTGGCCAGGGGCAAGGTGGACAAGCCCGGAGCCCGATGTCGCAGTGACAAAGTCGGCATGAATGACGTGGCGCGTTCCGGACTGGAACGGGTTCAGATATGCGACGGCACCGGCGAGTTTGGCGCCAGAGATGCCTCCAACGACCACCCTGATGGCATCCTCGCCGAGGAGTGACTGCAAATTTTGGATGCGGGATTCGGCGATGAATAACTGGGACTGTGGAGCGCTCTGCAGCGTTACTACGGCGTAGTCGAGCTCGGCATGCACGGCTACGGCCTGGTTCGCGGGGAGTGTCCACGGGGTCGTTGTCCAGATGACCACTCCGATGTTTTCAGGATCGACTCCCTCGAGCGCCTTGAGCTCTTCGGAGAGCTCTACAACCGCGAAGCGGATAAAGGCCGATGTGCTCTTGAAGGCTTCGTCATACTCGAGCTCGGCTTCTGCAAGGGCCGTTCCTGAGGAGGGCGACCAATACACGGGTTTATGGGCACGGTAGATCAGGCCTACAAATGTGAGCACAGCTCGCCCAATTGAATTGAATCTTGCTACGGCAGCCTTACCCTTCTCTACCATGCGCTGAAAGACACCCAGCTGCCGGAGCTCAAAGCTCTTTTCCATCGTCTTATACGCATTATCCCACTCGCCCATAACAGCCCATTCGCGGAATCCCTTCTTCTGCCCTTCGACCGTTTTTTCCGCCAGCTTCCTCGCCGCGCGGCGAATTTCCACAGGTCCCATGGCATCGTGGCTCACCTTGAGCGCCTGCAGCGCCTTGACTTCAATCGGCAGGCCATGGCAGTCCCAACCAGGCACATAATGTACGCGACGGCCCTGACTAACCTGGAACCGGCAGATAATGTCCTTGAGGATCTTATTCAGCGCATGTCCGACGTGTAGCCCACCATTCGCATACGGCGGCCCGTCGTGTAGCACAAAAGGCTGCTGGTTCGCTCGCTGGGTGGCCTGCCAGGCGTAGAGGTCATCGGTGCAGCGGGCGAGGTACGGCGAGGGAAGCGGCGGCCGCGGCGGTAGGCTCGACTTAGGGAGGTGGAGAGTCGATGACCATGATGCCTTGAGAGCTCGGCTGGGGGTCAGCATGCTCTGGACATCGGACGGTGCTTGAGGCGGGGAATTGGAGTCGTGGGGTTTGGGGTGAAAATTGGGGTTTGCGGAGGTTTGCGGCGATGAGTGGTCACGTGGTGTTGACATTGTGGATTTCTGCTGTTGGCAGGCGGGGAGCTTTGACGGCGGTTGAGAAATGACTCGAGAAAATGCATCTGCTTGCTGGCTCTTTCAACTCCTTCGAGCTTACAGCTCTTTAAGCTCACCGCAGAGTCATATTTGCTTGTATTGGGGTGGCTACAGCATCGAGTCACCTTTGACTCACTTATCTTCACCTTGAAGCTAATATCATGCACATAGGTCGGGCCCTCAAACGTCTAGTTCTAGGCCGCTTGATCTGCATGATGAAGGCTGAGGATGTGCTTCCTTCATCGTAATCGCATCTGAGTTTCGCTTTGCCGGCTAAATTAGGCTCGAGCGACGTTCGGGATGCTTGTGCAAACCCACTACCGAAGTCATAACCTGGTTAACATACTGCTCGCTATGAACTGCATCTCGGTGGATATTCTGTGCCTGACGCAAGCTCTTGGCACATGCGGTGACTACCTCCTTCAGTGGCTACTGTACATTGTTTCGCATCTCACCCTATTGTAGTGTCGATGGCATCCTGGACCGCACGTAAACCTGCGGCGCTGAGAGTGCGGGCTGCAGCTTCCCACCTCCAAGCGTTCTCGTCTAATATACGAGTGTCAATGCGTCGGCTATGAACCATTCAGACCTTTCCCCTGATGGCTTTCTTCGCAATAACTCCCGCAACTGCTCGGTTCTTCGGTATACATTGCTCAACCCTAATGCTATATGGACTACGGTGAACCGAATGAGGGTGGGACCCTACTCAACAAGACCCATTCTACACTCGATTCCCACTTGAGGAAAGCCAGTAACCGACAATGCCCACATTGGCCTGATGTCGATCGTGAGTCCGTCCCGGTTGCCGTTCAGCATCTGCCATGCCACTGTATAATCCCACCTTGCGTTGATGGCCATAGCTCAATGCGAGTATATCGACTTAGTACACCATATTGCGGTGACGATCAGATGCGTCGCCCCGTCTGGGTCTTAATAGCGACCGTCCCCGGAATCTGAAGTCCCAAGTCATACCGCCATGCTGGCTCTCGTCCATATCCTGCTCCTGTCCTTGGCCGGCATAGCCACGGCGCAAAATGCGTCGAAGGCCGACCTGGAGCGATTCTGGTCCTATGGCCGCTCACCACCCGTCTATCCCGGCCGTACGTCTCTTGTGATCGCGTGAGTTTGGCTAACAATCCAGCATCTGGCGCCGGGATTGGCAATTGGACCGACGCATACAACAGAGCCCGCGAAATGGTCTCACGCATGACCAATGAGGAGAAAGAGCATGTGACGAACCAGGTAGCCGATCCCAATAGCTGCGCCGGTAACAGCGGTGGTGTTGAGTCTGTTGGATTCCCCGGACTGTGTTTGCACGACGGGCCGGCCGGCGTACGCGGTGTGGACGGCGTGAGCGCGTTTCCGGCGGGAATCCATATAGGCGCGTCGTGGAATGCACCGCTGGCAAAAGAGATTGGTGGGTACATGGGCGCTGAGTTTCGGCGCAAAGGAGGTGGGTGTTCGGCTGAGGTGTGCGAAGATCTGCTGACGGCGCAGTTAATGTGGCTCTTGGGCCGGTTGTTGGGCCTCTGGGCCGGGTTGCACGCGGAGGACGGAATTGGGAGGGCTTCGGCGCGGACCGTGAGCATTATGACTCTCCAAATGTCGGTTGCTGACCCTTAAGCGTATCTTTCTGGCGCGATGGCGGCGGAGACCATCCGAGGGCTCCAGCGGTCCGTAATTGCCTGCGTCAAGCACTTCATCGGCAACGAGCAAGAGACGGACCGTAACCCCAGTCAGCTCGACTTTGTGATGAGCGGGAAGCAGTCGGTGTCGTCCAACATCGACGACAAAACGATGCATGAGTTGTATCTCTGGCCATTCCAGGATGCCGTCCGCGCGGGCGTCGGGAGCGTCATGTGCTCGTACAACCGCGTGAACAACTCATACGGCTGCCAGAATAGTAAGATGCTAAATGGGCTGCTCAAGCTTGAGCTCGGGTTTCAGGGATTCGTCGTGTCGGACTGGGGCGCAGAGCACTCGCGACTTGCCAGTGCCAGCGCAGGCCTGGACATGGTGATGAATGTGATGCTTCCTAATATCACCACTCCGACGGGCGGCGCCCTCGTCCAAGCCGTTAATAATGGGAGCTTCGCGCAATGGCGGCTGGATGATATGGCGACACGGTAGGTAATCTTAGAAATCTTGGACCGCGCTAATGGAGCAGTATCGTCGCCTCGTGGTTCCGCATAGGCATGGACGCACCCAACAATCCCACAAAAGGCGTGGGCATGAACCAGGCCTTCAACCGGCCTCGCCCCTTCATAAACGCGCGTGATCAGGCGTCAAAGCAGGCGATTCTGCAAGCCGCGTACGAAGGCCACGTCCTGGTTAAGAACGTCAAAAGGGCCCTCCCGCTGCGGACTCCGACACTGCTTTCATTGTTCGGCTATGACGCTACCGCCCCGGTCAAGAACAACCCCTCAGGTCCCAATGACATGATATGGAATCTGGGGCTCCAGTCCAGCGGCATAGGCTCTATCGATGGCCTGTTCCTGCTCTTCGGCCTCACGAATCCGCCCGGCGCGGCTAAGAAGGGTACACTTATCGGTGGCGGCGGCAGCGGGGCTAACTCCCCGCCTTACATCTCGGCTCCGTATGATGCCTTCCAGCAGAAGGCGTACGAGGACGGCACGACCCTGCTGTGGGACTTTGAGTCGCTGGATCCCGCGGTCGAGGCTGCGTCGGATGCGTGCGTCGTGATGATCAATGAGTTTGCACTCGAGGGTGCCGACCGGCCTTCCCTGGCGGACGGGTGGTCCGACCGTCTCGTCATGAATGTCGCGGAGAAGTGTAACAACACCGTCGTTGTCATCCACAACGCTGGCATCCGCCTCGTTGACGCCTGGATCGGTCATCCCAATGTCACGGCGGTCATTTATGCACATTTGCCCGGCCAGGACAGTGGGCGTGCACTCATCGATATACTCTACGGCAAGGTGTCTCCATCCGGCCGGCTCCCGTACACTGTAGCCAAAATGGACTTCGACTACTCCCCGCTGCTGCAACCGGACACTCCACCACCAAACACGAACATGACACTGTACCCACAAAGTAAGGACACTTCCACATACAGATCACATCTAACCAGCAGGCACATTCTCCGAGGGCGTCAACATCGACTACCGCCACTTCCTCACGCACAACAAAACGCCGCGCTTCGAATTCGGCTACGGGCTCACATACTCGCGCTTCGAATACTCAGGCCTCCAAACAGCCATGCTCTCCTTCGTCGTCAACACCATCAACGACTCCTTCGTGCCACCACGGTCGCCAACCGCCGAGGGCGGCCCAGCGGCGCTATGGGACAGAGTCGCAACCGTCGACTGCCGCGTGCGCAACGTAGGCGCGGTGACAGCAGCCGAAGTCGTGCAACTATACATCGGAATCCCGAACGCGCCGAAGCGGCAACTGCGCGGGTTTGTCAAGCGCGAGCTGCAGCCGGGCCAGACGGGTAGCTTTCATTTTGAGCTCACGCGCCGCGATTTGAGCGTCTGGAGTCCCAAGTTGCAGAATTGGGTGCTGCAGCAGGGGCTTTATAATGTTTATGTGGGGGCGTCGGTGCTGGATGTTAGGCTGCAGGGTGCGTTTGAGATTTGAGCGGGGATATTGCGGGGGATGATGGATTGCTGGTGTTGTGTCTTTGTCACTCTGGGACGGATATGATGTAGTCAGGAATGTCGATATCGCCACATGTCATTCCTCACGCCCCCTTGCTCAACGGTTCCACAGCTCCACCCGTCAACAAGTGCGGGGTGGGAAGGGCTTTCTTCAAGTAATGCGCCTGCAGCGTCTACTTCCGAGCGATCTACTGCAATTGAATGGCAGACGCGCCATAGTATTCTTAAGCGCGGGCCATTCCCCAGTGATACCCGACGTCAGCGCTGCCACAGGTTCGGGATTATGGCGCGATGTTCGTGCCCCCCTAACGGAAATTAGCCTTTCAGGGCGACCGCTGCGCCAGGCGCGATTCGTGATTGCCGCGCCCGTGGCCGGGGCACGGATCGCGAGGTTAATATGGAAGAATGAGCCGAGTGGAAGGACGCACCGCTGAGGGGGACAAAGCAGGTTTGTGGTCTGGAAGGTGGAGGGAAGGAACGAAGGAGGCACGGGGTAGGGATTTAAATGGGGGGTGTTGCTGCTCTCCCGTCCGTCGTCATCCCATCATCGTGAACTTTACGCAGCAAACGTCTGTCCAGCTTTAACGACACTTCTACTCCACGCATTGTTCTTCAATCGTGATTTTAAGTGCCGTTGATTTGCCCAGCGCTGCCACGTTACGCCCCACCATTCACGACTCCGCAAACACACTTTCGCGCGCTTCAGACCCCTCACCAGAGCCTAGCGCAATAGGCCGGCGCGGAGCGATCGCCACTAGCCCAAGGGGTCAAAGGTACGGACTCAAAAACATTCTTGACAGCACGCAGTGTGTTCCCTCCTCGCGCAATCGCCCTCATCTCGCATCTCACCGTCGTCGCTCTTTAGCATTCAGAGTCTAACTCTACGTCACTCTTTAGATACTCTACATACAACATGAAGTTCACCGCCATCGTCATCTCTGCCTTCGCGGCCCTCGCCGCCGCGCTCGATAACCCGCTCGTCCCCGTCGCAGGCGCCCTCGTCGCCGGCCAGCCCACCACCATCACCTGGCAGCCGACGACGTCGGGCACCGTGTCGCTGCAGCTGCGCTGGGGCGACGCGGGCAACCTGAACCCCGGCACCAGCATCGCGGGTAAGCGGCGAAAACAAAAATCCAAACACATAAACATAAACATAAACAAACTAACCGCAACCCCTAGCCTCCGTCCAAAACAGCGGCACCTACAGCTGGACGCCCCCCTCCGATCTGCCCTCCGGCACCACCTACGCCATCGAAATCATCGACGATTCGAACAAGGGCAATGTGAACTACACGCCTCAGTTCACGGTCTCCGGCACGTCGGGCCCCTTGAGTTCCGCTGTGACTGGTACTAAGACTGCGTCGTCGGCGTCTACGGACAGTGCGTCGGCGAGCAGCAGCGCTTCCGCGTCTGAGTCGTCCAAGAGCGCGAGCGCCAGCGCTAGTTCCAGTGCAAGTGCCAGCGCGAGCTCGTCGTCTGCGAGCGAGAGCTCAAGCGCGTCGCGCACTGCTACTCCGAGCACCACGCGTGCCACCGTGGCGACGGTGCCGTCGAGCGGAGCGGGCCGGACTGTCGGTGGGGAGGCTCTGGCGGCGTTGCTGGGTCTCGGTGCTGTGGTTGCCATGATCTAGTTCGGGATTCTGCTTTGACGGATCACTGTTCTGCCTTCTAGATGGGGATTCTGTTTTACGGATTACTGTTTTTACGGTCGTGCAGGGCTGTTTGAGGAGGGTGCGAGGGTCAGTGGGTAGTACTTAATCGCATTTCGTGTGGTGCATGTGTGATGTGAGCCGCCTTTTGACGCAATGGCGTAGTGGTGATGACTGAGAGCTGGAGGTTTGGGGGATTGTGGTCTGAGACGCGTGTCTTAGTTCTTTCAGAAATGTCGATATAAGCGCGGCTGCTGTCCTTGACAGATGACATGACGTTCAGGACCTGCAGAATCGGGCTGCGGCTGAAGATACCGTCACACAGCACCGACGCCACCATCTGCTGCAATCTTGATAGGCGTTCCGCTGCGCTTGATGGCGCGATAACCTGGGTTGGGAGGCAGGCGTAGCAGGGAATCGAAGCTTGTTTGTTTCGTTTGATGTCTTGCATCTATGTACTGTGGTAGAACATGTAACAGGAAACCTCATCGAAGCGTTCTCGAACCAGATCCTAGTTCTAGATGTTGATGGAAGCCGGACTCGATAGCTCTCAGGCCAAGGCCGAGTTCGGATGGCTTCATGTCGGGGAGTTGCGGTTATTCTCTTCTGATTGGAATTTGTCTCTTGACTTCATCCCACAACCTAACCTCTCAACGCGACAACTCATCATCACCACTGCGACTCAAAGACATTACTCAATTTCTCCATTCCCGTCTTCAAGCATCCTTCCTCCCTCATTCTTTGACATGGGACGTTAACGGCAAGCGGAGTCAAGACGGTGCGGGGCAGCTAAGGTTACCCTCTCTGTCTTATTCTCGGAGCAGAACAGTACAACCACGTCCACGCGATGTTTCCGCTTCAAGTGGTATTTGGGAGATAAGAGATATAGTACGGGGCTGTACTGCCCGGCTCCGTACTATATCTTGTCTTTGAAATACCACTTGAGACGTAACATCTCGTGGACGGAGTTGTGCTCCGCTCTAAAAAATATGAGATAGGGAGGATATCCCCACACTGCCGACGCTTCTACGTGGTCAACGCACCGAGAGCTCCTTTTACCTTCTCACATTCATATCTTTGCGTCGACAACAACAAGCCAGGACGGTGCGGGGCAACTGCCCCTCTGTCTTATATATCAATGAACAGTCACAGCACAACTACGTCCACTGGTCTCTCTACGGGAAGTGGTACTTGAAAGACGAGGCATATAGCAGGGAGCTCGGCGCTGTGCTACGCACCTCGTCCTTCATGTACCATTTCCTGCGCAGCAACTCGTGGACGTAGATGTGCTCTGCTCCGAGAAATATAAGACAGAGAGGATCTCTCTGCGCTCCCGACGCTTCTGCTTGATCCAGACACCGGAAGCTCCTTCTTCCCTCCTCGCATATCCGTTTGGCGTTGTACACTCGTTCCTTGCTGGAGCTGGAGACGAAACTCATTCGACAAGCCGTCCTTGAATGCATCGAGGACTACAATGGCATTCACGGTGGCCTTGCGGGCCGTGTACTGATGGGAGACCTACCGAAACTTATATGCCGCTCCGGATCCTTTGCAAGTTGTGTATCCGGATGAATACACGCTCTTTATCTGGCTTCGCTGCTTTGAAGGGTACTACATGACTGGTCTGCTCTTCAGTAAGGTTGTTTACAGCAAGGCCCTGATCTTTTTCATAGTTGTAGCTAAGTTTCAATATTATGATGTGCCATCATGAATGATATATGAATTGAAGTCTTTCATGGCAAAGTTCGCTGCGCTGGGAGTGAGTCCCTTGAAGCTCGTCCAGAACGCAGTCTTTGGTTATGTGCCCGTAAGCAAGCCCTTTACCTGTCAATCCAACCCAAGGACATAAAAGTGTAGCTCGAGTGACAAAAAGTCTATCTCTCCCCTCCTAAAATGTCATCCCCACCTTCCCCAACCAGCCTTTCACGTGACCATGTTTGCCAAAAAAACCGCCACCCGCCACGCTTTTCGCCCAAAGCGCATCACATCGTCATCCCCGCGGCACACCTCGCGCTCCCCACACTCCACCTGTTCCACCCAACTGTGACCCGTAAACCGTTTCTCACGATCCCGTCTTCATACCGGCCTACACATTCTCGCCTCCACCAACACCACCAACGCTCCACCAGCCTCTACTCGCGATGTCAGGCGACAACCCCCTACCCTCGTCCTTCGACGGCGACACGTAGGCTTCCCCCCATTCTTCCCTTCCCCATCCGATACCTCTACTGACAACCGCAGCGACTTCTACTCCGAATCCCCCACGCAAAAACTCCTCCGACGCCTGAAACAAGAACCTTTAGTCCCACTCGGTTGTCTCGCGACCGTGGCCGCGCTCATCGGCGCCTCGCGCGCGATGCGCGTTAACGACCACGCGCGTGCTAATATCATGTTCAGGCGGAGGATTTACGCGCAGGGTTTTACGCTGTTTGCGTTGGTGGTTGGGAGTGCGTATTGGAGTCGGGATAGGGAAGCGAGGAAGGAGGTTGAGGGAGCGGAGAAGGAGAGGGTGGCGAGGGAGAGGAGGGAGAAGTGGCTGCAGGAGCTGGAGGCGAGGGATGAGGAGGATAAGGCGGAGCGGGCGAGGAGACGGGCGAGGAGGGAGGAGAGGGGGGGGACGGGGGTGGTGGAGGCGGTTGAGAGGGCGGTGGAGGGGAAGGCGGCACAGCTGGAGGAGAAGGGGGACGAGAAGAAGGGGGGGATAATGGATTCGGTGAAGGGGCTTTGGGGGGGGAAGTAGGCACGGTAAACAGGCATGTAACTTAAGCATCCACGGCGTTTCACGGATCAATTGATTGACAATCTCCTCACCCTACTCAGTCTCTAGACTCTGACATCCAGAAAAAACACTCGCACGACCGGAATCTTCATGTGCCTATTAAGGAATTGTGTCTTAAGTAGCAGTCCCACGCCAACCAACACCGCCGAAAACAAGCGCGCGCGCAAGAGCACCTAATGAGACATAAATCGGGCTTACAAAACACCGGCCTGATCTCAAGAAACTACGCGGAGGCATATGGACATGCGTCGAAGGACATACGCGTCGCGGACCTGCGGCCGAACAAGGCCTGCGTCAAAGGACTGGACAAAGCGGTACCCGCTTAGTTTAGCAGTTGCACCCCGCCGCTCCCTGCGTGGCATGTGACTCGGGCCGCAGGTCGACGCCCGGACGCGCTGCCTGGGCGCGCATACTCCGCGGTCCCGCCTGGTCGAGAGGTAGTTTCTTCGCAATGGCTGTGAAGAGCTCGCGGACGTTTTCCGCTGTCTTGGCTGAGGTCTCGAAGAAGAGCAGCCCGGCCTCCTTTGCGTACTGCTCGGCGTCGGCGGTCGTGATGGCGCGCTTGTCGGGCGATTCCGTTACGAGGTCGAGCTTGTTGCCTGCGAGGGCGATGATGATGTTCTCGTTTGCCTGGCGCTGGAGCTCTTTCACCCATGCCTTGGCTTTGTCGAGGGAGGACTGGGGGGGTTAGTGGGGCGGAGAAGAGATAGGGACACGTACGGCCTGTGTGATGTCGTAGACGACGACGGCGCAGTTGGCGTTGCGGTAGTACATGGGTGCAAGCGACTTGTAGCGTTCCTGCCCGGCGGTGTCCCAGATTTCGAACTTGACTGTGGTGGATTCGTCGAGGGCGATGGTCTGGGTGAGGAAGGCGGCGCCGATTGTTGATTCTCGGTAGTCGTCGAATTGGTCCTGGAGGTTAGCGATGCGGGATAGAGTGTGGAGGGGGTGTCTTACTTTTACGAAACGCAATACTAGTGAGCTCTGTCTCTCTGTTAGCTAGCGATATGAGCAAACGTCGCCATTTCTCACCTTGCCGACTGCCGATTCACCTGCACCGTGGTTAGTGTATGTCAAATCGCTGGCAATAATATCACATACCGAGAAGTACAAGCTTGAACTGTGCGAAGCGCGAGCCGCCAGGTCTGCCACCTTGCTGCATGCGGGCTGCCATTGTTGGAGGATGAAGCGGAGGCGGAAGGGCGGATGAGGGAGAGTGATGACAGTTGGAGGCCCAAAGGAGGTGGATGTGGAACGGAATGGGCTGGCAGCTGGCGGTGTTGATGGGGTTGGTGGGGGTTGTTGAGGATGTGGTGGACTGGACTTGTTGGGGCGGTGATGTTGAAGGTTGGAACCTGGAGAGCGAGAGAGAGAGAGAGGTTCAGCGTGACGCTGCCAGAACTGAACTGACCTGTGAGCGTCGGCCTATCAGCCACACCCTGCATCTGTCATTTCACTAGCCACCTGCTGCTCCTCATCCCTCCCGAAGCCGCGCCACCTTGATGTTTCCAAGGAACACGAACCTTTTGCGCCTCCGAAGAACACCATTCCAGACGAGCCACCTACAGTTTGCTATTCTGTACTTGTCCAAAGATTTGGACGACGCGTTACCTCTTCCTCCCTTTTGCCGTAAAGAAAGCACCAGTCCGTCACACAGCATTGCCAATTCTGCTGTGAGCTCCACACCGGGCCAGCAGCTCAGCGGCCTATCATGGCCACGTCCCTCCCCTTTCGCGACATCAATGTGCACGCCTCCGCATCGCATTATGCCTTCTCGTCGCCGTCGTCTCCGAACTCGCCGACTCTGGTCGTCGACCGGCCCTCTGGAGATCTGCGCCTGAACGATGGCAAGCTTCTGGGTTCGAAAAGAGTATCTAGCATTGCGGGCATACTAGGCATCATCAGCCTGCGCCTAGGTACCTCCTGACAACCCCGCAACTGCGGAGCTGGCTGACGTCGGCAGACAAGTACATCATTGTGATCACGAAGGCGACACCCGTGGGCCGGCTTCGGGGACATATGATCTACAAGATCGCGGCAACGGAGTTCCTTCCCCTCCGCGAGCGCCCGCTGCACGATTTGGATGAAGATACATATCTGCACATTGTCAAAGATCTTCTTAAGAATGCGCCGCTGTATTTTTCCTACTCCTACGACATTACAAACAGCCTCCAGCGCCAGTCGGACAGCAACCCGGTGCTTCCGCTCTGGAAACGCGCCGATGACCGCTTTTTCTGGAACCGCTTCGTCCAGTCGGACCTGATTGACTACCGGACGGGCAACAGCGGCCGGCTCGGATACCGCGGGGAGCAGCCCGGGATCGACCCCTTTATCCTACCAGTCATGTACGGCATGATGGAGATCAGGAACACATCCGTAAAGGGCAACCCCCTGACCTTTGTCCTCATCACTCGGCGCTCAAGACACCGCGGCGGCACGCGCTACTTTTCCCGCGGGATAGACGAAAGGGGCAATGTATCCAACTACAACGAGACGGAGCAGATTGTCATCATCAACGATGCCGCATCGAAGGGCCCTGTGAGCTATGCCGGCGACGGTGGGATGTCCGAAGCGAAGACCGGGCCGTTGGCCGGACGAGAAGCGCAGGCCCTGTCGTATGTGCAGACTCGGGGCAGCGTGCCGGTCTACTGGGCCGAGATCAACACCCTCAAGTACACGCCGCGCCTGCAGATCCGCGGGGTAGAGAGCGCGGTGCAAGCGGCGAAACGCCATTTTGACGAGCAGATCCGGATCTACGGCGACAACTTCCTCGTCAACCTGGTTAACCAGAAGGGCCGCGAGCAGCGCGTGAAGGATGCATACAAGCAGATGCACGACTACCTGGTGCCAGCACCCGCACAAAAAACGTACAGCGACGAGAAAACGGCCGAGAAGTTCAACGTGGCCGAACCGCAGCGGGACCGCGGCGAATACAGCCGGTTGCACTACATCTACTTCGATTTCCACAACGAAACCAAAGGCCTCCGGTGGCATCGCGCGCAGCTCCTGCTCCAGCAACTCGAGGGCCCGCTCATCGAGCACGGCTACTTCCGCGGCGTGGACATGCCCGGCGATTCCATGGGCCGCATGGAGGTGCGCAGCCGGCAGACGTGCGTCGTGCGGACGAACTGCATGGACTGTCTGGACCGTACGAATGTCGTACAGAGCATGCTTGGCCGGTTCATGCTAACGCGGATGCTGATCGATCTGGGTGTGTTGCGCGAGGGCGAGCGCGTGGACGAGGACCATGCCTTCGAGCACCTGTTCCGCAACGTGTGGGCCGACAACGCCGATGTCGTGAGTAAGTCGTACTCCGGTACGGGCGCGCTCAAGACGGACTTTACGCGCACGGGCGAGCGGACGAAGAGGGGGATGTTGATGGATGCGACGAACTCGACGACGCGCTATCTAAGGAATAATTTCTATGATGGGCCGCGCCAGGACGCGTTTGATGTCTTCTTGGGCACGTACCTGCCGGCGAGGAATCACCTCGGCGGTTGGGTGTTTGTCGACAAGCGGCCGCTGCTGATTCAGAGTGTGCCGTATATTCTGGCGGCGAGTGTGTTCCTGGTGTTTGTGGGATCCTTTACGCGGAGAGATGCCATGGCGGCGGTTTGGCCGCTGCGGGTGCTCATGATCTTGTCGTTTATCATTGCTATGGCCAGTCTTTACTTTATCTTCACGCACGGCACATTCTACGTAAGTCGTCCTTTGATTCTATAACTGCTGGGCAAGGCTGACTTTGTTAGGTCAACTGGCCGAAACTCAACACGCCACCCTATGCGCATGAAGGGTACCAGGAGGCGCTCAACAACGTGCTACAAACGCCGGTGATAGGACCGCTGCTCTCGCGTCACGAACGGGGTAAGAGCGACGCGCGTCTCGGATTCATGGAGGAAGGCAAGAAGAGGATCGAATAGACGCCGTAATGGCTGTGGTTGCTGCAGTTTACAGGCGCTGGACCGGGTCGCACTTTTGGGCGAGATAATCCTTTGTAGTGTGATGCATCGGGCATTCTATTTTTCCCCCCTTTTTCCTTGTCTGTCTATGGTATGGGAGCTTTGTGGAAGCGGTCTGCACACCGCGCGTCTCGTGAGTTGTTCTGGCCTGCAGCTGACCTTGTGAGGTGCCACGCCTGCACCTGAGTACCTGCCGATGCGACGTATGGGGCCTAGCATAGTGGGACCCGGGGCGGGCGAGTGACCAACAATGGTAGCGTTGAAGGCAATGTGCAATTGGACCTGCATCGTATCGTGACGGGAAGAGCAGAGCAGCAAAGTAGAAGAAAATCACTCAAGTAGCACCCGCACCTGCTGTTGAAGCTATGAGATCAGCCCCAGCCCCCCAGCCCCCCAGCCTCTCCCTAGTCTTGAACGCAGCAACCAGTACTTCGTATTCCTCCAAGGCTGAGATCTTCCAGAACGCCAACCCCTCCCCATTCCCACCTTCCCCTCAATTGCCCCTTCCGGCTTAGCAACCACACCCCAACCTCCCCCCGCAATCCGCAGCTATGAACCTCTACCTCCCCGAACGGATCGTTGCCTGGCCTCCCAAACCTGCGTCTCCCCCTCCCCAACCTGCAAATATGTACGCGAAGCTCACTAGCAACCCGCCGCTCGACGTCGCGACCGTCGTTGCGCCTGATGCGGGCTCTATCCCTTTCGCCGTCGTGCTGGAGACGGACGTTGCGAGTGGGGCCGAGTGGCAGGTCGCGCTGTGGCATAACCTGGGTGGGGTTGATAACTGGGCGAGCACGGAGTTGGTGCCTGCGGGCGAGGCGGCCGAGCTGGTACGTCTCATCTAATTGCTTCCTGTGCAGGGACAGGCGGGATGCTGTTGCTGACGTCCCCAGCTCGAAGTCCATCAACTCGCAGCCCCACACCTCCACCGCCGGGTCTTCATCCTCGACTTCCCCGTCAGCGAGGCCACAAACCCCGCAGCAGCCTTCACATACAAATTCCGGCCCCGCACCGACGGGGACTGGAAATGGGCTAAGGACACGCTTGGCCTCGGCGACGGGCTGCTCTACCTCCAGCCCGCGCTCTTCTCAGAGCATCCGCTTTCGTACTACATCGCCGGGCTGAGCGAGGCATGGGCCGTGCAGGGCGAGAACGCAGACACGCCGGATACGCAGCTGTGGTCCCTCACGGCCCCGCTGGCGCCGGCGAACGGGGATGATTCGGCGTGGGCGAAGACGGTGCTCGGCGTGCCCGAAATGTGTAGCCGGTGGATGGCAATTGTGCGCCTCTGGACGCCGTGGTTGGCGCCGCGGCACGGCCGTGACAAGTTCGAGGTCGATCATGAGGCGATTATGGCGGCGTTTTTAAGGCGGGATGGGTTGTCTGTTGTGGTGCTGGCGCTGAGTGGGGTGGATGATGTGCTGAGTACGCTGGTGCATGATGGGGACGGGAACGTGGTTGTGAATTCGCGGAATGATGACGAGGGGGAGGGGACGGCAAGGGTGCTGGTTGCGGTGGCGAAGAGCTTTGAGGTTGCGAATGCGGCGGTTATGTATAAGGCGCGGCGGGTGGTGGCAGAGTTTGCGCGCGCGAGTGGGGAGTTGGAGGAGGAGATTGAGGCTATAAAGGAGGAGGATGTTAAGGCGAGTTGGGTGGAGGAGTGGGCGGATGGGTTTGCGTATTGTACGTGGAATGGGATTGGGCAGGCGTTGACTGAGGAGAAGATTTTTGATGCGTTGGATGAGTTGGAGAGGAATGGGATCAAGAGTGCGTGGGCATTCCTATCAGAAGGAGCTATGCTGACCAGCGCCGCAGTCTCCAGCCTCATCATTGACGATAACTGGCAGTCACTGGTTTGTCTCCCCCCTGACACTGCAAGGCTGAACGAGGCTGACCTGACCGCACAGGACAACGCGGGCCTCAACCAGATCTATCGCGGGATGACGCGCTTCCAGGCCAATGAGGAGGGGTTTCCAAAGGGTCTGGGGCACACGGTGCATACGCTGCGCGAGAAGCACAAGAGCATCCGGCACGTCGCCGTGTGGCACGCGATGGTGAGTTCGCCTCTACTACTGCGGGAAGTCTACTGACGTCCGCAAGCTCGGCTACTGGGGCGCCATCGCGCCGAAGAGCGAAATAGCGCTCAACTACCTCACCGTCGAAGTCAAGAATGTCAACGGCGGGACCTGGACATGTATCCACCCTGGCGAGGCCCTGCGCTTCTACAGCGACTTCTACCAGTGCGTCCCCGTAGCCCTCCCCTCCGCACCCCAAACTAACGTAGCAGATTCCTCTCCGACTGCGGGATCGACTCCGTAAAAACCGACGCCCAATTCATGCTCGACCAAATCGCCACCGCACCCTCCCGCCGCGCCCTCATTCGGCCTTACCAAGACGCCTGGACCATCGCCACACTCCGCAAGTTCCAAGCCAGAGCCATAAGCTGCATGTCGCAAGCCCCGCCCCTAATCTTCCACTCGCAAATGCCAGTCACGAAACCGCGTCTCCTGGTCCGGAACTCAGATGACTTCTTCCCCGACATACCGAGTAGTCATGCGTGGCACGTGTTCGCAAATGCGCATAACGCGTTGTTTACGCAGCATTTGCATGCCCTCCCGGACTGGGATATGTTCCAGACGGATCATCCCTGGGCGGCGTTTCATGCTGCCGCGAGGTGTGTTAGTGGGGGGCCGATTTATTTCACCGATACGCCGGGAAGACACAACGTGCCGTTGATTAAGCAAATGACGGCGACGACGCCGCGCGGTGAAACGGTCATTTTGCGCCCGCATCGCGTGGCCAAAGCTACCACCCCTTATGTCGGGTATGGAGACGCGCAATTGCTCACGGTGGATAACTGGATCGACGGGTACGCCGGCAGCCCCGGGACGCCGCTTTTGGGGGTCTTCAATGTTAGTCAGGATCCTGTGTCCGCTGTGCTCACGCTGGCGGATTTCCCGGGCGCGAGTGCGGAGGGGGAATACGTCCTGCGCAGCCATGTCGCGGATAAACTCGTGGGCCCGACGACGAGGGCGGGGAAGGCGGTTGTGAGCCTCGATTTGCCGGTGCGCGGGTACGATTTACTCACCGCGTACCCCGTGACCCGCGCGAAAGCGAAGAGCGGCCCGTTGGGCGTTGCAGTGCTGGGACTGGTGGCGAAAATGAGTGCTGCGGCTGGTGTGGTCGGGACGAGGGTTAGTGAGTCCAATGGGCGGGTGCATGTTTGGACGAGCCTCAAAGCGTTGGGTGTGCTTGGGATTTGGATTAGTGGCCTGGCGGGGAGGAGTGTGGAGGAGGATTTGATGGGGGTGCTTTTTGGGAGGCCGATTCCGCGGCATTGTGTTAGCGTGGATGGGGATGTGCTTTTGGTTGATTTGGAGAGGGCGTGGAAAGAGTCAGAACAGAGGGCGGGGTGGAGTAATGAGGTTGTTGTTGAGGTGTTTGTGCGGTAGTGGGGGATTGATGGGGGGTGGTGATGGGGGGGGGGGGATTCTTATGCCTGGTGTTAGTTCTGTGTGTTCCTGGGTACGAAAGTTATGAGAATGAAAATTGGACTTGCGCATCCCACGGTATCCATCGCGCGTGTACATGAGGTGTATGCTGAACAAAATCGCCCTGCCTCGCAGACGGCAGCCCCCAAACTCCACGCTCGCATATGCAAATCCGAATCAACGAAAAGCCTGACTATCCAGCCTCACCATCCATCCAGTTCAGCCCTACCATCCATCCATCTCACCCCCCTCCCCCCCTCCCTCTCCATATCAACTCAACCAAAAAACCCACCTAACCCCCCTCCCCACGCCCCTCACCGTCCCCCTAATCACCCTCCAAACCACAACCCCCAACCACAATCCCCAAAGCACGCACAGCACAAGCCACTCCAACGCGCCAAACCCCACCCTCCTAACCCATCGTAACCTCCTCTTCCGCGCCCGTCCCAGGCGGCCTATATCCCCCCACACACCCCTAGCCAACACGCCCCACCCCCCTTCTAGTCCGGCCGCCGCGATGTCGCCGCCGCGGCGCGCGCGCTCGACTTCGCTCTCCCCCTCCGTGCAGCGGGTTTCTAGTTCGCCGCGTAGGGAGGGCGCGAGGGAGGAGGTGAATGTGGTCTCAGCTTTTTTCAGGGAGCGAAGCGAGCCGCGCAGTGCGGCCGCGTGGATCCGCCCCGCTCCCATCTCCGCATCCCCAGTGCGCGCCACAATAGCAGCAGCCTTGACCCCCGAGCACAGCAACACAGCCCTAACCCTCCTCAGCGCAAGCGCATGCGGATCAGGCCGCACAACCCCCCCCCTCCCCCTCCCCCTCCCCCTCTCATCCCCATTCCCATTCCCCAGCACCGGCCTCACGTCGCTGATGCTCCAGTGCCGGGTACTCGGTGGGGTAGCCCGGTCCTTCTTCTCATCCCCATCCCTCCCGCTCCCGTCCCTCCCGCCCCCGTCCCGGCCTACGACGAGTGCAGCAATATGCTTCGCGATCCGGCGCGGGCGCGGTGCGCTCGGGCGCCTGTCGTCACCCCCGCTGACGTGCGAAAGATCGAGGCCGGGGGGTGCGAGGCGCGCGAAACGGTCTGGTTTTCCTGGGGCTGTTAGGGCGGGCTGCGCGGGTGAACCCGGTCCCTCCGTGTCCGCAGCGGTAGACGGTGTGCGAGATGGCGCGTGCGGCAGCGGGAGGGGTTTGAGACCCTCCGGCTCGTCGCCTTCGGACTCCGTCCCCGTGGTGCTACGGCTAGGAGTCGGCTTAGCGCGTTTACCGCGCATGGCGGCCGCGGAGCCTTTGAAGAAGCGGCGAACTGCGGACTGGGGTTCTTTGGACTTGGATTTGGGCACACGGGGGAGGGAGGAGAGACTGTCGTTTGTGCGCGTGGGGAAGAGTTTCCTCCCAGGTAGGTCCAGACTCGTCCGCGTCGCGGGCAGTGGTTGAGGCGATTCCCCGCTCGGATGCCGACTGCTCCCGTCCGTGTCGTCGCCGTCGGTGCGTATGAAGGGTAGTTTAGGCAGCTTTTTGCGCACGGGGCTGATGCGCCGACTCGGGGGCGTGAGTTGCCTCGCCTCCGCGGGCGAACCCGGCGCACTCGCGTCATCCCCTGGCGGCTCGACGATTCCGATCCGCGCGGGCGAGCGCTCTGGACGCACCGCGCCGTCGTGCAGATCCGCACCCCACTTATTCGGCGTCCCGGGGCTGAGCAAGGGTGAGCCATCTTGGTGCGCGCCCGCGCCTGAGGCCGCAGCAGTCCCGGCCAGGAAATTCGTTAAGCGTTTCTCGAGCGGGTCGAGTGCTTGTGCCTCGTCGTCGCTGAGGCGGTGCCGCCGGCCCGTGGCGTTGGATCCCTCGTCTGAACTTGATAGCGCGTCGGCGGAGCGGGAGCGGGCGCGCGCGCGGTGGAACACCCCCTTGATACCGCGGGAATTGTCGCGGGAATGCGTGCCGAGGGGGCGGATGCGGCCGCGCTGTGCGTGGGCTTCGGGGTCTGTTTCGTCGTCTACCGATCCGGTGGATAAATGCACTGACCCCGAATGGCTGCGGCGGCTCTCGTGGCTGGCGCGCGGGCGGAGGGACTCGAGACTGCGTTTCTGCGGGAAGATGCGCGCGCCTGCCTTGTCTTCGATAAGCGCCTTATTATGCCCTTGCTCGAGCCAGTACGCGTCGGCGAGCAGTTCAGAGGGGCAGGTGAACCAGTCCATGCGCGGGCGCTTGGGCTTGCTGATACTCCCCTCGTTCCTTCTATGCCCTCGCACCGGGCCTTCATCCGCGCGGATGATTTCGCCGTCCACCGGGTAGGGAGGCAGGATCACTGTGTCGTCACCCCTATAGCCGGGGCGGCGGGCGGCGTCCTCCACCGCATCGACCCACTCGCGGACGCGGGCTGAATCTTCCCAGTAATCGATATCGGGGTTTAGAGGGTTGCGTGTCCGGGCACGCAGCTTGCGGTTGCGGATTAGTTGCAAGGGGTTGTAGGTTCGGCCGAGGTCGTGCCGATAACTGCTGGACGAGAGCGTGCGGCTGAGGTCCACGCCCGCGGTGCCGGGGACGCTGGATGTTGCTAGCAGGAAGTTGCCCGGTGCGCTGTGGTCTGGCTTTAGTTGGGGGAGGTACTGCAGCAAGCGGCGGAACTCGAGCGACAGCTCGATGGCTTGCCGTGCCTTTTCCGCCCTCGCTAGCGTCGCCGCCGAGAAATGATACTGGAAATCGGGCACCGCGCGAGCCGAGCCCGCTGAATCCAGAAACCCGGGAGTCGGGTAGGCATTCGACGAGTGGCGCGAGACGCCGTGCCGCCGGTTCTCGGGCGAAACATTCCGCGGCTGGCGCTGGTGCTGCAGGTGATGACGCAGATTCCCGCCGGCACTCTGGCCTTGATAGCTCCCTTGCAGTTTCGCAGTGTTCGCCGCGTGCTGCGCGGCCGACGTGACGCGGCGCGGGTTCGGCGATGGGGGCGGAAGCAAGTGGCCTGCGCTGAAGTTGCGGCGGCGGCTTTCGCTGAGGTTCAGCGCCATGCTGACGATTTGGGCGGGGTCGATGGCGGAGGCGGGCTGCGCTGCTTCCTCGCCGTTGTCGGAGCTGTCTCGCCCGTAGTCCCGCACGTGTGATTGTGTGGCCGCCGGCCCGTCCTCGCCGTCGGTCGGCACTGTGGATTCGACTTGCGACAGCGGCGAGCTGCGTATCGACGCCCTGACGCCAGCACGATTATACGGGAGCAGTTTGTGGGGCGTGCGCTTTGAGTCCGCCTTCTTCTTCCCTTTGTCATTGTTCTCGGTGCGTGGGTCCTCGGGCTCGGGGGAGAAGCGCAGCGCGGAGGGCAGCAGGAAGCCGCCTGGTTTACGGGTTTTGGGGCGGCGGAGGGGTTTTTCTGGGTCTGGGTCTCGGTTGTCTTCGCTGGAGGTGCGCGGGGAGCGTCGGTCGGTCATGGTGTGTCTGTCGGGGTGGAGGAGGTCTGGTCGGGGGTGTGGTGAAGCTGCGGTTGGAGAGGCGGAGGGTACGGAAGAGGTGGAGGTAGAGGATGACGTGGCGAGGCTGGGAGATGCCATTTCGATGGCGATGTTCGTACGAGAAGAGAGACGGACTACGAAAAGGTAGTGGAGAGGGCAGAGCTCTCATGCTGGAGGGCGGGAAGGCTCATTACCACGGGAAGCAGCTAGGCCTTTGGTAGCAAGCAGCTGTACGGGAGGTGGTGGAGGAGGAATGACTGCAAACGCCTTTACAGACAAAGATCACCAACGAGACTGGTAAAGGTACGGTGTTTGTTGTTGTGCCTGCGTGTCTAGGGGGAAGCCAAGGTTGTTGATGGGGAGTTGGTGGAGTTGGTGGTGCATTGGCATGCATCAGTGCATCACCCAGCTTGTGCATGGTGCATTGCATGTGACGTTTGTTGGCTTGCGGCTGGCGCCAGTGGCTTGACCCGCAAAGACACATGGAAATGCGGCACTCGGCACGCCGACTTGACCGCACTTCACTTCAACTGATGCATAGAGAGGCGAGGCCTTAATTACACCCCCACATATAACCCCTTAAACTCTATCTCGCGCATCCGCTCCTGGCCTAACACAACCATGGGACAAGGCTAAAAAAAATCTCTGATTAATCTGTCGATCCCCGGGCAAACTAGCCGATGCCGCAAGCACCGGGAGAATCCGTTTCCAACTGCCTAAACGGGACAAGGCTGACTCTTTAGACAAACTCGCGGCTAAGCTTTGATCGATCAGAAGGAATACGAGGTGCGCGATGGGTAGGATGCGAGATGCGGGCGATCACGGTTCACACATCACATCACTCGCCGGAACCAGAAACCATCAGTAGCGAAAGCGCGCCATGAATTCACCGGGAACCATCAGCGCGTGTAACCCCAACCAAGCGACAATCCATCCAGCCTGAAGCACCTGATCATATTCAACCAACCGACACTTCATCCAGCCTTAACAAGCTCCAAGCTATATCCAATATCGAACCAACCAAATGCCTCATTCCTCAACAAAATCAAGGCATTCCAAAATCAGCCTCCGCACCCGCACCCATTCCGTTACTCCCCCTTTCCCATCCCCACCGGTGGCCTCCCACGCACCCCAGCAAGTATCATACCTTCCTCCTCCGCCGACAACGCAAGCCCATCCCACCCCGTAGGCAAACTCGGATCGACCATATACGGGGGCGGCCGATGTGGCCGCGTAGGCGTAGCTGACGAAGATGGAACAGCAATTGGAGTATTCAGTTCGCCAAGTCTGTCCGGCTCCGGCGTCGGAATTGGCGTCGGCGGCCCGCCCAGATCCGGCGAGAACCCAGACGTCGGAGACGGAGCAGCAATCGGCGTAGCGGGCACCTTTGCCGGGATACTCGCTGGCTTCGTCTTGAACGGCTGCGGCGGCGGCGCAACCTGCACCGCCGGCTTCGTCTTCAGCGGCTGCGGCGGCGGCGCAACCTGCACCACCGGTTTCGTAACCTGTGGCTGTGGCGACGGCGCGCAGGTGGTGCATTCCGTGCTCTCGCTCGAGCCGCAGACTTGTCGCCCGTCCGGGTAGACGAGGCATTGGCGCTTGCCGAGGGTGATGAGGTGCGGCTGGAAGGGGGCGGGGAGGGCGAGGGTTAGGGTTAGGGGGGGGAGGAGGAGGAGGAGGAGGGTTGAGAGTTGGAGTTTCATTGTGGCGGTTGGTGATTTGGAGGCGGTTGTGGCGAGGAGGTTGAGCGGGAGGAACGCGGTATATATGCCCTCCCGCGGTCAAAGAGACGGTGAAAGAACGAGCATGCCAAAGGCGATGCAGCCTGGCGAGCTGTCCAGCAAGGTCGCGAGCCTTCGTGCGCCGTCACACCAGCATGACCGCCGCGAGGGCAGGCAGGCGGTGAGCTGCCTACGCCGGCCATCTCGCCCGCAGCATGTATCGACAGTACCACGCGCCTTGCAGCGGTGAGCGGAGAATACGTCCCAAAGCGCCCCAGCGCCATCCGCGCCCCTCCCGCGTCACACGCCGATGCGGCACCGCGTTGACGTGTCGGTCGTACAAGTCAATACCAGCCGAGCCGAGCGCGAGCGTTGCACCAGGAACGAAGATTGCCGTTCCCCCCCCGGCCCAGGCCGGCGGGGTGGAATATCGTCACGGGTGGGAGTATTGACACCGCCTTCTTCGTCAATGCCATGCTGACATGCGGGGAGCCGGTACCAAGCTCTCAAACATTGGCTTTGTGCGACGTGAGTCGTGATGTTGCCTCGGCTGGGCTGAGCAAACTTCGCCCGCTGCGAGATGGTCGTCGAAACCACGCGCGGCCCGCGGATACCAGGCGATGTCACTGTTCCGGCCGGGTATGCGCAGCGTGTACCTGCGTGAGCATGCCGAAGAGTCGATACCACATGGCAACGTCGTTATCCAGACCCAGGCCTCTCCACCAGGAGCGGCATCCACGTGCGGGCCTGCTCCCGCCCTTCCCCCCATCCGAACCCCTCCCCCCTACTCGCCGCCCTTACACCACGTCTCGCCATTTACACTAACCCCGACGCTCCCGTCCTCACTATGCACGCTCCCACGCGGCCTCTTCGCAGACTCCAACTCCCTCAATAGGACCGCCTCATTCGAATCAAGCGGGTTCTTCGTCTGACTCCAGTGGTACGTGCGCTGCGAGCTGCTCATCGGGCCTTGCGTAGACTTCTGTTTCGAGTAGTATGGCGCGCTGCGGGGAGGAACGGCCGTACCCGGGCGCTGGAAGTTGCACGTGAAAAGTGGGCGTATCTCCGGGAGGCACCCGCAGATGATGGCGAGATTATATTCGAGGGCGCCGAGGATTTGGATGATGGATCCGGTCCAGAAGATGTCTATGCTCTTGAAGAACATGGTGTAGTAGTAGATGCGCACGATGCCGGTGACGCAGACGCTGTGGGAGTTAGGGTAGGGCTTGGATTGGGTGGGAGGGGGACCGTACAGGCATCCGATGCAGAAGACGAATAGTAGCCCGATGCGCTGCTTGAGCGGCAGGGAGATTTGCCAGAGCGTTGGCGCTGGCCAGAGGAAGACTGCCAGGTCGCTGAGGCTGTTGAACGAGGAAACGACCATGCTGGCTACTCGCTCGCTGTAGCATTTATTTTCCGTGATGCTAATGTCCCAGTACGAATTCACCGGTCTACCCGTCAGCATCAACACGGCCTCAGAGGACATACGTACATGCACTGGAACACAAGCGCGATGGTGATGCTTATCCCACATAACGCGAGGAACACCAGCATAGCGTAACAAAATATCCGATCCGTGCGCGTCGGGAAGATTTTCATGTACGCCAGTACGATGGACACCTTGCTGAGCGTGGTCGTCGGGGTGAAGAGCACCGTGTACCTGCACCATTAGCCAGCGGCGCGAAGAACACGTCGTCGAGCTTACCACCACGCCAGTTTCGCAACCCGCGTGATGAACCTGTCCTGTCAGCCTCGTCACGTATCACAACCACAGTCAGGCCATCTCACCCCTCGTGCAGATTCCACGCATGTACGCCCATGCCATAGCGCGTCGAAACACAGCTAAGCATCGTCTGCACCGTTGCGAATACCTGCCCGCATCAGCATCACCACCCCATCCCACTCCGGTAAACCCACCCCACTCGCGGCCATAATCCAGTCATCCCGTGCCAGAATCTTCGCTCGGGCGTAGAACCGGAGACACAGCACCGCAACCATGGTAACCACAATCGGAATCTCAACCGCCAACACGAGGGCTATGCGGCTGTCCTGGCTCCCGTCGGTCATGCGGGTGAACGCATCTATCTCCTCCGGGGACGGCGTTGCCATGGTTTTGGAGTCGATGACTTGTTGGTGACGGCTTGTCTTCGGCGACTTGTCGTTGATATAAAAGAACCGGCCTCAAAATTCGAACTCAGCAGTGTCGATGCGCAGACCGTGAGCGCGCTCGCATGTACATAAAATCCCCCGTTTGCCCCAGCCGGTCGATCTCCAATCCCGCCCCCGTCACACAATGCTATATCACGCCAACCCCATTCGCCGCACCCAAAAGTCTAAAATCCGCACAGAGGGCGTTCATGGCTGGATAACGGGTGCGTGAGGGGCTGAGGGGAGGGCTTAAATCCTTCTCGGTTCCCCCATACTTTTTCATGCTTGATAGGCGAGACAGAAAGCAAGCCGCCTTCCTCTCTTGCGCAGATCGCCGCTCCGGCACGAACCATGGTCAGAGCTGGTGGTTACACCCGCGCACAATATACAGCCCGTCCCGGGACATGGGCGTGAAATTGTACGCGTACGCTGGGGCGGAATATATTTCGGGAGGAAGTATGCAGGGATAGGGGCCGCGCGGGAGCATCCAGGCGTGGAGCGGGCCGACTGCAACAGGTAGTCTTCCCGGTGCCGATAAGGTTAAGGTTCGACGGGAACGACTCGTGCGGTGCCGATGAGGTTCGACGGGAGCGACTCATGTAGTGCCGATGAGGTGCGGTACGACGGGAGCGACTCATGCGGTGCCGGTACTGTAAAGGTGATAGGAGCGCGGCAGCATTGGCGTGCATGTTGTTACAGCAGCCGACCGAACTGTCGCCATCCTGGGGGTGAGGTCTTCGTCGTCGGCCATCTGTCTGCGGGCTTAGTTATGATCTTCCGGGCGGAGGGGGAGCAGAAGTGCAGTTGGACCGGGGAGTTGGATGGGGTGTTGCTTCGCGAAGGTGAGTCGAAATGGCGACGAACCCCAGCCGCTAATTCTACCCGTTCGAAGATGTGGAGGTTACCCCACACTGGGATCGAGGCCTTGATCGGCCCTAGCAGGGTGGGTGCATCTCGGCCTCCCACACCAACTCGACGACACGCCTCCCTCGCCATGTAAGGACGAAACGAATTCGTGACACTTCCCCAGTTGCGCACGGGTATTATTTTGGCTGTACTGGAGGAGAACAGGCAGGACCAAGAGGAAAAGAAAAGGCTCGTTCACTCGATCCCAAAAGATTGCGGGCTGTACTCCGTACTCGATGCATGTAGGAGGCAGTTTGACGAAATACTTGCTTGGTGTTGCTCAGGACACTACTAAGTTGAGTGACGCACGCATACATCTTGGGGGTGACTGATGTACCCTTCGTAAGGCAGGGCTTAACCTTACAACACGTGCATGACAACATGGAAATTGTGAAGTATTTGAAGAAGACAGCGAGAGGAAGAGAGTTAGAGACTCTCCTCTCTTCTTTCATCCTTTCATTCAACTCCTCACTTCACCCCATAGCCATTTGGACTCGTCAAGCCTATGCTTCCATTAACAGTACTCGTAGCCCTTGATGCGTGGGTGCATCTCGACCTCCCACCTCAATTCAACTTCTTCCCCCCATCCGTGCACAGAACGAAACGAAACACCACCGCCCACCCACCCACCATGCTGCAAATCCCAAACACGCCATCCAATCCACTACGCCAACACATCAATGCCACCCAGCCCTCCCGCGTGCCTCCCGCGGGCACGGTGCGAGCCGCAGCACGGCACGTTGTGTAGATCCACCTTCCCCACACTTTACCCCGCGAACGAGTCGTGCCGTCGTAGATAAAGGCATTGGCATCATGCCACCTCCCTTGTCCCGTCTTTCTAGCGAGTATTCACTGCTTGGAAAAGACCTGCCACGGCGGAAGAATCCGAAAAAAAGACACATTAGCCTCTTGTCGCTGAGATCGGGGCTTCGAGTTGATGCCCGCCCTTTGTCAACGATACCACGGAGGTGAGGCGAGGACGTATAAAAGACGTGAGGCCATCGTGAAGCAGCACCCATCCCCATCCCATCTCCACCCCTCAATCTCGCAATCCCTCAATACCCCATCTCATTCAACCGCATCAACCCCCCCCCCCCCCCCCCCCCCGCTACCCTCCACCAAAAATGCTCTTCCTCACCCTCGCAACCCTCCTCCTCCCCGCCCTAACAACCGCCCTCCCCCAAGCCCTCCCGGCGGGCATACCCTCCTGCGCAACGCAGTGCCTAATGGGCATAGCCACCGGGGCGAAGGAATGCAAAATCACCGGTACCTCCCCCATCCCCCCCTCCCCTCACCCACCCTAACCCCCACCAGATCCAAAATGCTTCTGCGGCACCGCCGCCCTACAAACCGCCTTCAAAACCTGCATTCCAGGCGCCTGTTCCAATAAAGCCGACGTCGGGAAGATAATCACCATGGCCAACGGGCAGTGCGCGGGCTCTCCTGGCTTCCCCCTCGCCGCACCAGCATAAGGGAAGCTCGCCACGAGGCCGCAAGCAGTTCGCGCCGTGGGGGAAAGAGCGTGGAAGGAAGGGAAGGCCCGATGGCATGCATGCAATTGAAAGGCATAAATAGGTTCAGTTTGATACTCGGGTGGACTAGAACTACCTAGTTAGCAGCAAATTGCGAAAGAGATGATTGGTTCGAAATCTCGTTCCGCGCCTCGTCGATTTCCGCTTTCGGGAGGGAGTTTATCACCACTTATCGTTTGCCGGGACCTATGTTAAGAAGACGCGGCCCCACAACCCGCCGCCTGCTCAATATAAAGCCCATTACTCCATAATATCCACCCGCAAATCACTAACAATCCTCCACATCTTCCCCACAGACAATCGCCATTACAAAACTCATTCCAAACTCCATAGCATGAAAAACGCTCATCAGAAGCCAGATATGCAAGAAGACACAGAACGGGGTGTATAATACAGCATTACTACCGCCTTCAGAAAACAACCCGATACAAAAAAAAAAAAAAAAGGAATGCCGCACTGTAACTCCCCACATAATGATAGACCAGGAAGCAACCCGAAAGAATGGGCCGCCTCATCCACACGACCCGTGCCTATCACCAGCACAGGTCGCGAGGCGAAGCAGCCGCCATTTCATCGGGTGGCCCTCGGACCGAAACGACGAACCATACATCCAACTCCATCTCGCCCGCAACACCGCAACACCGCAACACCGCAAACATCCACCCCATGCATCGCTCCGCAAAACGCCCACACCGCATAAAACGGGATCACGTAACCCTACCACGTTAGCCTTCGTCAATACCGCTAAAAGCGAAACTCACAGTTGGCACATAGCCCTCACAACCCCCACATACGCATCACTAAAATCATCCAGCCCAACCCACCCCATAAACCCCTTCTCAACCTTCATATACGCCACCGCCGCCACGGGCTCCCCCCCACTCGCCAACGGCGCCATCCACTGCCCGTACACATCCGTCGTAAACAAGTACTGGTACACAATGTGCTCGGCGCGGACCTTGGTCAAATAATGCGCCTTGACGTACAGTTGTCCCGTCAGGCCCGCGAGATCCATCGGCACGCGGCTTTTCATTACGAATTGGAGATCGCGCCCGTCGGCCGTGTGCACGCGGCCTAGGTTGACGGTTTGCCCGTGGAAGGTCTTGATTACTTTCTCGGCCGCCTCGGGCGTTTCAAAGGTGAGCTCCGCGGTGACTTTAGGCTTCACAGCGTAGAGGCGGCAGTTTAGCAATGGAGCGTTGGGGACGAGTTTGAGCAGCGCTTCAATGGACGCGACGTCCGTGCCCACGGAGAAGTTCTTGGCGAGAACTTTATACTGCCCCGAAGCCCCCGCGGCGAATTGCTCGTTCAGCTTGAAAGGATACTCGCTCGGGGTCTCGCCGCTGACTTCCCAGTCCAGATTGTAGTGATGCGTGAACATGGAATTTATGTTCTCGCGCGGCGCGTTGCAGAAGTGCCCCATGAAGATCACGGTCCCGCCGTCTTGGTTGTACGTCACTAGCCGCCCCAACTGCAGTCGGTACTCCGGATAACTCATCGCAGCGTCCACGACGAGCACGGCACGCGGCGGATTCTTCTCAAAATGCCTTGCGTACTGCTCGACCTTCGTACACACCGACACCGGAATCTTCGTCCGCAGACGCGCAAGCAGCAGCTGCCCAAACGACATGCACGTCTCGTAGTCCTCGAGGAACGAAAGAACCAGCACATAGGGCTGATCCGTGTAATTCGCATGGTCGGTGATGGGCGCAGGGTCCTGGCGGCGGTAGTTCAGGATATCTTGCCGCGTGACGAGGACGTCGGGCAGCTTCTCCTTGATGTAGGAGAGGGTTTGCGTGACGTCCATCCCGGCGGCGCGTTGCTCGCGAATAAGGGTCTTGACCTCGTCTGTACGCTGCCGGCGGCGGTGGCCAGATAGCTCGTGCGGCGGCACGGCCTCGTGGTTGTGGAATTTGCTCCGGCCCTCGGGTTGATACTGGATGCACCAGCGGCCCGACGGGTTCGACGCGTCTTCAGCACGGAGGTAGATACCCATCGGACACCCAATCTTCCCACTCTTGCGCTTGCGCTTGCGCGTCTCATCCGTCAGCTTGCGGTTGTTGTCAAGCTTGCCGTGCTTGGTACAGCGATAGAGGTATTTGTACAACTCGCCGTTGCGATTTTTGCGCGGCTTCTGCTTCGACACGTCGAAACCTTTCTGCTTGTTCCAGTTATGCATGGCGGTCATGGCGGCGTCGCACGACTCGTACGAGTTCTCTGGCGGCGGCTCCAGGTAGAACATGCCCGGCGGCGGGGTTCGGCGACTCGGATCGTCGCGCCCGTTTATTGCGCCGTTTTGCGGGGAGTGGGTGCCTTCACCGTCGCTGCCGCTGTCCGAGGAGTCGTCGCCGTTTTCATGGGCGCGACTATCGTTCATTACCGAAACATGGGTTCCGGAGATGGACAGGGAAGTGGACATTGGGTTCGACAACGAGTTAGACAGTGGATTTAGTGTCGTCTGCTGTACCGGCTGCGCCTGTTGTACGTGCTGGGCTTGAATTTGCGCCTGCTGAGTTTGTTGAGCTTGTTGAGCCTGTTGAGCCTGTTGAGCCTGTTGAGCCTGTTGAGCCTGTTGAGCCTGTTGAGCCTGTTGAGCCTGTTGCGCCTGCTGAGCATGCTGGGAGTGCTGGGAGTGCTGGGCGTGCTGAGCATGTTGGGCGTGCTGAGCATGCTGGGTTTGCTGGACATGCTGCTGCTGTGCCTGTTGCGCGTGCGTGATATGCTGGAGATGTTGATGCTGGACATGCTGTTGCGGAATATCCGGTTGCACGGGCTGCACGATCTGGCTGACATTGACGCGAGCCTGTTTTCCGCGTGGTCTGCTCACGTTCCCACCACGCACTGGAACATTTTGCGGCTGGACGGACTGATTTGGCTGCGACTGCTGCGACTGCTGCTGCACCTGCTGCAACTGCACCTGGGTAGGAGGCGTAGCATGGTGAGACGGTGCAGAGTGCTGGGTTTGGACGGGATGATGTTGCTGTTGCTGGCTGGAATGATGCTGCTGCTGAACCTGTTGCTGGACCTGCTGCTGGACCTGCGACTGAACCTGATGGACTTGTTGTTGACTTGGGTGATGTGATATCACGGGATGGTGGGCCGTAGCGTGGTGGGAGATTGATTGGTGGAGGGGCGGAGCGGAGTGATGGGGTGGGGTGGAGAGGTGTGGCGGAGCAGGGGCCGAGGGTGGGGCGGACTGGTTTGACGGAGTGGGAGGCGGGAGGTGCGAGGGCTGGGGTAGGAGATGCGACGGCTGCGGCAGATGAGTGGGTTGTTGATGCGGCGGCTGCGGCGTCTGGTGGTAGGTGAAATGCTGGAGTTGACGCGGAGCTGCTGCAGACCGGTAGGTTTGACCGGCATAGGTCAGCGTTGGTGGTTGCGGCGGTGGTTGCTCGGTCGAGTCATTGAATGGCGGTGCATAGTACAACTGCGGATGGTGATAGCTGTTTCCATGTTGCCCAGTATTGTATGGGCGCGCCATTTGGTACCGATGGCAGTAGCGATTTGGCCTGGTAAGGCGCAGATAGTGGACCTAAGAGAGACGGGGTCGCGCGGCGGGGGAGGGGTGTGCGAGGTGGAGGGGTCGATGGGGTGGTTCAGAATGCGGTCGGGGTGAACAATGGGGTTGGAAAGATGAGGAGGGGGTGGGAGGAGCGAGTGAACGAGGGTGGTGGGGAACAAAAATTGGGATAGAAAGAGGGGAGGTGGTGGTGGTGGTGGTGGTGGTGGTGGAGGTGGTTTGCGGTAGGAGTAGGTTAACGCGTTAATGAGGGAGGTGGGTGGTGTTTTGGGGGGTTTCGGGGAGTTTTGGCGGGTTTTCGGAGAGGGGGAGTGGGTGCGGACCGTGGGACGCGGTGCGCGGGAGGTTGGGATGGGAGAAGGAGATTGAATGGGATGGGATGGGTAGGACTGGCTTGCTTTGCCTTACAAGGGCCCTGTGTTGGAAGCGAAGACAGCGGAATGTGGTAAAGAGGTAGGGGACGAGAGAGGTATGCGTTGGTCGGGAACCGAGATGGCTACAGAGTAGATGGGAGGGCGGTGGTGAAGCTGCTGGTGGGTGGGAAATTGCCGGGACGCGAAGAGAGTAGTGAGGGGAGGGGAGGGGGGTGTTGGTGGTAGGAGGGAGGCCGGTTGTGTTTTTCTCGGGTTCCTAGGGCCTTGCCTGGCGCCTTGCTTCGGCGGGTTGACCAGTGTTGCAAGCGCATACGCAAACACCTTCAAGCGTTCGGGAACCAGGAAAAAAAAGGTAGAGTTCGGGGCGGCAGGGTTAGAGGAAAGAAGGTGAGGCGGAAGGGAAAACGGGGGAGGCAAAGACGCGAAAGAAAGGTGGAGGTGGAAGAGGTGGAGGGAGGTCCCAGTGTCCGGTGCGGATGACCGACGGGTGGTAAGGTGGTGGTTGATGAGGGGCGGCCCGGTGTCCGCCTCCTACTTGTTGCTCACGCCCCCCCGTTTCTAGGATCCCGAGATAAGGTTGACTAGATTACTATCATCTCGCAGACGGTGCTTCAACTCCTCCATTTCTCGCCTTCTACGGATCTATGTCTCGATTACTCGCTACTCGCCAACCCCGCCCAGATCTCGAGGGACACCAATGTCAGAGTGTCAAGGCGAGACGAAACGAAACGGAGGTGCGCGTTACACTGGCAAGTAAGCGAGTCGGATACCCGCAGTGGGCTGGTACGGTAGGCAATTTAGGGCGGGCTAGGATCACGATTGAGAGTGGAAGGGCAACGAGAGCTAGACAAGACAAGCGCAAGGCACAAGATGACGCCTACCACAGTAACTTGTACCGTGTGCCTCTCCCGCTTAGGCAACAGAAGACAGGTCTTTGGAAGCTAGAGGATTACGGGGAGTGAGTGAAGAAAGAGTGTCAAGACTGGAGTGAGCGTACCGTACCATGAAGATGCGCAAAGTCAATTCCACGTGATGCGCGCGAGGCGGTAAGCGGTTGCAGCAAGAATACGCCAAAGAAATCGTGGCCGCCTCGTGGACGCTTTTTCGCAGAGGGCGGTTGCAACGACATTTCCAAGTATCTTTGGGCCGTGAAGAGGAGCGGCCTCTCACTGGTCAGAGTAGAGGTGACTAGGACAAGACTGGTTTGGTGCGGCGCGGGGTTCGGGCCCATCCCAGTCGGTGCTAGGCGCGCCTTGGTTGGGAGCTCATCCCGTGAGTCTTGACCGCCTCTGCTGGTTGATCCCTATCCAACCGTTCAAGTCCCCATTCCCTTCCCTTGCCTTGGCCTGCACTCGTACGGTATGAAGTCTTGGCTGTCGAGATCCAACAGACACTTCTTCAACTTTTCCATCTCCACTGTGTACGCAGTTACCATCCGTATGCTGTATCACGATAGACGCATGGTTACTCGGCTAGCACTGTTGCAATGTGCTCCGCTAGTTACATATCACTGTCTCGCCCCACACGAACTCTCGTCTACAGATACCACAAAGACATGACCGCTATCTACATCCCGACTTCCCTCCGCCAGGTCTGAGCCCCAGCTGAGGCAAATCTAGAAAATCTAGAGCATGATTAACACCGGCAACACATCACCATCAACGATAACCACTATTGACGCTAAGACGCTCTTCTCCCAAACACCAGCTACTCCGGCTCCCGCTTCGCAATCACCAACCACCCATCAATTGCCCTCTACTCCGCCGCCTCCGGCTTCTGCGCATAGTATAGGTTGCTGAATCGTTAGCAGCGCCAAACACTAGACATGCCCATCACTCACAACATCCAGTAGTACTTGCGCTCCGGATCCTTCTGGTCCGCCGTAACCTTCGTTGCAAATTCGGCGTATTGCTCGGGCGTCCAGTCCAACCATTTCGTGAACAACTTGACCATCGGCGGCACAAATCTATCCGTGTTCTCGTCCACCAGCTTCCCTAGCCTCTTCTCGTGCTCCTTTTCTGACCAGGCCCCTACAGGCCACTTGACGGGACGCCAGTGGATGTTGACGAAGCCTTGGTCCTCGAGGTACTTCCTAAACTTGGTCGAGGCTTGCGTGTCGATGTTGTCGGCCGCGGCGGCGTCTCTCACGTATTGCGACCACTTGAGCATGGGCGCCTCGGCGTCGACGTCACCCTCGTGGCAGACAGGGAACACCACCTCCTGCACCTCCATCCACCCACCCGGCTTCAGCCAGTTCCATGTCTGCTGGAAGTAGCGCGGCCAGTTATGGATGCCCAGAGTCAGCATGCGCGAGTGGATAAAGTCAAACTTGTGGTCGTAAACCCACTCCTCCTCTGCGTCGTCGATGAGAAAGTTGCAGTTTGTCGGCAGCCAGCTTGGCTGGATGGGGCTGAGATCGGTGCCTATGACCGAGGCCGATGGATGGCTGTCGGCAAACTCGATGGCCCACTGCCCCGTGCCCGTGCCGATGTCAATTATATGGTGCACGTCATCCGGAATTGGCGCCAGGTACAACCGGCCGTTCAGCGAGATCTTCCAGCATATGTGTTGCAGCTCCAGCCGGTTGATCTCGATGTCGTCGTTTGGGAGCCAGTACGAGTTCTCCTCGAATGCGTGCCACCGCCGCCCGTGCACGAATTGGAAGGACTGCGCCGACGACTTGATCGACGTTGATATCGTTGTCCGGTCCGACTCGCCAAAGGTTGAATCGTCATATTGTGCCGCAGGTGCTTCATGCTGTGTAACCGGCGGTGCGTCGGGTGTGTCCGCCAACGGTGCTGCGTGCTCGTCCGTCATGATCGCTGTCCCGTCGCGTGTACGTTAATGGTCCTTTCGATTTTGAAATGGTGAGCAGCCAGCGCGGAGTTTGGAACTCTTGTAACGCCCGCGCCCGCGCCCGCAACTGATGATTCAACCCCGTACCCCGCCTCCCCTCCTCCCCTTCCCCCGCGGGATTGACGTGCGCGCTGCATTACTAGGGTACCGGTATACGGCTACGCTGCCGCGGGCGCTGATTAGCCAGCGCACGCAGAAGGCTGCAAGACGGCCAACCTCTGTACCGCGTGCGGCCGCCGACCCGTTCCATCGGATCTCTAGCGCCAATCAAGGCGCCGGCTTATCACTCGCCGAGCACGGGGTGTGTGCACGGGTAGCGGCAAGCGGCTGCAGATCAATGCAGAGCTCGAGGCTCCGGAATTTTTGTCACGGCAGCGTGGGGGGGGGTGTGGGCTAACTTTCTTGATATGCTAACACTAAGTCTACAGTACCTCCGTAGCAATCATGCGCCAAACGCCGATAACACAAAAAATTCCTCTGTTACCGCGCATCTTCTCCCGGTCTTCAACCAACGTCGCGTCCTACTTCATCGAGTTGATGGTCTCAGCGTTCAGTATGTGCGTGGGTCCTGTCGGGTCCGGCGGCTTGGGCCCATGATACTTCGCCTCCTTGGGATCGGGCCCGGCCCCGCCGTCATCGCCATCGCTCGAGTCGTCCGAGTACACCTGGTCGGGGAGGAACAATACATCCCCGCGCTGCACAGGCGAGTACTTGTACCCCATGGCGCCGCACGCAAGTTTGTACGCAACGCTCTGCTTGCTCCGCGGCCCGAACACCGGCACCACCTCATTCAGCCGCCTCGCGTCCTGCGGCTGCCACATCCGGTAATCCGCCATGACGGCCTCCTTGCCGGACCGCTTCAGCTCCGTCCCGAACTCCTTGATCAGGAAGTTGAACGTCTGCTCCTGTACGTCTCGCGGCATCCGCGGCGTGCCATGTGGCCCGAGTAGCGTATCGGGCGACGACAGGTCGTATAGGTTGTCCTTCACAAGCCCGCGCCTGCCTGGGTCGGGATCGGGTCCGATGACGCGCGGCGTGTCGGTGGACCCCTCGAGGTCGAGCGACGGTGGGACGTGGCTGGAAAGCGTTGGGGTTGAGGGTGCTGTGACCGGGGGCGCTGTGGCCGGGGGTGTTGGAGCCGGGCCGGGGCCGGGACGTGGGGTTCTGGGCGACCTTTCTCGACGAGGCCTGGGCGCAAGAGTCTCCCGGGCCGGGGCCGGGGCCGGGGCCGGGGCCGGTCTCGGACGGAGGCGGCGGCGCGAAGGCGTGTCCTCCGTCTCGGCCGGCGCCTTCTGGGCGAGGGGGCTGTCCTTGGGCTGCGTATCGGGTGGAGTGGGCATGCCGTGCTCCCTTGGCTTCGGTGTCTCGGTCCGGAACCTCTTGGGCGGTGTCTCCTCGGCCGTTGGTGATTCCTTGCGCTTGGTGCCTGTTGACTCTGGGGTCTTGGTGCGGGACCTCTTTGGCGGTCGCTCGTCGGGCGTGGACTCGCGCTCGCGCTTGATCGACTTGGGCTCGCTCTTGATCGACGGGGACTCGGACTCGGACTTGGGCTTGATGCCCGCCTTCTCGAGGTCCTCTTCCGAGGCCGTGGGGCTGGGCTTGGGGTCCTTACCCAACGTCTCGACGACCTCACTGGCGCGTTTCTTCTCCGCTGCTGGGGTTAGCACACTGTCAAGCGGGGAAGCGAGGGGGATGCGTACCTTCTTCCTTCTCGGCGGCCTTGCGCCGCGTCTCACTCAGCGATTTCCGGCGCCTTGTATTCGGCCGCGAGAGGTCCTCAGGGGGGTCGTCTTCATCATCATCATCTTCATCGTCGTCGTCGTCATCGGGCGGGTTGCCGTCCCGCGCCTTGTGACGTTTAGTCCCTGGTATCTCATCGGGTGTCTCCCTGATTGGGCCTCTCCTGGCGTCCGGCGTGCGAGATCGGGACTTGCTCCTGGCGTCCGGCATGCGAGAGCGAGGGTCGTTCCTGACGTCCGGCGTGCGAGACCGAGACCGAGGCTCCATCTTGATATCCGGCGTGCGAGTTCTCGGCTCGTTCCTGGCCTCCGGCGTGCGAGCTCGAGCCCTCCGCCTCCTTCCGATCTCCTCGGGCCTCCTGATGATCTGCTGCCAGAGAAACGTAGGCGGCTCCCCCTCATAACCCCTCCGCCTTACATGCCACAGTACCGATCCAGCCTCCCAGGGGATCTGATCGTAGTCGATCGATTCCTCCAGAAAGATAGTCTGAACCGGGACCCCTCGGCGTCGTGTGGGTTCATCATCCTCCGATCTCGAGGGTGCTGGTTCCCATTCATCTTCCTCCGATCCCGTCGGCAGGGGCGTGTACTCGTGCATCCTGAAAGGCTCAATCGCCGCCATCGCCGCCTCCCACGCTGCCCTCCCTCGCAAGCCCATGGCCACCGCCGTATTATACTGCCGCATGACTTCATCCGCGCGCTCCGACGGCGTCAGATCCGAGTTCTGCGTGTTCTCAGACCGGCCCGACGACGTCGGATGCTCAGAGCTCTTGTCAGCCTCATCGCTCTGGTCAGCCTCCGGGCTCCCCCCCCCATCCTTCTCCCCATCCCCATCCTCCTCCCCCTCCCCCTCCCTCCCACTCGATTCAGACATCCCCCTCTCCATCTCCACAGTGTGCTCCGCCAATGCCAACGCCTCCGTATCCTCCACCCCCTTATCCCTTAACTGATTAACCCGCCTCACGACCTCCTCATACGCCTCTTCCGACCTGCTCGACGAAGCCCGATCCGCCGCCTCCCAGCACTCCCTAAACCCCATCCCCTTATCCCGCGCCTCCGTCCACTTCGCAAGGACATCCGTAAACGCAACAGACCCGCTATCCGACTTGCTTTTCGCACGCGCATCGCCGCCCGCGCCCTTCTCCGCCGCCGCAGAACGCCGACTCGCAGGCCCATCGCGCCACGGCAAAGGCAAAGGCCGGTGCGTCCCATCCCGGCACGACGAAGGAGAAGGCCGATGAGGCGCATCCCGGCGCGGCAAAGGAGAAGGCCGGCCCGTCCCATCCCCGCGCGCCGAAGGAGAAGGGCTCGGCGGCCTACCACGGCGCGGCAACGGAGAAGGCCGGCGAGGCGGAGGCCCATCGCGGCGCGGCGGCGAAGGCCCGTGGTCCGACGACCCGCGAGAATCGCTCTCGGGCGGGGAGCCCGGCGGGAAGCCAGGCGGCGCGCCCCCGTCGCGCCCTACATGCGGAAACCGAATCTCGAGCGCATACCGCGCGAATATGTCCTCTGCTGTGCTACCCAATGGGCCGGGCACCGCCATCGTCACCTTCAGGCCTACCCTGCGCGCTGCGTCGCGGAAGGCTAAGTTCCAGGGGCGGCCGGCGACGGTGCGGCATGCTGGATCCGCTCTATCGCGGAAAGGCATGCGCACGGGGCGGCCGGAGTGGATGCCGGCTACGGAACGGTCGAACCAGAAATGGAATACCGGGAGACTGCCGACGGGGGCGAGGAGCCAGAGTTCGGATTGGGGGGAGGCGAGATCGCTGGCTGGGGCGTAGTCGACGCTTGCGTCAAGGCCGATGGTTTGGTAGAGGAATTCGCGGCCCCGGGCGTTGCGTTTTTCGAAGGCGCGGAGGGCGGGGTCGCCGCCTGCGCTGGTTAGGGCGAGGGACGAGGCGGGGTAGATGTACAGAGGTGGGAGGTACAGGTTTGGCAGGGTTATGGTGGGGTCGAGGAGCATCATGGCCAGCGCGGGTTGGGCGGAGAGCAGGGTTGGGAGGTGCGCGTGGGGTAGGGTGAGGGTTTTGGACGCCGTGAAGGCTTCGGGGGATGTGGAGGGGAGGGAGGGGGGTTTGATGGGGAGGGAGAGCGTGTAGGTGGGGTGCATGGCGATGTGTGCGGCGAGCACGGCGGTGAGGTCGTAGGTTTCTGTGCTGGAGAGGATGCGCAGCGCGGTGCGGTCGCGGGGGGTGGTGGGTGCCGGGCCTGGGGGGAGGGGATTTGGGAGTGGAGGGGCCATGGCTGCGGTGCGAAGGTGGTGGTGGTTGGACTTGGTGGTTTGAGGATGTGTGTTCGATGGGTGGAGTGAGTTTCAAAACTGAAGGCGCGCGGCGAACGAACAAACGAGATGGCGGAAATCACGAAGTCCGGTGGGGATCTGGCCTTGATAAGCGCTGACCCCGACGGGCTGGTTTCTGCATGCGGCATCGCGAAAGTTTAAAGAGACTCCGCGATTGCTCCTCGATGCCGCATGCGGGGGTGTACCTGGAGTTTGAAAGGGACCTGACAAGGTACACGGGTGAGGAACGCGGACAAAGCTGCCTCCGCCGAAAGGGGTAATGCGGAATGCTACCCGATGCGGAAGAGCCTCACCACGAAGGAATCAAGTAGCAGACAGCAGACAGCAGACAGCAGCAGAATCAGCGGGAGCGCATTCGTAAATTCCATTAAAAGTTAGATCTAAGCAAATTAACCTCTGGCTAGATTAGGATTTCGGAGTGAGAGGGAGGGGGAGCGGGACAACTCACAGCTCAGACCTGCCTTGCACCTCCACGGGCTCCGGCCTTGCATCCGTCTCCGTCCCCCCCATCACCACCTCCGCCTCACCTTCCCCTCCCACTTCCCTCTTCATCACCGGCTTCGCCGCCAAGTACCCCTCTAAATCCAACCACTCCGCCGCAAACGCCGTCACAAGCAGTGCCCAATCCTCAACCGTCGCGCCGTCCAAATGCGCCCCATCATCATCAATCCGATGCCACACCGTCGGGAACGGGTCGGGAATCATATGCAACACCTCCACGCCCTTCGCCATAAACGGTATATGATCGTCCTGAATCAATCCACCCAACCACGTCGCTGTATCCTTCTTATTCGCTTCGGGTAGGAACTTGGGTTCGCGGGCCTCCCGCGCCGGGGCACCGCCTTTGCTGTTCTTCGCCGGAGCCTTTTTGCGAGAGGGGTGGTTGGGGGATGATTTGAAGAGTTTGAGGGCGCGCAGGCGGGTTTCGGCCGAGGCCATGTTTTGATACGCCCAGTGCGTGGTTTTGAAGTAGCTGGGTACGGAGGGGTTGCGCGAGCCGAGGAGGTCGAGGAGGAGGAAGAGGGAGATTTCGCTGAGGGGCGTGCGGAAGGTGGACATTGCGGGGTTGGTAGCTTGTTCCCAGGACGCGGCGAGGGCGCTGGGGGGGTTAGTCTCATATGTATTGTTAGGATAGAATGGAGGGGGTGCTCACCGCGCGCCATACAGCGAGTCCTCATCCGACCAATTCAAAAACGCCTCCTCCCCATCCAGCAATATAATCTGCACGCCCTTCTCGCCCTCGAGCGAGCCCGTCTGCCCTGCACTCTTCATAGCCTCCCACTTGCGCGTCAGCGCCGCATCCACACTCCGTGCTGCGTGGAGGATCATAGCACACGGGGCTGCGCTATCCGTCGCGCCGATGAAGCCCGGCGGATCTATCTTCGAATCATAATGCGCGACAAGGGCGAGCCGGCCTACGTCGCCTTGTTTGGCCCAGGGGGGATCCCGCGTGGCGACGATGTTGACGAAGGGGAGGGGGCGGCCGAGCGCGGTGGGCTGGGTGCTGTTTTGGAAGGAGAGTTTCCAGGAGGGGAGGTGGGTTTGGAAGAAGGTTACGAAGTGGGCTTGCACGGCGGCGATGCCGGGAGTGCCGGGGACGCGGACGGTGAGGAGGGGGGAGAGGAGGGCGCCTGTTTTGATGTCGAAGTCGCTGCCTGGGCTCGGGAGGGATTTGAGGGAGGAGTCCGAGAGTTTGGTGTAGGCTGCCGTGGCGGGGATGAGGGCGGCGAGGAGGGTGGGGATGTGCATTGCGGTGGTTTGGTGAGGTTAGGGAGGCGCGATGCTCATGATAGTTGGAGAAGATGGGCGAGAGTTGCTGCGCTACATGAGAATGAGCGGTTGGGAGGTGAGCGATGGGAGATGGAGACAAATGGCAGAGATAGCGACAGACAGTGTCAGGTGTGGAATAGATTGGGATATGGTGGATAGATTGGCGGATGGGATGGAGGACAAGCTGTTCCAAGGGGTGACGTTTGGGGGTCGTGGGTCGGGGGGACGGGGCCAAATTTGGATAGACGTGGCTAGACCGGGTGCACTCTGTATTCAGCGCAAGAATGGCTTGTTGGTGATGCAGTTATCGTGGTAAAGCTTGCGTCTTGTCTATATGCATCGTTTGGCAGCATTTCTATTTACAAAATGTTCACCAAGACTTGTGAAGAGCGAGCTGATTGAAGCTCAGTTGCAGAGGCTTGGGGCCTGGAGATTCAGGCCCAGTCTCAATTTGATGCCCCTGCATGACTGCACGAGATGGGCACAGATGCGGACGCCAAAGGCACCTCCGTCCGTAATCCCACTCTGCCCCGCGGTCCGCCCACAACAGCTCATGGTCGCTGGCATTCGCGCGTGGAGCTGTAGAGCCAATGTGCTCCACCGATCCAGCGTGCGGCACACGAGCTCCATAACACCCGGCGCCCGCAGCAAAGGCCCCGCAGTCAAGAACCGGCTGAAGGAAGTGGGCAAATTCAAAGCTCCGCCGCAAACATACGGTACTCAACAAGCCTCATCTACCTCCACTCGACCCGCCTAACACCAGGCAGAATACCCCGAAAGCCTCCTCATCTTCAACAATGGCGCCTTCAAGAGCTCCCTCGTAGCCACCATCAAAGTAGCCACCGTCTGCTTCTTCGCCGGCTCATGCCTCTTCCTCGCGCCGCGATATGTCATCGCCGAGGAGGAGGCCAACTGGAAAGCTGGGCCTGGTACGTCTTTGTCCTCGTGTACCGCTCAAAGGAACCCGCTAACCCCACAGCCGTCCTCCTCGGCGCTGTTCCCATGCTCGTCGTCTCCACCCTTACAGCGCCCTACGTTGCAACCGTCCGCATGCAGCTGCCGAGCCACGCACGTCTGTCCCGCCAGGCGCTGATGCGCTTTTGCAATAATCTGCCGCACAAGACGCCGCTTGAGTTCGCGACTGTCAGGCTGTCGGGCATGCAGAAGACGACGGCGACGACGGTGGGCGAGCTGCACCCGCTGAAGCCGCGGATAGGACGCATTGCGAACATTGTGCGCGTAATACCTGGTATACAGGACAAGACGAGTTTGTGGGCGAAGATGTCGGTGTGGGTGCGTGAGCCGCGGAATAAGTTCTTCGTGGATGGGATGGAGGGCATACGGCGGAGTCGGGCTCCGGGTGTGTGGGAGCTTGTCATGAAGGAGATAAAGAAACGGCCTGTCGTGTCTTGAGAATGAGGCGTTATGTTTGGCTCTTTAGCGGTGACTTTGAGGAGGAATGATCTCTCATTCAGCGGCTTTGAACCTATGTGTGCTGCTGAAATCAACCATGAACGAGCCTGTACAGTTTCACCTGCAATGGGTGTTCAAAATTGATTCCTTCGCCCAGTTGTGTCTCAATGCGGATAATGACTCCTTTAGAAGTCTTCACTGCAATTCCTTCCTCCTTTCACGGCTCAGGCTTGAGTCTGAGAGTCTCGCCCATATGCATAATGTCGATGCGTCACAACCATGTGCCGGATCGTCACCGTAGGGCTGAAAAGCAGATGCAAGCTTTCGTCATGGGTGAAGGTCTTGGCTTCCTGCAGTCACCCCCCACACTTCACTTGATTGGAATCAGTGACAAGTTGCATCGCAGTCAAAAGCCTCACCGCGACCCCAGCCTCACCCCGCAGCATTCATTTGTTCAGTAATCTCCTTCCTGGACATCTTCATCTGTCAACCAATCTACTATTCCACGACGCAACCATGGGGACGTCTGATGGCCAGCCACTGCCTGAGGGCATCTTCTCGCTGCTCGACACGTGCGTCATCTCTGATAGCCTTGCTCTGCTAACTATTGCAGCGATCTCTACAAGTTGACTATGCAATGTAAATTGCTAGCTATTCACCGCATACGGTAATGCTAACTGCTTAGGCTGTGTCCTCAAGTACTTCCCGGATGTCGGTATGATCGTCGTGCCCTCCTAATACCCCAGCTGATTCCCAAGCCGTGACATACAACTTCAAGAACCGCACCCCTCTCATGAAGTTCACTCGTGCAGCGGTGAACTGGCTGCAGCAACAAGTCGACCGTAGGCGCACAAGCTTCTCGTGGCCATAGCACTAACCCCGCAGGTCTTGGAAACATCAAGCTCTCAAAGGACGAGCTAGCCTTTCTCCAGAAAAAGTGCCCGTATCTGAACCCCGCATACCTCCACTTCCTGAGCACCTTTCGCCTCTATCCCGCGAGGCAAGTGCGCCTCCTGTTCCACCCCGAGAACGACACAGGCAGCGATTCCGACATCGGTTCCCTCGACGTACACACCGAAGGCCTCTGGGTCGAAACCATCCTCTACGAGATCCCGCTGCTGGCCCTTATCTCCGAAGCCTACTTCCGCTTCTGCGACACAGACTGGACGCACGAAGGGCAGATAGACCGCGCCCGCGACAAAGGCCTCAAGCTCCTGGAAGCCGGATGTATCTTCTCCGAGTTCGGCAGCCGCCGTCGTCGCGACTACCACACGCACGATCTCGTAATCCAGGGACTGCTGCAGGCGCGCACCCAGGCGGAAAAGCAGGGCTGGACCGGCAAGCTGTCGGGCACGAGCAATGTGCATTTTGCTATGAAGTACGACCTCGAGCCCGTGGGCACGGTGGCGCACGAGTGGTTCATGGGCGTCGGGGCCATTACGAATGACTACGAGCATGCGAATGAGGTCGGGCTGCAGTACTGGATAGCAACGTTTGGGGAGGGTGTCCTGGGCATTGCGCTCACGGACACGTTCGGCACGCCTGATTTCCTGAAGGCGTTTGCGAAGCCGATTCCCGAGTACACGATCGCCGTGGCTGGGGCGGCGGCTACGACGTCGTCGGCTGCGGAGACGGATGCCGGCACGACGGACCTCCTGGGTAACACGGCGCCTCCGCCCGTCCACGCGCCCATCTCCGGCGCGCGGAAGACGCAGCCGCGGTATGCGGACGTGTTCACGGGTGTGCGGCAGGACTCGGGCGATCCGGAGAACTTCATTGGCATGATGCGCCGGTTCTACGACGAGCAGGGCATCAAGGAGCGCAAGATGATTGTTTTCTCCGACAGCCTGAATGTCGAACTATGTCTGCGGTACAAGGCGGCGTCCGAGGCGCAGGGCTTCCTGCCTACGTTTGGCGTCGGGACGTTTTTGACCAGTGAGTTTGCTTTGCGGTGGTTGGAGCGGAGACTGACGAGATAGACGACTTCACGCGCCGTGCTACGGGCCAAAAATCTGTGCCGCTTAATATCGTGATCAAGATCGCGTCCGCCGCTGGGCGCCCTGCTGTCAAGATTAGCGATAATATCGGCAAGAACACGGGTGATGAGCAGACGGTCGCCGATGTCAAGCGGAGGCTCGGGTACACGGAGAAGACGTGGGCGGCGGGCGACGAGGCGACGCGGTGGGGAGCGGACAAGGACTCGGCCGCGTAGTTTGCTCGGGTCGATGTACTGCACCTAGGGACGGGATGATGATAGTAATACCCGGCATGAATAGCAATGATAAGCGGGCAGCTTGCGCGTGCATTGACCTGCCAAATGCAACCGAGACAGACGCAGACGTCGTTAATAGTTCAGCGCATTCCAGAGCGTCCCGTGGCGCGATGATATGCAAGAACGTGTGTCCGCTCGCAGCTGGAGTGAACCCCCCCACGTTCCATGGCCATTCCGCGGCCGTTTCGCAAGCTTCGATGCCCGCATTTCAGCTCCTGCTGGCGAGCTTCACCCCGCATACGAGGTATCGGCGTGCATTACGGCTGAATGCCTGATGGGGCTGAGATGCATCAAGCATTTTCGCGTGCAGCCTCACTGGACATTCAAGTGGCCGTGCGGATATTATTAGTGCATGGATCCTTCCCATCCTGGTTAGGCGGGCCGCTTTCACCCCAGGCGCCGCGTCTCAGCTGGGCCACCCCTGGACTTGGCGCGCGGGCTGTGGTTGTGGTCGCTGCGCTCCCTTTCAGGCGTCTCTCGTCCACCACAACTCTCACCGACCACGAGCATTTTGACTGTTCAGCATTCCTCTGTTCAAACAAGTTCCCAATTTCTTCACCTCTTGCGGGTTATTCAATTCCGTGGTCTTAGATTCACACCTGCAAGCGCGTTTATTCGCGTCTTAGCTCCAGGAGGCTCTCCCCAAACCCCGGTGGCGATCTAGGGGGTGAAGTTCGTTTGTGGGTCTGCGGCAAGAGAGTGAGGAATAGGCATACCACACGCGCGCTGTTTCAGAATCGGACCGGCAGAACGAGACATCAGCAACCATGAGTGTGAGTTTGCGCGTCTCTTCATCACCATCATCTGCCATTCTCTACCCTTTGCTCCATTCATCGAACTCGGGAATACTAACATGGCTCAGTACGGAGGCGGCGGCTACGGCAGCGGCTACGGCCAGCAGAATCCCTACGCACAGAACAACTATGGCGAGGGCGGACGCGGGTACACCGGCCAACAGCAGCAGGGCGGATACAGCGGCGCCGGGTACGGGCAGCAGCAGCAAGGCGGCTACGGTACACTCCCCACTTCCACCCAAAAAACCCGTCTAACAGTCAGCAGACCAAGACCACGACGTAGAAATGCACGCGTATGGCGCCGCCCCGGGTGCCAACGCCGGCAACCCTAATGCCATCCTCGACGACTGCCAGGCCATCGACCGGGGCATTGAGGACTTGGGCACGCGGCTCGCCGAGCTGCAGGGCCTGCACAACCGGGTCATTAATGACCGGGCGGGCATTGACTCGGTTGACCGCATGAACACGGATATCATGGCGGCGTACCGCGGGCTTGGCGATAAGTTGAAGCGCGTCAAGAGTCATCCCGAGAGCGGGTCGCCGCGCAATGCGCCGCAGGTGGGGCGTGTGGATCGTCGGCTCAAGAAGGCGATCAACGATTATCAGACGGTGGAGAGTGATTTCCGCAAGAAGATGCGCGAGCAGCAGGCACGGCAGTTGCGCATTGTGGATCCATCGTTGAGTGAGACGCAGGCGATGGAGATTGCGGCGGAGGGGAATCAGACGAGCGTGTTTATGCAGGCGGTGAGTTTTGCCCTGCGTCTTTTTAGGAGTTGGTACTGATGGAGCAGAACATGAACCGCGCCGGCCAATCCCAGACCACGCTCAACGCCGTCCGCGCCCGCCACGAAGCAATCCAGCACATCGAGCGCACAATGATTGAACTCGCGCAGCTCTTCCAAGACCTAGAAACCATGGTCGTGCAGCAAGACCCGCTCGTCGAGAACATCGAGCAAAAAGGGGAAGAGATCCAAGAAAACATCGTCAAGGCGAATGAACAGCTGGACATGGGCGTCAAGAGCGCGCGGGGTGCTCGCAGGAAGAAGTGGATCTGCTTCTGGATTGTCGTGGTGGTTATTATCATCGTTGCTATTGCGGTGGGCGTTTATGTGGCTGTTAACAAGCCGTCGAGTAATAAGTCTTCGCCTGGTCCGACGGTTACGGCGACTGTGACGCCGACGAAGCAGGCAAGGGCGGCGGTGGCGATGGCGTTGCCGACGTTGATGGCGAGGGTGGTGGGGGGGTTGCCTACGTGATGGGGTGGTGGAGCGTGAGGAGTAGTGTGGCGGTTGTTTGTAATGGGACTGAGCGGGGTGACCATCACTTGAGATCTTTTTCCTAAGTCTATGGTTTTCCAGCGGACCGGTGTATTGTGGCCCCATCCTGCATTCCTTCTTCAGCGCATCGGGTGTGGGTTTCAGCGGGACATATGATATAGTGTAATAGTGTGTGCTTTTTGCAGGCTGGGGTCAGCGCTGGACGTTGGGTTGTGCTGTTGTTGTTGTGGAAGCGAAAGCTGGGGACGGGGAGGAAAAATGGGCTGGCTTGTCGCCGTATCTTTTTTTTTGTCTGTCTGTTGTGGAGAGGGTGAGGGGCTGCTGGGTGTCGCTCGTTTACCTGCTGGTTGTGTCTGCGGGTTGGGGATTTTCGCATTGTGGGCGTTGAGCGGGGTTTTTTTTTGTGAGTCAATTGAGTGGTTGTGAGCGTTGTGAGGGCTGCTGTGATGATGCTGAGGGTGGTGAGGAGTGTCTATGCTAGCTGTTTCGGTTTCTTGGATGGAGTGCTTTGCTCGCTGTGTACGTTCTCGCGATGTCAAAAAGAGTGTCCACCTGCCTCGTAAGCTGCGCACAACGCACCGCGATACCACCCAGTCTCCCACCATGACATCATCAAGATAATGCCTATGCTATCCGCTTCGATCTCTCAAATACACTTTGCTCGGTTCTGTGTGGTCGGGCGGCATCAAAAAAACGTCGTCAATCTGCCCCACTAACTACCCGGTGATATCGCCCATTCCTCTCCCCACGCCACACCATAGTAAAAAGAAATCACCACCAGCCTCGCCCTCTCAGGGCTAGCTTCACATTCTCGTCTTTCGACAAAGGCGGCAAAAAAGCTGGACACACGGGGAATTGAACCCCGGACCTTTCACATATCCGCAACGAATGCGAAGCGAAAATCATACCGCTAGAACATGCGCCCGATGACACATCTGGTCCGAATTTGATGGGCACTTCTGGGCCTGCTTTGTACATAAGGTTATACACGCAAACAAGCCGGATGACCAGATTCTCCGTGCTAGACAAAAGGCGGCTTTTCCAAAGGTATGTATCCAACGCGTTTGAAGCAGCATATGTTGCTGGCTTTGGATATAAGAATGGTACGCTGATGTGGTTATGGAAGGAGCATTCTTATGCAAGCACAGACATGATGTAATGCGAGTATGATGGAGGAAGGAGCAGAGGAGGATACCTGGCATCGTGTATTTAAACCTCGAGAGTCTCTGACTCTCTTCATCTCCTCGTCTTTCATCAACTCTTTCACAATCACCATATTGTATACACGTGCCAGTGAGCCTTGTTGTACATCATACACGGGCAGTAGCGGTATTGCGAGGGTTTGGCTAGACCTGTCAACCCGGCCGTGAACTTTGTTTTCTCGGCCCGCTGGGCGACGCCCGGCGGCGGGGGGGGCGCGGACGGGTAGATTAAGATCAGGCAGAAGCTTTAACCTGCCCGCCCGTGCTTGCCCATGGGCGGACGTCGGCGGGTGGAGTACCGTGAGGTACGTAGTCAAGTGTTCAAAGCACGCTTAGCATGACGAGGCCTGGGCGTGCTTAACCAATCAATTCGCATTTCTACTACCTGCTTACGGTACTAACAACGTACCCACGGTACCTTTTATCACCGAGATAAACTAATTATACCTTCCAGTTCTCTTCTTCACGACACACCACCTTCCATCAGCAATGGCATCGATCGAATTTTGGGAGACGGCCGCCCGAGACGCTTTGCATGCATTTGAAGCGCTCGGCAGTACCTTCGCGTGTCGTATCAACTCAGACAAGACCAAGCGCCTCTAACCTTTCTTTGATGCCTCGGACGGCCCGTTTGTCAAGGGGAATTGGAAGACCTCAGCACCACCTCTAGGTGTCGCGTCAGCTCGAACAAGGAGCACCAAGCGCCTCTAGTTCGATGCTCCGGGCGGCCCATTCCTCTGCAGCGGGTGCGAGATGTTGCTGAGACAGTGGGAAAATGCAGCCTCCAGATCCACTTCGAGCGAAGCATTAATAGAGGCACAGTTCGACCCCTCGACGAGGACTTCTTCGCTCTGCTGGCCAAGCCACCCGCCTTCGAAGATCGTCAGTATCAAGAGTTTTTGACGTGGCAGGATGCCGTCGCAACAAAGGCCCAGGATATGGACAACGTTAGCCATTATTTTCCTCAAGGCTGCCCGATATATCTTCAGGGAGTACGATGATATGCTCGATCACATCCCTTGTCGAGTGCGACATCACGAGACTTTGAGAATTCATAAAATTTCGCAGCGAGTGCCAGATCCCATTTGGTGAGTGCAACATACTTTCTACATTGATGGTTAACAATTCGACTACGGTATCAGGCCTATTAAAGGTCAATCGGCAGAGGTGTCTTGAACTGTGATAGGGTAGCAATGACTTTCCGGGGCTGATGGAAAAAGTGGTGTTGAATCCACCATTGGCTTTTAGCAAGCCAATACTGCCTTGCCCGCCACGAGACCCCTGCAGATTGACCTTTAATAGGCCTGATGCCGTAGTAACCATTCATGTATCACTGGCAGTGAACCGGACGAGGTCGACTACCCCGACCTCTATACCCTTCTATATCGAGACCTCTACGAAAGATGGAACAAAAAGACCTTAGAGTGTCACTGGACCTGCCGCCTTATTGTCGAGTCCTGTCCGGCCGAGGAATCGCCTATACCATCCGACATAATGGGAGCCTTGGTCGTTACAGTCCCCTGTGTCTCAGGCTGTGAGGTTGCAGACCTCAATCGGCAGATGGGCCACATGTCCCTTCAACCTGCCGGGCTTCCCAGCCAGAGCGTGGCTGGTATATCCGGTGACGTAGAGGAGGAAAACGACGGTCTCTACGTCGGCGAAATAGGCGCCGTCAGTCATCTGACGTCGCATCAGTTGAGGTGGGAGGCCCCTATCCGGGACTACATCGCTAGCGAGCAGAATAAACGAGACTTTGGAGAGGTTCAAGAAGACGGTTCTAATATGCGACGATACTACGGTATAGCGAGCCCTTTCCCCACGATACTCTACCTCTACGGTAATATTAGCTTTTTCCACCAGGCCATCGTCATCAATCTCACCCCCGACCGGGTCCGCGTGGTCGAGGCAACGCTACTGTACGACTCCTGGCAAGCTGGGACCAAGGACGACGGCGGGAGCAAGAAGCCCACCTTGATATTTCGCCTGATCGACGAGTTTCCAGTACACGAGAACAAGAGCAAGCTGCAGCGGTGGTTGTTCTTTGTACGGCTGGATCCCCATCGACCGCGGGCGGGGACGGCGCCAACTGCTGCGTTAAGCGACGAGAAAGGGTCTAGTACAGACTCCGAGGATGCAGAGATCAGTGAGGGCTCAAGCGGCAGCGCGACTACCTCCTCGGATACCGATTGGATTATGGTCGGGGAAGGGGATGTGTACGGGTAAGGGATGCGTCATGGTATAATCATCGCAGCGAATTCCTTTGTCTCTCTTGCTGCCTCGAGCGCTCGCGTAAGATCCCGTGTGCCGCAAGCGTCCGGTCGAAAGCCTATTGAGCGTTTCTACGCAACGGTTGGCTGGTGCGCAGGTTGTAGGATGGCAGGAGAACTTGGGCGAGGCTGGCGTTGCGGTAGTACATATGACATGTCGCATTCAGGCGAGCATGCGCTGTATGCGGAGCGGAGCGATCGCGGGGAGATGCATCGAGGGTTGGGAATGTTTGAACATGCAGTATATGAGATTGCTGCACATGCAACGGTGATTTATTATTCCGTACCAACGTGCATGACCTCGAATGTACCGAACCGTAGTCCCATGAGCCACCGGCTTACCCCGGACCTGCGCCACAAGGCTCAAAAGCTCCACAACGTCATCACTCCACCCTCCTCCCCGCATTATCACCATTCACAGATCAAACCGCCCACACTTCTTTCCCGTCCCGCCCACCACTCAATTGCTCTTACCCCGCAATCGTTAACCTTATCTGCGAAGTGTGAAGTCATAAATCCCCTTCGCCCGCGCAATGGCTTCTCTCCTCCGCATTTCCCGTGCGCGAGCTTTCGTCTCACATCCCGCCGCCCTCACGCGCACAGTAACACGCACCTTCGCCATGTCTCGCAGTATCCCACCCGTGCGCGCCCAATTCTCTCTCAAGTGACCCAGTCTAACCGCACTAGCTCAGCGACAAGTCGCTGCTCAAATCGCAAGCATACATCAACGGAAAATGGACCGACGCCGAGTCCGGCCAAACCTTCGAGATCAAGGGTCCGCCTCCCTTCCTGCTTGACTAGCGGCCTCTAACATTGCAGACCCCGCCACACATAAGCTCATCGGTACCATGCCCGAAATGTCAAAAGCGGAGACCGAGTCCGCCATCGCCGCCGCCGCCGCCGCCCTCCCCTCATTCCGCGCCATGACAGGTCGCGAGCGCTCCCGCCTCCTGCACAAGTGGTTCCAGCTCATGATGGAAAACCAAGAAGACCTCGCGAAGCTGATTACATGGGAGAACGGGAAGCCACTCGCGGACGCGAAGGGTGAAGTCGCTTACGCGGCCGGCTTTTTCGAGTGGTTCGCGGAGGAGGCGCCGCGGCTTTATGGCGACACGATTCCCGCGAGTATTCCAGGGAACAGGGTGTTTACGTGGAAGCAGCCCGTGGGTGTGTGTGGCTTTATCACGCCGTGGAACTTTCCCGCCGCCATGATCACGCGCAAGATTGGCCCTGCGCTTGCTGCTGGATGCACCGTCGTCGCGAAATCGCCTGGCGAGACACCACTCACAGCCGCCGCGATCGCTGAGCTCGGTCACCGCGCAGGTATCCCACCCGGCGTCGTTAACTTCGTAACCGGTCTCGCCAACACCGAGGAAATCGGTAACACGCTAACGGCCTCCGAGACAGTGCGCAAGATCAGCTTCACTGGCAGCACACGAGTGGGCAAGCTTCTGATGCGCAACTCCTCAGACACCGTGAAAAAGGTCTCCTTTGAGTTGGGCGGAAACGCGCCCTTTATCGTCTTCGACGACGCGGATCTCGATGCGGCTGTTGCCGGCGCGGTGGCAAGCAAATTCCGCTCCTCGGGCCAAACCTGCGTTTGTGCGAACCGGATCTACGTCCAACGTGGGATTTACGACAAGTTCGCTGACGCTTTCGCCGAGAAGGTGAAGGCGTTCAAGGTCGGCTACGGCTGGGACAAAGGCGTCACCCACGGACCCGTCATCCACGAACGCGCGATTGGAAAGGTAGAAGCCCACGTCAAGGACGCAGTGGACAAGGGCGCCAAACTCCTGGCCGGAGGGCAGAAGCTCCCGGATCTGGGGAGCAACTTCTTCGAGCTCACTGTCCTGCGCGATATGAGCAAGGATATGCAGCTGGCGCACGAGGAGACGTTCGGGCCGGTGGCGGGGCTGTTCCCGTTTGACACTGAGGCTGAGGTCGTGGATTTGGCGAATGCGTCAGAGGTGGGCCTGGCTGGGTATTTCTTTAGTCGGGATGTTGGACGCATTTTCCGGGTTGCGGAGGCGCTGGAGGTGGGGATGGTGGGGGTGAATACCGGGCTGATTAGCGACGCTGCGGCGCCGTTTGGTGGCGTGAAGCAGAGCGGGTTCGGGCGCGAGGGGAGCAAGTACGGGATTGACGAGTTTGTGACGGTCAAGACGGTGACAATGGGGGGGTTAGGGGAGCTACAGGGCAGGTAAGAAGACAACAGAAACAGCATATAAAGGCAGGTACTTTTAGCTAGCAAACACATTGTACTTAGGCAACCTCGCCGCGATAGTGGCCTGCGATCAGGAATGCGAGCTCGAGAGCTTGCTTCTCGTTCAGGCGCGGGTCGCAATACGTCGTGTAGTTGAGGCTCAGATCCTCCTCCTCCAGCCCTTCGCTACCCCCAATGCACTCCGTCACCGCATCGCCGGTTAACTCGAGGTGCACGCCGCCGAGGAAAGAGCCATGTGCGCGGTGGATGCGAAGCGCGGACGAAAGCTCGCTGAAGATATCGCTGAACGCACGAGTCTTGATGCCCGTAGACGTCGTTTGCGTATTCCTGTCCCATTAGCCTTCGTCCAAAAGGGGCCACACACAAAAACGCACCCATGCATCGGATCACACTGCCAAACAACCCGATGCCCACTCCCCTTCACCGCCTCAATATGCCCCCCCAGCAACTCCTCCACCTTCCCAGCCCCATACCGCGTAATGAGCACCACCTTCCCCACCTCCCGCCCCGGGTTCACAACATCCAACAGCCGCACCAGTTCGGGCGCCTTCATGCTCGGCCCCACCTTCACGCCGATCGGATTCGCAATCCCGCGGAAAAACTCTACATGTCCGCCGTCCAACTGGCGCGTCCGGTCCCCTATCCAAATCATATGCCCGCTCGTCGCGAACCAGGCCTCTTGAGCCGCACCGCCCACGAATTCCCCCTCTGCAGGTGGGACCCGCAGTCGCCGCGTCAGCGCCTCTTCGTACTCGAGCACCAGCCCCTCGTGGCTGGAAAACAACTCAACGGTACGCAGCGGCCCAGCCGGCGCATCCGCACCAATCGTCGCCATGAAGCGCAAGCTCTCCGTGATGCTGCTCACAATAGCACCATACCTCTTATTCAGCTCCTCATCTCTTACATGCCCGAGATCCCACTCCAACGGGCGATGTAAATCCGCCACCCCCGACGCAATCTGCGCCCGCATATAATTCAGCGTAGCCGCAGAGTGAAAATACGCCTGCACGAGACGGTTGGGGTCAAGCGCGCGATCCGCCGGCTCATACCCATTGAGCACATCGCCGCGGAAAGACGGGACAGAGGTGCCATCCGGCAGGGTCTCGTTCGGGCTGGACCGCGGCTTGGCGTACTGGCCTGCGATGCGGGCGACGCGGACGACGGGCTTGTTCATGCCCCAGATGAGGACGAGGGACATTTGGAGGAGGAGCTTGATTTTGGCGTCGATTGCTGCGGGGGTGCAGTAGCTGAAGAGTTCGGCGCAGTCGCCGCCTTGGAGGAGGAAGGCCTGGCCTTCGGCGGCGGCGCGGAGGTGCGCTTTTAGGCGGGTGATTTCGTGGGGGGTTACCAGGGGAGGCAGGGAGGTGAGTTTGGCGGTTACGGGGGGGAGGGCGGTGGGTTCGGGGTAGAGGACGGCTTGGTGGAGGGGTTTGGTGCGCCAGGCTGGGGGGGGTTAGATGCGAAGGGAGGACGATGGGGGGGCGTACATGAGGGAGTCCAGTCTTCGGGTGGGGTTATTGGGACCGATTGGGGCGTGTTGGGTGGAGGAGCCATGTTGGCGGTATTCGTGGGATTTCTCGAACTGTAGAAGTTAGATGGCTGTCTGAATTGGTTGTACAACGTATGAAGCTGTAGGGTCGCACTTGTGGTGTTTACCCGTTGTGGGGAGGGGGGGGGAGTGTTTAGGGAAGTGAAAGCAATTTGGAAGTCTACTGATCAAGCCCAAGCAACACAGTAGCCGAAGCGAATATGAGTACCCAAAGTCGTCTCATCAATTCGCAGTCACGAAGCACATGAAAAAAAAGTCGCGATGACTGGATCTCGGCGACGGCCAAACACACACTCGCAGCAGGAGGAGCACCGGGAGTGACTTACACGATGGCAATTTCAACAATTGAGCTCTCCAGTCCGCAGTCAAAATGGCGACGTTTATCGAATCACCTGAATCTCTCGACGTTACCGAACGTCACTTTTCCGCATGAAGGATACATCATCAGGTGGTCAACAAAGCCCACCTGCACTAGCTGTGGCTCATTCGCCACGCACAACCACTGCGCCACACGCAAGGATCTCTCCAACACGGATCCCTCGCGCTCTCCCGCAAGTCTCGAGTCCTTTCCCGACCTCAACTTACAGCACTTAGAACGGCCCCCGCCCTCTCCTACCCACCATGGCCGAAGAACCGCAGCCCGCAACCATAACCGAAGGCGCCGACGCAACAGGCGACCCTCCCCTCCCCACCAACGCCGAAGACCGCAAAGCCGCCGAAGCACTCAGCAACCTGGACCGCGCAGACGCGGACGAGGACCGCGATGTCGACTCCGAGGCTTTGGGGCAGGCGATGAAGAAGCTGGATGTTGGGGGGAAGAAGGCGGAGGCGGCGAGCAAGAAGGTTAAGATTGAGGCGGGCGATGTTGCGCTGCTGGTGAGTAGGGCGTGTGTTGGGGGGGACTTTCGGCTGATGATGCAGGTTGATCAGTTGGAGATGGCGAAGGGCAAGGCGACGGAGTTGTTGAAGGCGCATGATGGAGATGCGGTTAAGGCGATGGTGGCGTATGTTACGGTGGCTTGAGGATGGGGGATGGGTCGAGTATCTGGTACCCGGGCTCTGCATATCTGGAGGACTACCCACGCCTACAAGGTTCATCGCCCCAAGCTATCCTCAGGACGGCCAGAGAGGTCGGCTTGCGATACTGGCGGACATGATGAACGGCTGATACGACCGGTTTTGCCGGTACTTCTGTAGTACCATAGCAATCCACCGGCTAGTATCGCATTTCGTCGCTTCCCGGTGCTGAAGTATAGGAGTTGTCAGTTTTTGCTACCCCCATGCGACGGACATACTCGTATGGATTCCCTTCTGTCGAGCCTCTAGGCTTTGTCTTGGTTTTTGGGATCTTCCCATGCTCATGGGCGAATGGGCTACTACCACCAGCTCCTGCAGACCAATGTTGCTTAAATCATGACTCCATATGCCGCAGTTCTCCTCGAATGGGGCCTGGTACGAACAATTCAGGCCTTGCCTTTTGGCTAGGTCGGGACGTCGCATGCGGCTGGGTGCAGAATGCGATGAACGGCTGAGATTATCGAGGCACACAGCTGGCATGGTCATTACGAAGCCATTAAACTGAGAAACACGACAGGAACACATCGCTGCAATACTCATTCTAGGAAGCACAACAGGCCTCAAAGTCATACAATTTATGCACCCTTCATACTGATGAGCCATATTGTGGTTGAACCGAATTCCTTTCAACACCAACCCCTCATGGAGGAAAACTCGATGGTGTATCTAGCCCGCTTGCTATTGAGTACAAAAACTCATAGTCCGGGATTGACCCTCTTACGCACGAGCTCAACTCACTCTACAAAGTCCATATTCCGTCCGCCAGAAAGCAGGCTTATCAAAGGAAACGGTGCCAAAATCCATTGGTCAAGAATCTATACAGCGAGGATAATCCCGCACAAACATCCCGAGATCTCCCACCCGCATCATGCAGTAACAAGCCCCTAGTACCTGCTCTCTATATCTAAGCACATCTGTGCATACACTCACCCTATCGTCGAAAGAACCTGTTTCTCACCCTTATCAGTCATGCCGCTTGATCCTTACCCTCACAATGCTCTCTTCCTCACCTACTTTAAGAATCCCTTTGATAGTCTGAGCTCAGAGGCTCATCGGTGTACTCAGCACTTATCGTTTCTACTCCGAAATACATAGAGGGAGGAGCGCAGCACATAATTGGACAAGCTCGACCACCCTCACCACGCCGCGCCGCTAATGCTAGCCATCGGTAACACCTAACCCACGCCAAGCGTCCAGTATGAGGCTGCGAGAGTCGTGACGTCACGCAATGCGTACCAATTGAGGCTTGAAATGACACCATTGCCGCCGCAACATGGCATCAGCGTTGACGATCACCACTAGAGCATATCCATATTCACGGCTGCAACAAAAGAAAATATGGAAATCAATTGCGCCTTGAATCCTGATATGCTAACCTAGTGTGCTAAAGACCGTAAAATGCAAGCCATGTGCTTTGCCGTCAATTTCATAGAACATACCCATAGCATCGTACTCTTCTCCCTCCTGTAAAGCAATACTTCACTGCCATTATCTCTTCACATCACCCTGCTCACTTTTGATAGTCCATTGTCACCTTGGTTGGTGTTGTCGGGCTGGGCAAGCGATGTTCAGGTCATCGACACGCCTTTACGCACCATCCTCATCGTCCGCAATGCGGATCCTGCCCTCGGCATCCAAACCCCGCGACCAGAATCCTCCCAGGCCAGCCTGGATCTCCGGTACCTTCGAGTATGTCGTGAGCAGCCAGGCGCCGAAAATGGGCTTCGCGAGCAAGTCCAACACTGCATAGGCGATAATCTCGTGATTAACGGAGAGAACACGGGTGCCAGTGCTGAGAGCCCAGATGCTGTTTCTCATTTTAGCAAAGGAAGAATGATGGTCAGGAGAGACTTACATCGGGTACGCCGCCCACACAAGCGATGTGTAAATGGCCACCGACAAAAAGAAGCGGCTGACTGTATTGCCCTGTGCCGCAGCGTGGGCGCGTCCGTTGACAAAGAGCTGCCAGAGGACGACGAAATAGGCGATGGCGGAGATCGTGTACCTGCTAATCAGCTTTACACATCAAACTGGAGAGATGAATACTTACCATCCCCATTGGGCGCCCTTATGGCCAGTCGCAAATGCCGAGAAGAGCCCACCAAGCACAAAGATTGTGTTGGCCGCAATCGTGATCAGAGTGTGGGCACCGTCCAAGCCTGCCAGGAACGAAACCTGGGCCAGCAGCAGCGGGCCGGTAATGAGCCAGTCGACATAGTGCGCCCAAGCGATGGGCCGCACAAAGTGCTGCACCGTGTTCGGGACGTGCTCATTATGGACGACCACGCGGTAGACGTGCCAAGTGATGCCCTGCTTCGTGGCGAGGCCAAAGTACGCGAGAGCAGAGGTCAGGGTGGCGGTGGTGGTCAGAACATGAAGGTAACGTTTTGACTGGTGTCTGTCAGCTTGTTCGGAGATGCGTGCTGGCGGTTGCACTTACCACAGGAACGTTCCAGGACAGCCCGGCGAAGGCGGCTGACGAGAGGACTAGGAGCACGAAGACCGCCCTAAACTGTCAGCCTTCCCAATGGCAACGTTGATGGGCGTATTTACCAGAGCGTGCGGTATCCGGTGGTGCCAGCATGCTCGAAAATAGGCAGATCGGGTATGACAGTCGGGAAGGCGGTGTCAGACGCATGATGGGTCGACGTCGCCGTGGGTACGAGCAGCGTCGACGTCTTCATGAACATCTCGGCAGTAGGGACGATCATCATGGCAATGACAGATCAATTCAGTGTCTCTGTTGCTGGATGCTAGAGGTTGAGAGATGAAGAAGTGAGGTTGAAGCTGATGACAAGCAAGCCCCGCAGTTTAAAGTCCTCAGCCTACAGCACTTACCCGCCCCTTCCCAACCTTGGAAGCTGAAACGGAGCCTTCCCCACCCGCAAGCCGTGGCCCGTGATACAATGACGCATGTTGCTAAGCTCCGAACGCGGGGGTTGCCCTAGCCGCGCCACAGCTCCGGCCAATCAGATGCCTGTCGGTTACGTAGGCAGCCTTGGTGTGTTGCTGCCTGCTCAATCTTTGCGTATTCTTGTCTGTTTCTGAAGTGTTTGCCGTGTCAGCTGCTTGCCAATCATTGCATTGAGTGCGGGGTTGAGGGGTTCCCGTTGGCAGGAGTGGCGGGGTGCGGGCCTTGGGGCATCGTGAATCTGGAACGTGTTTAACTCTACTTCTTTCCCTCACCTCTGGAGGATGCTGAGGTTGAAAAGTAATATCATCTCTTAGGATGCGAATAATAATACTCCACCCAATGGTAGAGCGTCAAGTTGGCCGTGAAGAAATGGATGGTGACGGCACAGCTTTGGCGAACCACGCCACAAGACGCCATGCAAGCTTCAAACTTCCTCACCACCCCGGTCTGCCGATCCTCTTCCCGCCGGGCTCGATTCCGGTAGCTTACCGGCTCGTGAATACGATCGTCCGATGTCGATCCGACGTCCGGGCCGAAACTCGGAAAGTCGGCCTTCCATTCGGAGCGCTTGCAGAGCATACCGCTTCGGCTCTCCTACTCATGACTGGATTTCGGGCTGGCAGCTTCTTCCAGCTTTCTGCCAGCACCCAGCGCGAAAACATAGGAGTGGAGATCGACCGGGAATGCTTGCCTTTTCGTTGGAGTGCTCTCCTTCTTCACAATCATGAGAAAGACAAGGTGAGAGAGTCCCGTGAGGCTTGACAGAATTCTAACATCTCCCCGATTCGGGAATCTGGATGTCCGCTGGCCGATCTTGAGATAAAGCTCCTTTCTTCGCATACCCTGATGGCTGGATCAAGTGGCGAAGCCGTATGCTGTTGCAGAAAGTCGCTTCGGAAGTGGGGGTTGCGGCATACGATACCCGCACGCAGTCGGATTGCCATGGGTGACAGGCCAATAGTTATTGATCACAAACCGGATCGGCAAGGACCAGGTGCCAGAAATAGGATGGAACGAATACTGAGAGGAGAAAATTCTAGCGTTATAAAGCCAGCAGGTTTATCGTCACCTCATCATCCCATCATCCTGTTGCAGAGACCGTTTGGGCGACTCATCCAATGCATGATGGGATCTAGATCATCAGAAAGACAGTCCGGGGAGCGCTTCTCAGCCTAAAGGCATGACAGAATGACAAAGCAACACTGATGGCCCGCAGATACAACCTGCAGCCGCACCCGCGAGCGAGAACATTGTCAGCCAATGCTTGCGACTAATCTCGACTCGATGCATCCCAACTTCGAGGAAGCGTTCTCGGCACAGGCTGAACGACAGCTACGACTGCAGTTCGATGCACAAGGCAGACCTGTGATTAATCCATCAACCATCATGGTCCGCGAAGAAAGGAACACCCTTCCGGAAAGTGCCTGAAATGACGCATATCGAAGCCTGACGCCGAGACCCGGCGGCTCGTCCCGCGCACACAACCGCCAATGCCGCGCGTGCGGCAGCCATATCGCACCTCAAATCCTCTCGCGCAGGACCTTAGTAATGCATGCAACCAGCTGCGCCGTCATATTTTCGTCACTCAGCTGGCCTCATGCGTCTCGGAGAAGCTGTGGCCGTGCAATCGGCATCGAAGTGGCATCGAGGCAGCCCCGCGGGGCCGGCCATCACGGTACCGGCTTGGCCAATAGGAAGGCATGTTTTACGCTGCCTCAACGGCGCCGTGCATACGCCTTCCTCACAATCGCGCCGCTGGGCAGTGTCGGGCGATTGTCGGGCGGAAGGGGCAGAGATAAGGCAATCGGGTCGGCGAGGTGAGGCAGCGCTTGCCAGCTTCGCCATGCCCTGGGCGAAGGAGACGAAGATTAGAATGGAGGCCGTCTCTGGCGAACCACCTTTTGTCACAGCTCATATGCGACGGCCTGGCCATATGTCGAGTGTCGTGGAGTGTTGTGTTTGTGAATAATGCGGGGCGGTGGATTGGTTTCGGCTGAGTGAAGTGGAGGGAAAGGGCTTTGTCGGGAGGCTTCTGGGCTGTTGGCTCGGCAGGGCCATCAGGGTACCGTGGGTGCGGAGTGAAAGCAGCTTCTGCGGCTTCTGCGGCGCTGGCGAGCCATCACCATTCTCTCTGCGACTGCCGACTTGCCGGCTATCCTCTTCAACAACTCCAAAGTCTCCTGCACCATACCCTACACCCGTAAGCTGGCTACCCTCATACGTGTTGCTCAGTCACCGCCCACTCTTCAAACCCTGGTGGCCGCGTCCTCCCCTCCTCCTACCTGGTACGCCTATGCTTCGGGTCCTGCGCAACCACGCCTGTCCGCGCATTCAAATATTCTTCCTTAAGAAGGGCACTGTTTCCCCTCCTTTTCTACCCCACACAAACGATGGCACTCACACTCCATAACATTGGTGCGCTCTCTCCGCGCGAAGTCCCGGAGATGATCTCCGTCCCTCTGATCGGCCAACCGGGCCACTGCGCGCAAGACAACGAATACTCGGGACAGCTGGGACTTCGTATATCGGCGATATTCGTTATCTTCATCGGCTCGCTGCTCGGTATGTTACATCTTCTTGACTCTCCGGCGCAGACTAACGAAGCCAGGCGCCCTCTTCCCCATCTTCGCGAAGAAGTACACCCACAACCGCGCCTTCGAAATTCTATTCTTTATCGCGAAGTACTTCGGCTCAGGCGTCATCATCGCGACGGCATTCATTCATGTATGTTCCATACCTATATATTCTCGTAACCTTTTCTCTAACTATGTAGCTTCTTGCCCCCGCCCATGAGGCTCTCAACAACCCGTGCCTTCAGGGCCCGATTACCGAGTATTCCTGGGTCGAAGGCATCGTCCTCATGACCATCTTCAGCATGTTCCTCCTCGAAACTCTCACCATGCGCTTCGCCTCCTTCGGGCATGACCACTCCCATGGAGAAGCTCACTCCCACGGCACCCCCCCGGCCGACGAGGAGCTCGGCCACGCACCGACCTCCGCCTCTGTCTCCTCCGCTAAGGGCCCGGAGAAGGACTCCCACGGCCACACGCCCATGATAGGCGATGATCACCTAGGCCACGGCCGGGAGCACACCGATAATTCATCCCTGAAGTCGCACATGGGAGCCGAAAGTTATGCCGCGCAAATGACCGCCATCTTCATCCTGGAATTCGGCGTCGTCTTTCACAGCATCTTCATCGGTCTGACGCTCGCCGTCGCAGGTTCAGAGTTCGTCACTCTGTACGTTGTACTCGTCTTCCACCAGACATTCGAAGGGCTTGGTCTTGGGACTCGTCTTTGTGCGGCGCCTTGGCCGCGCGGCAGGGCTTGGACGCCATACGCCCTCGGCATCGGATATGCGATCTCCACACCTTCTGCCATTGCTGTGGGGCTCGGCGTGCGAAAGAGCTTCTCGCCTGGCAGCCAGGCGGCTCTCGTAGCGAACGGAGTATTCGACAGCGTTTCTGCAGGCATCCTGATCTACACGGGGCTCGTCGAGCTCATGGCGCACGAGTTCATGTTCTCGCCGTCCATGCGGCAAGCGAGCATCGGGAAGGTGCTCAGTGCGTTTGGTGTCATGTGTCTGGGTGCGGGGTTGATGGCGCTCTTGGGAAAATGGGCTTAGGCTTGTAAAATGGATGAGATGGTTCAGGTAGATTTTGTTTCGGGCGGTGTTAGGCTACATGACTGATAGATGGTTGGGTGCTTACCCGGGTTGGTTTGCGGATGCACTGGAGTTCTTGGGGATGGGGGGGATCATAATGTTACGATAGCGGCGTGCACAGCGAATGTATCCATGTACTATCCTTTGTTAACTTCCTATGTTGCACCTGTCGCTCCTGCCGCTCCTGCCTCGCCCTTACACCATGCCGGTCCCTTAGGGCCAATGGTGCGCGCATAATCCTTGGGCGCCTGACTCTCCTTCATGTGGATTGTCCCAATCTTCCATGTTTTGCCGCCGTCGTCCGTCGTCGCCGAGTCGGCACACCCCATGAAACTATATGTCGGCGTTTTGCCCCAGTTAGGGTCGGGCTCTGAGAGCACGATCGTGGTCTCGGTGTAGGTGTGCGCGTTGACGGTGCCCGCGTGCTTGGACTGGCATTCGGTTGCCGTGTAGAAACTGGTAGACGGGCCGGAGGCGATGTTGAGGATGCTGACGGGTTGCGGGTTGGGTGGGATGAAGAGCGATTGGTGATATCCTTTCAACGTGGTGTTGTATACGACTGTGGTGATTAGGGGGGTAGCATGGGAATGTACTGCGTACATTTCATGACCAGGGACTGATCTCCCGCTAGCGCAACCCGCTTGCCCATTTCCTGCTTTGCATTTCCGACAATCATGCTCGCGAACACGCACCAGTGCTCGGGGGTCGCATCCCCACACTGCCTGCCAGCTCATCAGCCCTGTCGCCATCTTCGCCTCAATCCTCTCCTCTGCCAATCCCCACATAAAGCCACTCACTTCTTCTGATAGAGATACTCGTCGCTGCTCACAATGATCGGCTGCACCAGGCCTTTGGGCACATCTAGCCCTGGCCAGAGTGCCAGCCGTGCCTGGGCCGGCTTTGGCGGTGGTCCCGGGTGCAGTGTTGTCTCCGCCGACTGGATGTAACTCCCCTTGGCGCGGTAGTTTCTAAATCCCCAGGCCGGGCCATATAGATAGTGATTCGTGGTTCTTTGGGCCTGGACTGGGGTGAGGGTAAGGAGGAGGAAAGCCAGAAGGGACAGGATGGGAGCGAGACTGAGCGCCATTGTGAAGAGTGCACGAGGTAGGTGAGGCTTGGCTGGATATCGTAGCTGGTGAGCCCGCAGGGGCTAAGAGGAGTGGTATATATCCCCTCTAACTCTATCTCTCTATCTGCGCGGCAATAGATACCGCAATCTACCTAATCTGCCGATCATCAGGCCGAGATCTAGTATGGACAGCCCTACATCGGGTACGGGTATAATTCCTAGGCGGGATTTTCCCTTCCACAAATTAACGACGGAAGCGGCCCAGTAGCGATAACCTAAACCAATACGCTTTGGACTGCGAGATTGGTGCATGGAGCGGTTCGGCCGTGACTTTTGCGGTCAGATTGGCGAGACGCAAGGCTGATGGAGTGGCGCTGGGCTCGGCGAGGCTGGACTGGGGTGAGGGCTACAATCTTTGTGGACGTCGCTTCCGACACCTTTCACATTTATGGGTAGAATAGATTCAGAAATAGATGGATACAGGTCTCATATTCTATTCTATCAATTCTTGACCTCTCTAGTCCCCTGTTGTATCGTTCAGGAGCATGTTTACCGAAGATGTAGACAAATTGGAGGAGCTCCTGCCGGTCTGCTAGGCTGAAGACCGCCAGTCGGTGTATATGGAGCATGTCTTCGTCCTCGACCTGTCCCAAGACGGGGACTTCCCCATGAAGAATGTATTTAACATACTTCGGGCCGTACGTTGCAAACGTGATAGCAGCCTCCAGTCGATCCTGGCTAACCAGTAGGATTTTGGGACACCGCTCATCTACGTTTTTGTCCCATGTATCGCAGTGCATCTCGCATACTCGGCCCGTGATCTCAAAAGCCACCTGATACGGAACGGTGTTTTGCACCTTGTCCCAGGAACACTTCTTAAACTCATGAATTGCGAGGAAGAACTCCTCATCGAATGGAGGCGGCCTGACCTGATATACGAGTTAGAAGGGATCATAAGCGGTTAATAAGTATTAGGAGACATACCTTCGCTTCAATAGAGGCATTGATATCTGACTGGAAAACGGTATCGCCCCGAAATTTGTAAGTAAATCTGTGCCTGCCTGCCTTGATGGTATAGCGATCCCCTTATGGGTAAAGCAGCGTCGCTAATGCCTGTACGAAACTGGCGAAAAAGACCGTGACGATGGTCTCGTCGGCGTGACGTTGACCTTTGATGAGGAAGAAGTTAGTGTAGGAGACAAAGGACGCCCCTAAAGCCGCTCCGTTGAGAGGCGGGGCCTAGTTTCCGCTGATGTCGGACACGAAAGCCCAGAACCACTGAGATGTCCCCAGGTGGGTACCGGCCGCTGGGTTGTCCTTGAGTAAGGTTGACGCCTAGCACGAGCCCAAGCCTTTCTGATGCTAGGTCTTTAGAGGGGTCACTGATGAAGCCTGTTTCCTGAAGCAGGTCCTTTGCCGTGAAAAATTGTCCGAGTGGTGATACTTCCGCCGCCGTGGGCCATACCGCGCAGAGGAATAGACGATCCCCCGACTTGGCCCTCGATCCTGAGAGCTGCTTGTATGCCGTCGCCTTGGACCGATTAAGGAAAACGGACCGTCCTTGATCTTTGAGAGTGTCTCGTGGCCTGCTAAGTTTTTGTTGGCGATTTCCTGCCAATTGGCGGTTGACGTGGCGAAGACGCAGGACATGTTGTTGTTCTCCTACGGTAGCTGCTGGGATCAATTCGGTGAAAAACAGAGCAGAGAGGGAGTAGAGGCGCTCTAGGATATGCACACAATGTCCTCCATCGTTCCTTCCATTACTATGATTGCGTCATCGGTGCCTGCGTTAAGCAAGCACCATGCCCAAGAGTGGTAATGCTCCTTCCATTTTTTTCAACTCATAACCAAAACACCCTTGTCCGATTTGGCCAGCCAATAAGAACGCGAATCTGCTCGAGCTAGCCAATCAGACACGCCTAGGGAAGGAATGTTCGCCGAGATACTCACCAGGACGCTCGCAGAAACGCTTACAAGAAGGCTTACAGGGACGCTCATAAGAACGCTCGACGATACGCCTACGAAGGACGCTTATTGTCACGGTGCGCAGTGTAGGGTATGAAACCTTTGATTTGCTTGATGAACTAAATAGAAGGCTGAAGGGGAGAAGTGGTCGTGGGCGGGCAAGCACGCGCATGACAGAATACTTGGCCCACATGTTCCACTTTAAACATCGTGTCGACTGTGTGGACTGGCACAGACAAACTGAAAAACAGGAGAAGATAGATGTGATGATGCGTGGAGATGGAGCAATCTGCTCAGCTAGCTAATCTATCTACGAGCTCCATGCTAGGACCGAAGTACTGGCCGCATGGTCAGTGCTCTCCCATACTGCCTCTCAACACATCGTGGAAAGTTAACGCAACGAGATAACAAAAAACTAATCGGCTAAGGTAATTCAGAATCGGCATATTCTGTGCTCAATTTGAATCTAAACATTTTTCGATCGCTTGTTGAGATACTACTATGAATTGCAGCATTGAAGTAACCGTCGGCTTTGTTAGGAGAATTTTGGCATTTGGGCTACGTATTCTGTCATGCGCAGCATATTCCCCACTCATTCCCGGAGCTCGAACCGCGGTCGAGGATCTTCCCACAATTAAGATGCTATCACCTATCTCTACATCATACTGTGACACAAACATGAAACACATATACCAACGTAGCATACGCAGGGAACCGGGCGTGTATGCGTAATGCCCAGGCGCATAGACTAGTGGGGCGGCGGTTTCGTATTCGGGGCTATTAGATTGGGGTCTTGGCATCTACCACAAAACCCCACTCTCAGTAGAGAGCTTGCCTCCATAACTTCGCAACCCCACATCGCTCTCAGAGCTCTCATGGCCGCACTCCGTGACGTCTCCACACACAGGGGGGCGATAACTACCTTCCAGTTCTCTCTTCACACCACACCATCTGCCATCAACGATGGCATCGATTAGATTTCCGGAGATGGCTGCGCTTCACACTGTGCAGGCCTTTGAAGCGCTCAGCAACACCTTTGGGATTCGCGTCAGCTCGAACAAGGAGCTCCGAGAGCCTCCATTTCGATGCGTCGGGCGGCCTATTCCTCTGCGACATGCTGCTGAGGCAGCGGGAAAATGCGGCCTCTAGATCCACCATGTGTAAAGTATCAATGCGGATATAGTTCGACCCCTCCAGGAGAAATTCTTCAGTCTGCTGGCTGAGCCAGCCACCCCTAAAACTCATCTGTGTCTAGCGTTTTTGACGCAACAGGATATCCTCGCAACAAAGCCCGGGAACATGGACAAGGCTGTGCAATACATCCTTAACGGGTACGAGGAGACGTACGGTGATATTCCTAGTCAAGTGCAATATAACGACACTTTGCAACGTTTCAATGTTGCGCATCGAATGCTACGTCTCATTTGGTGAGTACAACATACCTTGTACATTGATGGTTAACAATACTAACCACTCATGTATCACTGGCAGGGAACCGGACGACCCTGATCAACACGACCTCTATACCCTTCTGCATCGAGACGTCGATAAAAGATGGGGCAAAAAGACGACCTCGGACAAGTGTCTCTGGACCTGCCGCCGTATTGTCGAGTCCACCCCCACCGACGCAGGGGACATGCGCATTCCCCACCCATCCGACATAATGGGAGCCTTGGTCGTCACAGTCCCCTGTGTCTCAGGCTGCGAGGTTACAGACCTCAATCAGCAGATGGACCACATGTCCCTTCACTCTGCCAGGCTTCCCAGCCAGAGCGTGGCGGGTATATTCGTGGAGGAGGAAAACGACGGCCTCTACGCCGGTGAAATAGGCGCCGTCTGTCATCTTATGTCGTATCAGTTGAGGTGGGAGGCCAATATCCGGGACGGCGCTGACGAGCAGGATTTGGAGGTGTTTGATAATGTTCTGATACACGGCGATACTACGATATGGCGAGCCCTTTCCCTACGATACTCTAGATTCTAATGTTGATTTTCCACCAGGCTATCGTCATTAATCTCACCCCGACGGGGTCCGCGTCATCGAGGCAACGCTGCGGTACGACTCCTGGCAAGCTGGGACCGAGGACGACGGGGGGAGCAAGAAGCCCACCTTGATCTTTCGCCTAATCGACGAGTTTCCACTACACGAGAACGAGAGCAGGGTGCAACGATGGTTGTCATTTAGACGGTGGGATCCGACTTTAGACGCAGGACAGTGCACGGCGCCAGCTGCTGCGTTGAGGACAGAGCGGCGGGCGCTCAACTCGAGCGACGAGTCAGGGTCTAGTGGGGATACTGCGATCAGTAAGAGCTCAAGCATCATCACGCTGCCTCCTCGCAGACCGATTATGGTAAGGAAAGTGGGAATGAGAAATGGGGTCTTGCGGGGTCGATTGTGGTGGCTAAAGAAATAGGGCGGCCAGGGTCGGGTAAAGTAATCTAGGCTAGAATACTAGATAGATTTAAGGTTATCTGTCGATATGAGCTTTTTACCTACGGCTTGTCCCTACAGTGTGCACTACAGCAGGTTGGGGGCGATGGGGACGTGTGGGGTATACCGTAGTACGGTATGTCCGAAAGTTACGTTACTGCAAGTTGGAGGTCCCTCAGCTCGGGCCGAACAATGCTACTTGGCGCCATGGTGCTGAAGCTACCGACTATCGTTGCGGAGATCGTGGTCGTCGCCCCTCACCCCGGAAGCCACGTTGACTGCAGGCTATCAGGGAGCATTCGTTGCAAGCAGCAGGAAAACCATTGGCCACCGAGCTCGAGGCCGTGGGCTTGGACCGGCGGTTAGCAAAGTGCGCAACATGGTGGTAGCAAACGGATTCCCGACGACAGTGTTTATCGACCATAGGGCTACCACGTCAATTCTCTAGGCAACATGTCTGAATACACAGCCCGTCGAAGAATTGAACACGAGACTCACGGCGAGATATAGCCCCGCTAGTAACTTTTCGTAGCCAGCTCTCTGTCCAGGCATTCCTTGGACTACAGTTAATCCACGCCCCTGGAGTGGGGGTAACTAAGCAATGGGATCAGATGGAAATGTACGGTATGAGAGCCGAGGAGAGGGAGGGGAAGGCTACAGCATTACTATCGGGATATGAGTCACACAAAGCTGAAGCTTTGGTTGTTTTGCAGAGATAAGGCCACCGGGGGGTGAAGATGGCGATGGACTTGTACCATAGATACTCGTAGCAACATATCCCTCCTTGAGGCTTCAGCCCTCCACAGTCTAGTTCTAAGTTTCGTGCCTGTTCGATAGCGCCAGCAGTGGGGATGCCGTTGTGGCCCAAGTTGGATATAATCCGGAAAGGTACTTGATAGGCGTTCAAGAAGCAAGTGGTTCGTGATGCGCTGGTTGTTCTGGAAGCGGACTTAGAAAGCGAGTGCGCAGTTATCCAGGTCGAAGACCGGTTGAAATGGGCTCACAACTATGTTCAGGGACCACTGGGAAGTCAACTGAAGTTTTGATGCGGTGCGAAAGGTAGAAGTAAGACAAGTGGGCAAAGCATCATGAATCAGCCCCGCAAACACCCTAGGCACTGTCGTTTCATCTCCTCCGCCAACCGGCAGCCCCTCGAACAAAGGCGCAACACTAAAGCAAAGCAAACGCCTATTACCCACGACTTTCTTCACTTCATTCACTATTCCGCCTTAGGCGCCTCCTCATCCGCCAATATCCCCTCCTTGACTAACTCCTCAGGACTCGGCCGCTTCTTCAACTGGCTCTCGAGACTATCCTGCCGCATGTGTTTCTCTAGCTCGCGCTGGTGCGCGATGAGTGCTGGCGCTGCCGTCGAGGCGGGCATGATATTGCCTAGGCCGTTAAGTTCAAGGCCCGGGTTGGGAGGTGGGACAAGGGACGTACGCTCAACCAACGACCCCCGATCCGGCCTATGCTCCAGCCCCTTCTTCAAGTTGTCCGTGATCTTCTGGCGCTCGAGCTCGTGCTGGGTTTGCTGGAGGGCACTGCGGACACGAGGTGTTAGCCGAGTGCTCGCGTTACTCGTAGCTTGCGAACTTGGGGGGGAGGGGATGGGGCCCTACGGCGCTGCATTCGTGTCCAGCAGGATGTGCCTGGCTTTAAGTTCTTCAACGTTGGGCCGCTGCGCAAGGTGCTTCTCCAGACTATCCCGCCGAGCAGGAGCAGAGCGGGTTGGGCTTATGGGCGTGGTATCGACGGTGGGATCCGCGGCGGGAACGGCAGGGGTGGTGTCTACTGGGGTTGCCATTTTGAGCTGAGGTGCGGGATTCGGGATTCTGAGGACGGTTTGGATATAGCTGGTGTAGGGACGAGAGCTTGGGATGAAAGTTGTAGAAGCAAAGTTGGAGGAGCAGTTGGTCAGGGAAGCTCGTTATGTGCTCAACGCCTTGAGTTGGGCGGCTGACGCTGCTTTGCTAAACAACCCCGCCTTCTGCGACCCTGGCCCGGTCTTGTGCCTGTGCGCCCTGGGATGACGCAGGTGCGAGTTGGGGCGCGCTTGGCGTTGGGCGCCCGGTCGCGGGGCAACGCCGTCTGGCAGCGGGGGGAGAGATGTTGTAACGTGACCTCCGGGCAGCGGTAACGTGACTTTCGGACATAGACCCCACACGCCTCTAACCTAGCTGGGGGGTAAGTCGGTGGCTCATGGGACTACTGCAGTACATTGCTGCATTGGGAACAGAGCTCGAACTGGATAAACAAGCTCTAAATTGAGTTTCACTGCTTTCTTCGGACTGTGGACGTTGGGCAGCTTTCTTTCTTTAAGGTACTCCCTCTGTCTTATCGGTAGACGAGCTGGCAGTTCTAGTCCTTTGGAAGGCACGCCAGGGTAGCTCTTTGTGGACTTCAGGCTTCCGGGCATTCGCCGCTGCACCACAACGCCGATACCGATATCAGTACATGTTTAATGCCGGACTCCAAACCCATCTGATCTTAATCGTGGACATCCCATAGGCATGCTGAGTAAAGAGGGTTTTGGATAGCCGATGAAGCTGTATTCAACCGCTCAAAAGATGTTGAAGCAAAGCTCGGTTCACAACATGTTGGGAAAGAACGAGCACACACCAGATGTGACGAAACCGTGAACAGCGAAATGCTTTGTGAAGAAACCAAACTCGAAGGAACTGGAAGCTACGCGGTGCGGAGTGACTCACCTGGGCCGAAGTTAATCCGGCCCCGCCCCAGCTTGCCTCGAGATGTTAAGCAGCTCGAGAACCCCACCTTCGAAACAACATTTGCCCATAGAAAGTTCCCCACATACTCCACAGACATCAAAACACCCATATCCACGCTGCAATATGGCCGCCGTTCCTGCCAACTTCAACGCCGCTGAGGCTCCTAATCTCGAAGATGTAAGCGCTTTGCGACCGTCGCGAACCAGGCTGACCAAAAAAGATGGAAAAGCAGTTTGCTGTCAAGAGTGAGAGTGTCCATTGCGTTGCAGGGCCCAGCTAACCGCTGCAGCTGTCCAGCAAATGATGACCTATTGGAAGATCCTCGAGGCGGTCCCCGGTTCGACTTTGACTCTCACCAAGATCGATGACGAGATCCACGAAGAGTTCCGCAAGGACTTTCCCGAATTTGATCCTGCCGCCACAATCAACGAGGACGAGATGAAGAACAAGGAGAACAAAGAGCGGTGGCGCAAGTTCATCGCCAAGTTCGAGAAGCGCGTCGATGACTACAACTTCGGGACGATGCTACGCTCCAACCCCAAATTCGAGTACGGGGAGGATGAGACAATCTTCGGTAGGTTTACCGGTCTTCTCGAAGCCTCTCTAACGGTATGCAGCGGTGCGCATGCAGTTCTATGCTATCGAGATCGCGAGGTGAGTGCTTTGGACTTCTCTGGTCCCGGCTTCGCTGACCCAACAGGAATCACGCGGGCTTGAACGACTGGATTAACCAGCAAGCCAAGGCTGAGAAGAAGTGATGTGCTTTGGTTTGTCCTGCAAGTCCAAATTCATATGTCTTTGGGCGTGTTAGACGATTTGGCTATATACAATCCGGTTACGCCGCAGACTTATCTGACGGCAAGCTGACGACACTCCGGCGGAGCTCTGGCTCACCTACGGATGAGACCGAAGACGCCGTGCCGTTGGAACGGCATCTGCTTTATATAAGCGTGGCTTAATTTGTGCGTACCTGGATGGCTTTGTGCCTCAAAGCATGCGGAATGCAGTGCTATGTAGAACAATGTCTAGGACAGGACAATGCTAAGAACAAGCAGCAGTATTCTCGCAACACATTTAAAAATCTTGACCCATCTCAACCCCGACGAGATTATAACTCCGTGCCATGTTTGCTGGCAAAATCACCCTCCAAGCCACACGACCCGCGCCCACCTGCGGGCTTCGTTTCCTCCACCTTTTCGAGTCTCCACGACACTCACCCACAAACCGCTCAACACTGCGCTATGGATTACCGTCGCCAAAAAGCGGGCAAAGACCAGGGTATAGTCCTGTCAATCGCGCCAGAAGCCGCTCAAGAAGCTCCGCTCAAAGCTCAGTGGAAGTCGCTGTTCGGCTTCACAACCCGGCGTCATCTCCTGGTTCTGGTCCCAGCAATCCTCGCCGCCATTCTTGCGGGCGCCCTCATACCCGCGCAGGCGTATCTGCTCGGGCGCATCTTCGCACTCTTTGGCAAATTCGGCATTGGCTCGTTATCCGATCAGGATTTCCAACATCATATTCGGGAGAAGCTAATCTGGCTGGCTCTTCTTGGAGCGGGGGCATGGCTCGTCAACGGTGCTTTCTTCATGCTCTGGGCGACATTCGGCGAGCTGCAAACTGACTCGGCCCGTCACTTCTCCTTTCGTGCGCTTGAAGGCCGCGACTCTGCTTGGTACGACCTAGTGCCGGATGGCATTACCACTCTCACGAATGCCATCTTGAGGTTAGTTTTGTAATTGTACTCAAATTCCGCTGACTTTGAAGCTATGTCGATGATATGCAACACGCCACTTCTCTCTCCATGGGCGGTGTCATTCGTGACCTGAGCACTCTGCTGATTGCCTACATCATGGCTCTCGCTCTATCGTGGAAGCTTACCCTCGTCACGGCAGCCCTCATCCCCATGCTAGTATGGATCATTTCAGTGGTTTCGAAGAAGATCCACCCGAACACGGAAGCCCAAAAGAAGGCCCTCCATCTGGCATCAGGCCGAGCGTCCACTGCGCTCACTGCCATCGATGCCGTCAAGGCCAACAACGGACAGGACCAGGAAGTGTTCTCTTACGCGAAGCTGATTGCTAAGGCGTCGCTCTTTTTCCGCAACCAAGTCCACTGGAATGCCGCGCAGAGTAGCGTCAGCAAGGCGGGCGTATTGCTCATGTTCGTTCAGGGGTTTTGGTTTGGCTCCACGCTGGTCGACAAAATTTCAGGTGGCGCTGCGACTGTATTTACAGTGTTCTGGTCCATCCTTTTGGGGACGAATGCAGCCATGCAAATCATCCCCCAGATCATCCCTCTGGAAAAGGGGAAGCTTGCTGGAACTAAGTTACGCAACTTGCTCGATAGCCGCAACGGGCGCTTGGGCAGGGATACTGGACCGATCTGGCCGATCTGTGAGCTTGGGGGCAGTATCATTTTCAATGAGGTAAGATACTCCAAAAGGCTTGCCGACAAATAACTTACTCTTGATAGGTGGTCTTCTCATATCCTTCCAATCCAGATAAAACTGTCCTCAAGGCGATCAGTGCCACCTGCTTCCCCAAGCAGCTTACGTTCATCGTTGGCACCAGCGGCTCAGGTAAAAGCACGCTCGGGCAGTTGGTGATGAAACTCTACGAGCCGGCGGCCGGTATGGTAGGTCTCGGGACCATCAATGTTAAAGACATGAGAAACGACTATGTCCGTAAGACCTGTCATCTCGTCGAGCAACATAGCGTCGTTTTCAACACCACGATTGCCGAGAACATCGCCCTCGGAGCGCTCAGTCAGGTCACGATGGAAGACATCCGCCGCGCAGCCACGCAAGCCCAGATCATAGATGACATTGAGGCTATGCCAAACGGGTTCCAAACTGTCGTTGGCGCTCGAGGCGGCGAGCTCAGTGGTGGTCAGCGGCAGCGCATCGCCCTGGCGCGGGCCTTCATCCGGGATTCGGAGTTTCTGATACTTGATGAGTCTACTAGCGCCCTGGACCCCACTACGAGAGAGAACCTCATGTGGTCTATTCGGAGAATCCGGGAGGACAGGCACACTGTGATTATTACACACGATGTTTCGTGCATTCACCCCAAGGACAACGTCATCGTCATGGAAGACGGCCATGTCGTCGGGTACGGCCTGCGATTCCAGCTGCTTAACAATGCTGCTTTCTGCCGTCTTCTGCTCGCCTACCCCAGGGCAGCTGCGAGGGAACCAACCATTCCCGAGCGTAAATGCTCCATCCAACCTCCGAAAACTCCTGAGCGCCAATCAGCCCGCGCGAGCACGTTGGTTCCAAGCATGTTTACTAACAGAATCGGTGTCACCCCGGAGCGCAATTCGGCAGCCGTTCCGAGCATCGTGTCGCCGCTTTGGTCTACCTTGCCGCGAAGCGCCGGGCTGTCACATCGCCCTATGTCGCTGTTCCCGCCATTGAGCTCCGAGCCCGAGACGCCCACGCCGGCAGAGCGCCGCAAATCGCGGACTGTTCCACATTCAACAGGCAAGGGGAAGGGGAAGGCTCCTCTTCGCCCCTCGGACGAGGAGCCCATGATCAGCGAGGAAATCGACCTTCAGGACATGAAGAGCTTCGAGGACGATAAAGACTCGGCCAAGGCGACTCCTGCCCTGAAGCCTCTTCCGTTACATGCTATCTTGCGCTCGATATGGCCTGTTCTTACCCCTTGGGGGCGTACCGTTGGCATCTTCGGTCTCTTTATGTCGCTTGTATTTGCAGCTATGACGTCCATCTTCGCGTTCGTCTTCTCCAAGCTCCTGACCACTCTCTACGATCCCAGAGACCGCAAGCAAAAAGCCTTGAAGTGGTCACTGGCTATTATCGGAATCGGCGTATCTGATGGCTTGAGCCTCTACTTGTGCACCACCGCCATGCAGTACTGCGGCCAACTGTGGGTGAACCGGATTCGGGAGCTTGCTCTCTGGCATCTCCTAGAACAGCCCCGCGAGTTCTTTGAAAAGGAAGACAATGCAGTATCTTCGCTGGTCAGCTGCCTGGATGCTCACGGGGAACATATGGAAGAGATAGTCGGCCGCTATTTGAGCAGCAACTTGGTCATCGTTGTGATGATTTCTACAGCCGTGATCTGGAGCCTGGTCAGCTGCTGGAAGCTTACTTTGGTCTTGCTGTCCTGCGCACCTCTCCCCGTGCTAACCACGATGGGGATGAAGTGGATTGCCCAGAAGATGAACGGGCGCCATGCCGACGTCGAGAACAAGGCGCACGCCAAATTCACCGAGGCTGTCACTAGCATGAAGACAATCCGCATTCTCACCCTGGAATATCACTTCCGCAATGAATACAGCAAGGCCGCGCAAGAAGTCCTCAAAGTGGGCATCAAGCGAGCCCTTTCCATGGGCATTTTCCACGGCATGTCCACCTCAACCGTCCCCTACATCTCTGCCATCCTCTTCCACTACGGCTCAGTCCTGCTCCTTAAGCGCGAGTTCGAGCTCTCCAAAATCCTCCAGGTCTTCACCCAACTCCTCATGGCCATGTCAAACGCCAGCATGGTCGCCGCTAACCTCCCCAACCTCTCCCTAGCCATAGACTCAGCGACGCGGCTCCTCCGCCTCGCACACCTCCCTTCCCCAACCCCCGAGCACGACGGCCTCGCCCAACCATCCTCCGCCACACCCATCGAGTTCCGCGACGTGAGCTTCGCGTACCCCTCCCGGCCCGCGCACCCAGTCCTCCGGTCCTTCAACCTAACGATCAACGCGGGTGACTTCATCGCCATCGTCGGGACCTCAGGGTGCGGCAAAAGCACCCTTGCCGCCCTGCTCGTAAAACTCTACACCCTGGCCCCGGACGGCGGCGCCATCCTCGTCGCCCACCGCAACGTGCAGCACCTCGACACGCGCACCCTCCGTGCACAAATCGCCCTCGTCCCGCAATCCCCAACGCTCTTCGCCGGTTCCGTCGTGGATAACATTCTCTACGGGCTGCCGCGCGCAGCCCACGCATACACGTACATCGATGCCATGCGCGCGGCCTCGCTGGCGGGCATCCACGAGTACATCATGCAGCTCCCAGCAGGCTACGACACGCCGATCGGGGACGGCGGGATCGGGCTTTCGGGGGGCCAACTGCAGCGCCTTGCGATCGCGCGGGCGCTGGCTAGGAATCCCCAGGTCTTGGTATTGGACGAGGCGACAAGTGCGTTGGATGCGGCGACGGCGGCGGAGTTGAGGGCGGTACTGTATGGGTTGATTCGCGGGGTGGGGATGACGGTTGTAGCGGTTACGCATGATAGGGGGATGATGAGGGGGGCGGATCGGGTTGCTGTGCTTGATAAGGGGGAACTGGTGGAGGTGGGGAGTTATGAGGAGTTGGTTGATGAGGGGGGGGTTTTTGCTAGGTTGATCGGTGAGTCGCGCACGAGATCTGCTTCGGATGTTTCGGGGCGGGCGGTGCTGGGGGGCGTTAGGGAGACGCCTAATGAGAGACGGAGGAGGGTTCGTGGGGTGGATGTCTAGTTGGAATGGCTGTTGTGTGAATCGGCTACTTTCTGCCCAATGGCGGAGTTACTGCGGATCTGAAGCACGGATGACTGGATGAAAGGCTAGAGACAGGTGGCTGCATACAGGCATGGCGTTAGGCGTTTTTAGCTGCCCGTAGACTTTGATATCAAATCCTAGACATATCGCGGAATCATTCCGGCTGGTGTGTAATGTGCCCTTCTTCATCCGGTAAGCTTACCTGCAGTTACCCTGCAGCTGCAGTTGCACCCACCACGAGCTGCCGTCCAGGGAAATGAACTGAACCCCGCTATCGCGACTGCAGGAGGGGTTACACGGTGATATCTAATCGAGAGGGGTCCTTAATTCAGCCTTCACATACATAAAGGACGCCGTAGCTCAACACATTCACCCCATTCGCACGCTTACTTTCAATTCATCACCATGCCGCCCTTCAAACAGCTCTCCACCTGGCAAGAAACCGTCGCCCAACTCCAAGACCACCTCGCCTCCTCCATCGCGCCCTTCCTCCCGTCCAAACCCCTCCCCTCCCCCCTCCCCCTCAATGTCACCGCCCTCCCCTCTCAGTATCTCTCAGAGTCGGACTTCACCCTCACGTCCCTCGCGCCGGAAACCCTTATCGCCCGCCTCGCAAGCGGCTCCCTCACCAGCGCCGCCGTAACAACCGCCTTCCTGCGTCGCGCCGCCCTGGCCTCAAAACTGGTAATCACGGAGCCTCCCCCAACTCATTCGTCTACTTACACCTTAGACAAACTGCATAACCGAGCTGCTCCCCTCCGCCCTAACCCGCTCTGCCGAACTCGACGCCTACTACAAGCAGCACGGCAAGCCAATCGGGCCGCTCCACGGTCTACCCATTAGCGTCAAGGAGCACCTCGGCCTCGAGGGGCTGGACAACAACGCAGGCTACGTGTCATGGATCGGGAACGTCGCGCCGCGGGACGCGCTTATCGTGGACCTGCTCAAGCAGGCCGGGGCGGTGATTTATGCGCGCACGACGCAGCCGCAGACGCTGATGCACTTGGAGACGAGCAGCAATATCTACGGCGAGACGGTTAACCCGTATAACCGCAAACTAACGGCCGGGGGGTCGTCCGGGGGCGAAGGGGCGCTGGTGGGTATGCGGGGGAGTGTCCTGGGGATTGGGACGGATATTGGGGGGAGTATTCGCAGCCCGGCGGCAAATTGCGGGGTGTATGGACTCAGGCCCACGAGTTATCGCCTGCCGAATGAGGGCGGCATAGCGACGATGTTGGGCCAGGAGCATGTTGTGCCGGTTATTGGGCCGTTGAGTACGAGTTTGGAGGGGATTAGGATTTTTGCAAAGACGTTGGTTGATAGGAAGCCGTGGTTGCGTCAGCCTTGTTTGCTGCCGTTTCCGTGGAAGGAAGAGAATCAACTGCCGCTTGGTACGGACGGGAAGCCGCGGTTGAAGGTTGCGGTTCTCTGGGATGATGAGGTGGTGAAGCCGCATCCTCCGATTCTGCGCGCGCTGCGGGAGGTAGTGGGCAAGTTGAAGGATGCGCCAGACGTGGAGGTTGTGACGTGGAAGCCGTACAAGCATTTCCAAGCATGGGAGATTATTGTGAGTACACGCAGGGAATGATGCCACTGACTAACGCCCATCCAGGCTAGTCTGTACTTCGCCGACGGAGGAAAGGAAACCAGCGCCGCGATCGAGGCATCCAGCGAACCATGGCGGCCGCTCAGTTCATGGATTGTACGCGAGAACCCGTACGCTAAAGCGCTCAGCGTGAGCGAAGTGTGGGACTGGACGATGAGGCGCGAGGCGTACAAAGCAGAATACGCCGCGCTGTGGAACGCGACTGCGACGGGAACAGACGAGAATGGGGTCCCGATAGGAATGGTAGATGTCATCCTGTGTCCTGTTGGACCTGGTACGGCACCCCCACTGGATTGTGCGAGGTACTGGGGATATACGGCGCAGTGGAATGTGCTGGATTACCCGGCATTGGTATTTCCGGTAGGTTTTCCAGTTGGGGCCGGAGAGGTGCTAATGGAGAAGGTTACGCAAGTCGATCCAGCGATTGACGTGAAGGAAGAAGAGTATACCCCCCGCAGCAATGGGATGGATGAGTACAACTACAAGCTTTGTAAGAACGGCAGCCTTGTAACCTTAGGGGACGGTACTAATTGCGACAGATGAACCGGAGACTTATCGCGATGCTCCAGTTTCGCTGCAGCTAGTTGGACGGCGCTACGAAGATGAGAAGGTCATCCAAGCCTTGGAATTTCTGAAGAAGTACATCACGCTGCCCCTTTGATGACACAACTAGTTATCTCAACAAGCTCAATCAACAAGCTCAGTCAACCTGCAAATCGACATGCAAGGCCCCCACGAGACGCTTATCATGATTGCGCTTTCAGAAACGGTTTCTTGTAGGAAGGGGATTCCGGCAAGAGACACAAGATTCTAAGGACTTCCGCAACGTCCCGGACATGCTTGCGTGCTGTAGACTTGGTTCAAGCTTCGGCTCGGATTTCTGAAAGCTTAGTCATGATCAGTGTCTCGCGGGGTCTTCCATGTCGATTTGTAGGTTGATTGAGCTTATTGTGGTGGAGCTAGACTTGTGGGTAGGTGAAGTGATGCGACGCGTGTGTCGGAAATAGTTGGGAATGCGCTCGGGTTGGGTGTGGAATCGGCCCAGGCTTGTCGAGATGGCGCTCAGTGAGCGTCTGCCAGTATTTCAGTGTCCGAATGGTGTTAAATGGCAGATGGATAGGCATAACCTAGCTAGACATGATCAATGCGAAGATGTGGAGAGGGAAATGCTTCAGTTGAGCTGTTATTTGAAGTAGCGATGCCAATCACATGACCTACGGCCACGGTGATAGGTTCTCCCGAGCAGCTCGATCGAGCCACGAATGCTCAACCAGGCTGACCAGCACCTGTCCCCAACATCACCACTACAATGCGCCTATTCACGAACCTTTTCTCTGCCGCGTTGCTCACCTCGAGCCTCGTCTCGGCCGCATCTTGGAGCTTCGAGGATGCCACCGTCGCTGTGCAGGGCAAAGGAGCTGGCGTCGGCGGCAGCGTGAAGGAGAAGTACGCGCGCCGCAGCATTAGGAGCACAACTAACAGACCACAGGCTCTCACCCGCTGCTCCTCTCTCCAAGCCGATTAGCCTGGGCTCCAACGATGCCCTCAAGCTTCTCCTGACCGTCACGAACGGTGGAAAGGCGCGCAAGCCGCATCAGGCCTTCCTGACGCTCGTGGAGCCGACCACGGGCCTGGAGGAATCATACCCGTTCACCATCAAGGAGAGCGGCAAGGCCAAGGTCGACCTCGTACGTACCCTGTCTCAATCATCGACATAAGTAGCTAACCGCCCAGACCCACGCCGCCCTACCCCCCCAATTCCTCCGCGCCAGTAAACCCCTCACCGCGAAGATCGTCATCGGCTCCTTCGGCGCATCCACGCCCTACGCAAGCCCCGCCTTCTCCCTATCCATCAGCCTCGACCCCTCCGCTCCGCTTGCCTCCCCGCCCGCGCAACCGCGCTACGCCGCTCAGCCGCACATCACGCACACCTTCCGCGCGGACCCCCAGTCCCCGCCCAAGGTTATCACATTGGTGTTCCTGCTCGCCGTGATGTCGGCTTTGCCGATACTGCTAGGCGCATGGGCGGCGCTGGGCGCGAATCTGAATGACCTGCCGGCTGCGCTGAACGCAGCTCCTATCAGCTCGACTGCTTTCTTTGGCAGCGTGGTGGCTATGGAAGCGGTGTTCTTCGCGTACTACACTAGCTGGAATTTGTTCCAGACGCTGCCGGTTGCGGGCGTTGTTGGTGTTGTGGCGTTTGTGAGTGGGAGCCGGGCTCTGACGGAGGTGCAGGGCAGGCGGTTGGCGGGAAAACGGTAGTTGCTTGGAGCTGAACGGGTTAGACGGTGTGCTCGAAATATGAGGAGTAGGGTTAAAAGTCAGTGTTTGGTTCTGTACGATAGCGCTGTAGATCGAATGGCGTTCGGCTGGCTATTTTCGTTCCGGCGACCGTGGGCACTGATTCTGGGTCCTTGTAGCATTTGAATCGCTTGCACCTTGTCATTCTTGCCTTCCAATTGCGGCGCTTGAGGTTCTGGCATTGGGTTGAGCACTCCCGTTTGATTAAGCATTGCTGACGATCACGTATTCAGGATGGAAGCTTGACTTTTATTGAGCCATCGAGGCATCCCGTATTCAATCCCCTGGATCTCGAGTGCCAGGATGTTCTGTGCTCCGAAGAAGGCGCGTTTGCATCCCTTCCCAGTCTTCTTTGTGGCATCTGAACAGAGTTTCGCTCCGAGCCCTTTCTAGCACATACGGCCATAGGTCGCTGAGAACACCAGTCCCCGTCTGCTCACTGAAGTTAAACAGCGAACCGGTTGATTAGTAGTTGCGTGGGTGACCAGCAGCGAATCCCAACTGCTGTATGTTTTTGTCATTCTGCACTCGGCGAGTCTTCTGTTCGGCTAGCTGGTCGGGTGAGGGTTGGTCCGTTGCTCAACGCAAGCTGAATTTAGCCTGAGACCTCCTTGGAGGTGTGCTTATGCTCTTTTGATGAGGCTGTTGGTTTTTCGCTGGCTATTACTTAGTTGCCTCTACAGCCCAGCACATACGGCCATAGGTCAGAGACTGCACCTACGTCCGCGTTCCCAATTTAGTAAAACTCTGAATTTAGACTAGCGTCATACATCCTTTGTCATCAGGCTTGGCAAATATTGTCCAATTAAAGTTGTCATTATTAAGCGCGCGACTACCGAAGGGAACTGTCGATTCTGCTTTTCAATTTTTCAAAACTCCAGGACGACGAATATGGCGTCCTTAGATGCCTTCGGTAGGGGCGTTGTTAGATGGTCCTTAGGAGGGCTGGGAGGTTAACTGGTTAATGCGCTGACTTAAATATCCCGAAGACCAGTGCGGGTTCAGAAGTCAACCTTCTGCTTTCGATCTAAATGTCGACGCAAAACTTCGCTCACTTTCTCTCTAGGCTGAAAAGCCGCCAAGTCGAGACAAGATACTCGAAATCGGCAAAACACAACCTGAGCCGAATCCACCGTCAATGGAAAGAGTTCTGTGAAGCTGCACGAGCCTCCGATATTCCTAATGGAGATGCACTTTTCAGTGACCCTGAAAAGTGTATAGCGGAGGCTGACCCTGAGCTGGTTATGTTGTTCATGAAATGGACTCGGGACACGCAAACGGGAATCCGAAAAGAGATAACTATTACCGCTTACTATGACCGGTGGCACGCCGCTCAAAGACAAATGCCGTATCACCGAATGTGGAGCCTTGAGGACAGGAAGCGGGTTCTTGCAGTAAGAGACTCATCTTGATAAACTCAAAACTGATTTTGTATAGTTCATCTCTTTGGATCTAGCCTCTGAGTGTTAAAATGAAGTGTGAACTTGACTGAGTTGCTTGACTGACTAGCAGTAGGAAGTGAGCTGACTATATACATCGCCAGGAAACGACCCCTCTCTCCTGGCTCCACTCCAGCCACCCCAGGTTGCCGCCACAAATTCAACATATCTCCTCCATCAGAACAGTCTATATGCTCCGTCTGTCCCTCACTACGCTGCCAAACTCCCACCCAAAACCATGACCGCCACTCTGGCATCCTCCTGAGCCTGTTTATGCTCGAGCCCTGGTCAGTCTCGATATCCCGTACAGCACCTACGACGCGGGCATAGACGACGCAAGCAGCGTGGGCGGTGCAACATGGATGAACAACCGGGTATGTCCTCCAGCGAAGTCTTCGTCTATGAACTGATCAGTTGGTAGGAGAACTTGATGCCCCGTAGCATGTGGCTGTGTCTCCTCCAATCTCGTCCTCTCCGCGCCCGACAGCTCACAGCCTCATTCTTGGCATTCTGCCCCGCAGTTGAGCTCAGCTCGAAGCCCCAAAGCCTCGCCTTTAACCTCCAGTTCCACTCCTGCATTTTCACAAGTCCCCAATTTCTTGACTAGCATCATTATTTCCAAGATGCCACCTGCAAAGCGGATCCGGACACGGGGCCGCTTCCATGCCTCTTCCAGTCTTTCACGACCCTCCTCACCTGTTGCTGGTGAGACCACCACACCTGCCCCCGCGAGCAACGTCAGCCAGACCTCAACCTTACCACTTGCCCTCCAGAGAACCACCAACAGAAAGCCAACCCGCCGACTTCGTCACGAAGACTACACAGTAGGGTGGATTTGCGCGCTTGACATTGAACTTGCAGCAGCCCAGGAGATGCTCGACGGAGAGCACCAACCTCTCCCCCGGGACGCGTCCGATCCCAATAGCTACACGCTCGGCCGTGTTGGCGAACACAATACGGTCGTCATGGTCTTGGGGCTGACGGGCACAAACTCGGCGGCCTCGGCGGTTGCTCAAATGAAGTCAACTTTCACTTCGGTTCAATTCGGCGTCTTGGTCGGCATCGGAGGCGGTGTGCCGAGCGCAAAAGCCGACATCCGACTTGGGGACGTTGTTGTTTGCTGGCCGTCCAAGGATTGTGGCGGAGTGATTCAGTACGACTTGGGCAAGACCAGGCCGGACGGGGTTGAACGGACTGGATTCCTGAACGCGCCCCCAAAGGCCTTGCTGAGCGCGTTGAAGAGTCTGAAAGCAAGCCATCTGAAAAGAAGCGTTGGTTTCCTACATCACCTTGCAAAGCTCAGCAGCCAGTCTCTTTTCGCACGCGACAAGGCCGGGCCAGATATCCTATACGACCCTGCGTACAACCATGAGGAGGAAGAGGAAAACTGCAATAATTGCAAGAAAGAATATAGCGTGCGGCGCCAGACGCGTGGTGAACATGTCTTGGTTCACTATGGTACGATCGCTTCGGGGAATCAAGTCATGCGCGATGCCAAGGAACGAGACAAAGTCAGTGAGAAACTCGGAGGCGTCCTGTGCTTCGAAATGGAAGCCGCCGGGGTGATGAACGATTTTCCATGTCTGCCTGTGCGGGGAATCTGCGACTACTCGGACTCTCACAAGAACAAGAGCTGGCAGCCATTCGCGGCGGGGACGGCGGCAGCGTACGCTAAAGAGCTTTTGTTGTTGCTCCCGCCGGTCAAAGTCGAGATACCAGAAGATCCACCCGCGCCGGCAATGCTCCTAAACTTGCCCAGGGCCGCAGACACACCATCCAACCCATACGAGCGGGAAAAGGCGCCTTGCCTGATTGGTACCCGGGTCGAACTTCTCAAAGAGATCTACGCCTGGGCTGACGGAGAGAACTCGCCAAATATTTTCTGGTTGAGTGGTTTAGCTGGCACCGGCAAGTCCACCGTGGCTCAAACTGTGGCCGCCGAATGTTTTCAGAAGGGAAAGCTTGGAGCCAGCTTCTTCTTCTCGCGAAGTGGCGCAGATGTCCGGCATGCCGGCAAGTTCGTGACAAGCATCGCAGCGCAACTTGCAGACAATGTGTCGGGGGCAAAGCGGTCTCTCTACAAGGCTCTGAAGGAGCGAGACACCATCATTGAAGAGCCTATCCGCAGTCAGTGGCATCATCTCGTCCTCAGTCCCATGTCGAAGCTCGAAGGCGACACCTCCTCTGCTCCGTACATCCTGGTGGTCGATGCCCTGGACGAATGCGAGGGCGAGGATGGCATAGGGAAAATTCTGAATCTCTTTCAGTTGCTGAAGGAAACCCGGCTCCGGCTGTTTTTAACGAGTAGACCTGAAGTGCCAATCCGGTTTCCTTTATCCGAAATGCCAACAAGCGAGCACCTGGACTTTGTGCTCCACGACATTAAGAAGTCGACTGTTGACAATGATATCCGCTTCTTCCTACGGCACGAGCTTGAGCGTTTAGCCCGCAAACACTCTTTTGACAAAGATTGGCCAGGCGAGCAAGCCATCGACTCACTTGTCCGGAACGCTAGTGGTCTGTTCATCTGGGCTGAAACTGCATGCCGTTTTGTTGAACAAGGAAGAATATTGGCTCCCAAGAAACTAGGCTTCATCCTCGATCAAAACCCCAGTACTGTGAAAGGGCCAGAGCAGCATCTCGACGAGATCTACGCGACTGTTCTTCGCCAATCCCTTACCAATTATGAAGGCGATGATGCAGAGGAGGTGCGATCCACATTGAAGGAACTGCTTGGAGGCATCGTGATCCTGTTCGATTCACTTTCCATCCCGTCCTTGAGCAGGCTACTCGGCCAGAATGTGGGACAGGCACTGGGTGATCTTCACGCCATTTTGGACATTCCAAAGGACATTCGAAAGGAACCAGGTGACGCACTCCGTTTACATCACCCTTCGTTTCGTGACTTCCTTCTCAACCCAGGGAGAAGCGGGAAAACAGGTCTCTGGGTTGATGAAGAGGGGGCGCATCGAGCCCTTGCCACGAAATGCATACAGGTCATGTCTGGCTTCCTTACGCAAGACATGCTTGGAATAGGTCGGCCTGGAGTACTCAAGACCGAGGTCGACAGTCATGAGGTTGAAGGCTCCCTCCATCCTGAGAAGCAATATTCATGCCTCTACTGGATACAGCATCTTCATAAGAGTGGATCTCAGCTCAACGATGACGGTGAAGTTCATCAGTTCCTGAAGGAGCATCTCCTTCATTGGCTTGAGGCGCTTGGATGGATGCAAAAGGTTTCCGAAGGGTTCCATGCCATCGTGTCTTTGGAGTCCATGATATCGGTAAGCTGGACGTAAAGCAGAGTGGGGATACTTGGCTGATACTTGGCTTAGGCGCAGAGGTGTCCCCGACTATCGGAGTTTGTTCATGACATGAAACGATTTGTCCTCTACAACCGGTCCGCCATCGAACTAGCTCCCTTGCAGACGTATTGCAGCGCGTTGGTATTTTCCCCGACAGCAAGTCTTGTAAAAAGGCGGTTTCAAAGCCAAATGCCTCTGTGGATACCCGGACTACCGCAGGTTAGGGACAACTGGGATGCCTTGCTGCA
>ML996690.1:0-74743 GCA_010356995.1 Trichodelitschia bisporula | reverse complement strand
CAGGTCAAAGAGAACACCAGTCCCCGTCTGCTCACTGAAGTTAAGCTTTGAACCGGTTGACTAGTAGTTGCGTGGGTGACCAGCAGCGAATCCCATCTGCTGTATGTTTTTTTGGCTCTTTTTGGCTCCTAGGGTGCTGCTGGGGCGAGTGTTTGATAGAGGCCAGTTGGTGACTGGAAGGGTCCTTCTTTTTGCTGTCCGGCAGTGCGTGCTGTGACTGAGGAAGCAGCTTCCGTGAGAGTGACGGATTCGAGGTACTTGAACTGCGAGATTCATTCAGTATGACTGCTGATCGGACACGCTGTGGTTCCGAGATGTGGCATCCGAGCCTGCAATCCTGAGCCGAACAGCTGAATGATCGCGTTCAACATGCAATTGAAGGCAGTGAAGTCGTGTCCTCTCACTGGAGCGTAAGTGAAGGGAAGAACCATAAATTCGGCTGGTGGCTGGCGATGATGCCGATGATCTATGACTGTTGAATCTCAAGCAAGGCATGGGCCGTTACTTTAAGATCCCGCCAATTCTTTTCTGCCCTTTTGGTCATCGCCACGGCCATTGTGATGCCACTGAAGATGAGCAGAAGTACAAGAAGTACCACGAGATTGATGTGTGCAAAAGAAGCTGGCTGGACGAGAGTTGGTTGGTGATCGTAGCTGCTGCCGAGCTCGTCGTCTCCATCGGTCGGACGTCCGGTGAGCGGAAGGAGAGCAAGCTCCTCCACAGGTGCATCTCGAGGCATTCTCAGACCATAATATACATATGGCAGATCGCTTCTCTAATTGTTGAACTGTTCTCTTCTTCTCTCGGCTTGACGAAGTGGAGCAAGTGAGGAGGACAGGAGAAGTGGCACAGCTCGTCCGAAGCGCCCTGGCCTTGGCCCCCCCCCATCTTCATCCTCTCCACCAACCCCTTCTGTCCCCCGCCATCCTTCACCCCCCCCTCCCCCACCATTTATCAACCGCACTCCTCACCCGCGTATCGGCCCCAGCCCTAATCTGCCTGCTTGCTCCTAATCCCAGGTCAAGCGGCAGCGCACGATGCCCTTCCATTCTCATTCTCACCACCAAAGCTCTTCAAACCCAAGCACCAACAACACCAACCCACCCACTCAGCCCGGCGCTGTAGCGGGCCTCTTTCAGGCCGCCCAGGCTCTGGGCTCTATCGGTGCGCCAACGGGCAATCTGCGCACTGCGACCGCAGGCACCACGACAGCCGGCACCGACGTGCTTCTCTCGGGCCAGCAGAGTGCCCCGCAGCACTCGCAGCACTCGCAGCACTCGCAGTCCTCACTGGCGATGCCCACAACCCCCTCGTCCGCTTCTAGCCAGTATCAGCAGTTCGACGCTCGTCGCGCACAAATGGCGAGACTTCCAGAGGACATTCAGATGCCCAGTTCGCAGCCGGCCCACTTGCCGAGCCAGACCCAGCAGCAGCAGCAACAGCTATACTCTTCCACACCTACCGACTACTCCCAATCTGCTCAGCAAATGAACATGTACTCCTCCATGTCCTCCGGCGTGCCAGGCAGTCTGCAGCCCGCGTCAGGCCGTCCGCCCCCACAATCAGTGTACACGGCGCCGTCGACGGTCCCCACAGTCCCGCACATCAACACCAACGCGCAGCAATATACGCTGCCGACGCGCTCCAACACCATGAACACTTCGCACTCGCACTCGCGGTCGAGTCCCGCGGGCCTGGAGCAAAAGTACGTGCCGTTCGGCGCGAACCCAGACCCGCAAAAGTACTCCTCGCAGACGCCGAGCCAGAAGCTCTTCTCGTCGCAGACGCCCAACAGCGCCGTGTCGCATTCGCCGCTGGCGCTGGATCAGATCCGTCCGCGCGCTAACTCGAATATGGGCGATGAGGTTATGACGGGTACGGCTATGTTTGGTGACCAGGTCGACAATAAGCAGCCGACGAACAGCAACTACCTCGCGCCGTGGGCGGTGTTTGCCTTTGACTGGTGCAAGTACCCGGTGCCGCAGGGTAATAGCGCTGGCAAGATTGCTGTGGGGAGCTATCTCGAGGACCCGCATAATTTCGTACGTTTGGGTTTACCCGTTGCTGGGCTTTCGCCCCCTTTTATGTCGCCTTGTTTAATGCTGTTCAGATCCAAATCTTGGACACGACCATTACGCCGCAGGAAGTGACGATGCCAGGCGCTCCGCCGTTCGGGCTCGAGTACACGCGCATCGCTGAGGCTACCTGCTCGTATCCCGTAACTCGCATCCTGTGGGAGCCCCCTATCTCGCAGAAACAGTCGACGGACCTGCTAGCGACGTCAGGCGACCACCTGCGGCTGTGGTCGCTGCCTTCGACGCCCCCATCGGCCAATATATCCAGCACAATCACGCGTTCGTCGAGCGTTAACACGCGCGAACCGGCCCCGCAGAAGCTGACGCCGCTGGCATTGCTATCCAACTCCAAGACGCCAGAGCACACGGCGCCGCTCACGTCATTGGACTGGAACACGCTGTCCCCGAAGCTGATCATCACGAGCAGCATCGACACGACATGCACAATCTGGGACATCCCTACCCTGACCGCAAAGACGCAGCTCATCGCCCACGACAAGGAGGTCTTCGACGTGCGCTTCTGCGCCGGCAGCGTCGACGTCTTCGTCAGCTGCGGCGCAGACGGCAGCGTCCGCATGTTCGATCTGCGCAGTCTGGAGCACAGCACCATCATCTACGAGCCCTCGGACAAGCAACCAGGCGACAAGGACAAAGGTACGCCCCCCCCTCCCCCCCGCCCCCCCCAATCTTTCGTATCTAACCCCCCAGGCACACCAGACCGCATGTCCCCCACCCGCGCCCAGCAAACCCTGACCTACGCCCCACCCCTCCTGCGCCTCGCCGCCTCGCCGCACGACTCCCACCTCCTCGCCACCTTCGCGGCCGACAGCAATATAATCCGCATCCTGGACGTGCGCCAGCCGGGGCAGGCACTCCTCGAGCTGCGCGGCCACGCCGCGCCTATCACGGCGGTGGAATGGGCGCCTAACCGAAGGGGTATGCTCGCGTCCGGCGCCGATGACTCTCTCGTCTTAGTCTGGGATTTGTTGAACTCGCATAACGGTGCCGTGCTTAATGGCGACGCGGCGATCCCCGCGCCGGTTAGTGGGAATGCGGCGACGCCTTCGGGCGGCCAGCAGCAGGGGGGTGCGGCTGGGGCGCCGGGGACGAGCACGCAGGGACAGGGCGTGAGTTTGAAGGGCCCCGCCGCGAGTTGGCGGTGTGAGTATGAGGTTGCGAACCTCAGTTGGGCGCCGCAGAGTGCGCTTACGGCGCAGGGGGGGGAGTGGGTGGGTGTTGCGGGGGGGAGGGGGGTTTGGGGGGTTAAGTTGTAGGTCGTTGGAGGGGATTGTGAGGACGTGGGGTGGTAGATGGAGGGAACGTGGAGAATGGAATATGGGGTACGATTCACGATGTGCATTTTGTGGGGTTTGGGCGGGAGTCTTTGCTGTGTGGATGGGGAGGTGGTGAAGGGAGGTTAAAAGGATATGTAGGCACTGGATGCGGGTATAGCTGATAGATGTATAGGCTCGCTGTGGCGGCGAGCGTTTTAGGCTGATTGTCGTACCAGAAGAGTGTGATACTGATCTGTCAGTTCCATTATCGGACAAGATAGCCGCGCGGCTGCGCTTGTGCACGTAGTGAAGTCTTGCGAGGGGTATGAAGCTAGACCTAATTCTGGACTTTGCCTTCTGGAGACGAAGAGTCTAGATCTCTGCAGTGTGTGAAACGCGGGATATCGTCGCAGATGTGCAGACGTGAGGGAGTCGAGAAACGACGAAACGCCTTGGTTGACGATGGTGAGGATGGAGGTGGAACGGGGGAAGATGAGAGGAGGGTGAATTTGCTGCGGAAATGGGATTAGTTCGTGACTATGGAGCAACGGCTTGCATTCAGCAGCTGTACATATCGCTCTTCCGAAGCTTGAGGGTTTTCCTGCGAACCGTCAAGACGCCGACACGCAGATGCTGTGCGACGTCGGCTTCCTCGCTGACAGCGACCGCCATCCTCGTCCAGACGAGAAAAGCACCATGGAAACATCATCACCACCACCACCACCACCACCACCACCAACTCCCGTCCCCCGATCCCGCTCCCTGGCATCAGGTCTCATATGCCCAGAGTCCCAAGACCCGCAGTGACGCGCCCCTCATCCTCCGCTCCAAAATTATCCGTCATCAGTCATCTTAAAGACAACCAAGCTCATCGCCTTCATCTCACTACTTGCCGAGACGTAATCCTTCGACTCCCGACTCCGACGTCCTTCGTATCTCCAAACCTGGTGTCCGGTAGCCCAAGGTAAGCAAGTAAGCAAGCAAGCAAGCAAGCAAGCAAGCAAGCAAGCACGCACGCACGCAAGCAAGCAAGCAAGCAAGCACGCAAGCAAGCAAGCAATCAAGCAAGCACTGCCCGTGCCGCGCTCTTAGCACTCCTCGGTGCACGCATTGGCCCCCCGAGCACCGACTACAGTAGAACTAATACAGAGGTAAGCACCCCAAGCTTTGCGCAGCGCCGGGTTGCGCGGGCGTAGATTGGGATGTGCGGGGGGCGGCGCGGCGATACTGACGTCGCTTGCTAGCTGCTCCAGCGCGCCAGAAGATGCGAACGAGAATCCCGCGATGTATTCTCGCAGAGCTTCAGTCCCGCCGAGAAATATGAACCCATATGAAGTCCACAAATGGCTACCGAATCCCGCGCACGTCAGAAGTGGCCTTAACGGCTGCGGTGCCACGCGCCGCCCAGCCAAACCCCGCGAAGCGACGCAAAACACCAGCAAAGCACGCCCTCCGCTCGGCATCGCGTTCGCGCCCCACGAGTGGTTGCGTGTCGAAACGTGGTGAAACCACCGCGCGTGGTTACAAGTCCCGAGTTCTGGACCACAATCGCGTTCATGAGCATCACGATACCCGTAGCCGTCTCCTGACATGCGAGAAAGATGCTAAAGGAGTGATTATGAAAAAAGCACGGCATCATCGGCATCGGCGTAGTGGAAATGCATCTGCCGATCTCACTCCCCCCCCCCCCAGCCCCTTCGATGACGCCTCTCCCGCGCCCAGCCTCGCGCCACAGCCTCAAGCCAAGCACAGCGAAAGCATCCGCACCTCCGGCCCCATCAGCATCCAAATCCAGGCCCGTAGACAAGCACGCATTCAAGCACCCCGACGTCAGCCATGCTATTTGCAGAACTCCACTGATCTCCTCCACCCTTCGTCCGGTGCCGTTTGACGCCGTCGCCCCCATCCCCGCGCGGCTCCCTCGATCTCGGTAGGACCCTTTCGGCTCGGCAACGCTAGCGCTGCACCTTGGCGCGGCTCCGTGTGGCGCTGGTAGCGCGTGCGCCCGGGCGCAGTGACGGGCTGAAAAGTGGTGGTGATGGAACGGGGGGGACTTGGCCTTCTGGGCCGCTGGGCTGGGCGGGGCTGATGGGTGCTGGGCGGCGGGTGGATGGGGAGGGGATGGGAGATATAAGATCGATGGGGAGCGTTGTGAGGTACTGTATCCCCTTTCTATATCTTCATATCGGGTTTTTGATCTGTGTTTGGAAGAACATTGCATTTGCTGCGAGGACTGCATAGCTGTTGGGTGTTAATATCATTTCCTGTTCGGTCGATACCACTTCATCGCTTCCATCGTCATCCCTTCCTACCACTCACCATGTACACTCTCCTCCCCCTCGCCGCGCTGGCCGGCCTCGCCTCCGCCAGCTGCCTCCACGGCACATCCTACCTCCCCCGCCGCTCAACAGGCAACAACACCATCGAAGTCGCCAAATTCGGCTACACCGGTACAACCGGGCCTGTCCTCTGGGACTCCCTCTCCGCCGACAACGTAGCCTGCAGCGCAGGCCGCTTCCAATCGCCCATCAACATCGGTACCTTCCCCTCCCCCCCTCCAACCCAACAAACCTAACCCCCAAGCAGACTCCAGCATCGCTACCGCCCCCAACCCCACAAGCTACACCCTCCCGACGGGCCCCCTAACCTTCGAAAACCTCGGCTCAACCGTCGAAGTCCTCTCCGAAGCCAGCGGTAACACCTCCGCGCTCACCTTCGACGGCAAGGCATACAGTCTGAAACAATTCCACTTCCACACCCCGGCCGAGCACCGCGTGTCCGACGAGCACTACCCGCTCGAAATGCACATGGTGCACGAAGCCCCCTCAGACGGCTCCCTCGTCGTCGTAGCACTGCTCTTCGACCTCTCCACCACCGCCGCAACACCGCTGGTCAAAGCCCTCGCCGCCGCGCTCCCCGCCATCGCTAATCCCGGCACCGCGACACCGCTGGGGGAAGCGGCTGATATGGCTGATATCGCGAAGCACATCACGAGCACGCCGCTCCGCGCGTATGCTGGTAGTTTGACGACACCGCCCTGCAAGGAGGGGGTTACGTTCCTACTTGCGACGGAGCCGCTTCCGCTCGATGTCGAGAGTTATAATGCGTTTAAGCGCGTTGTGAAGTTCAATGCTAGGTTTAGCCAGGGCGCGCTTGGGGAGGAAAATCTCCTAAGGGTCTTTGCGAAGGAGAATGAGGGCCGCCAGCGCGCTGCGGCGAACGAAACGCCCGCTTCGGGGGCGGAGGAGGCCCCGGCAACGAGTGCGCCGCCGGCATTGCCGGAGGGGCAGGGCGAGGGGGATGCGGCTACCGTCCCGGTGGGTGGTGGGCCGGGACCTGTGACGGAGGGTGCTGTCTCTACGCTTGATGGGCCGAGGGCGACGCCGGCGGCGCGGGTGAGGAGGGGGCGTTGGGCGGGGAGGGAGTGAGTGATCACAGATCCGGTACTGTAGTTCTAGCATTAGCGGGCTGGTCCCGAGTTGTCTTTTAGCGAGAGGATTTGTGAGCATTTGTCGGCGTTTTTGGGTTTGGATGACTAGGGTACTGTAGGACTGTATAGATGCGTAGCCGTACTCCTGGCTTGTGGGATCTTGATGTCGTGGGATGCTGTGACTGTGATCGTCTAGTTAAGCCCTTGGCCGGATCTTGTGATGTGGATGCGTGAGGTAGAGGAGAGGTCGCGAAGGTCGTGGTCTCTCGCCGTTCAACCAAGCCGTCGCCAACTAAAGCTTCCTGCATCTTTCACAGGCCTCACCCTTGAAACGCACGCCTTCGACGTCGAAAACCCGGGTGCGACGACTCGGCGGCTGGGCGACCAGGCGAGCTTCATCACCATCCATGCTTGTCGGCAAGCGCAGTAGCCGCGCGGATATCTCTCACTGATAAATGAGCCGATGTGTTTAGTTCGCTTTGTTTCTCACTACTCTAGATTCATTCATCCATTCATTGAAAGCCCCTTTTACGAAACGCCATATCCGCGCGTGAGATCCCATCATGTGATGTCGTGACCCGGTACCTGTCTCGCCGATGACCTGCCCACGCGCCTTGTCTCCCTACCTCACTCCATACAATGAATCCCCACCACAGGCACCAACATCACTAACTTCTCTTTCCTCCCCCCCTCTCTCTCTCCCAAGAAACTAAGGACGACACCCAACAACCCACAATGTCGCTTCTCCGCTCCATCCTCCAGCCCCGCGAATCAACCACCGAGCTCCCCCTCTGGCACACGCCAACCCCCTCCGTCCCTCCCCCTCCCGTGGCCCACTCCGTCGCGACTCTCCCCCCAATGGACCTCCCGCCAGTCGACGACGACGACGAACTCGCCGTGCTGCAGTCAAGAGAAGAACAGGCACTCCACGACCGAATCCAAGCCCTCCTCGACGCCCAGGCCGCCGCCCTCACCGCCCCGCCATCCAACGCCCACGACACCGAAGCACACACCCTACGAACCACGACCTCGCGGCGCCCCTCGCACAATTCCTCCTCCACAAACGACGATACACATACCATAAGCTCCCGCGCCTCGCACGTCTCCTCCACACACCCCTCCAAGCCCCTAGCCTTGAACCCGACCCGCCGCGCCCTGCACCGCGCCATGCTCGCCAACGCACAGCTCAAAAACCGCGAACTCAGCCTCGTACACTCTGCCCTCGCGGACGAGAAATCCATCCTCGCCAAGCTGGACACGTGGGCCGCGCGCTCCTCCGCCCTCGAAGCCGAAATCGCATCTCAAGCCGAGAATGCAGAGCGGGAAACCCGCACGCTGAGGGCCGAGGAGGAGCGTCTGGGCAATGCGATCCGCGCCACCGAGGCTAAGCTCGCCGATCTGCGGCGTCGTGAGGCGCAGGTTAAAGACGCGCTGCGCACGCGCGATGGCGAGGGCCAGGCACGGCTCGCGTCGTTTCGCGCTGCGTTGGCTGAGGTGCAACGTACGAGCGGCGCATTTCTCGAGCGCCTTCCACGACCCAGGAGCGGTGGGGATGAGTTCTTCTCTCTGCCGCCGGCTCGACGGACGCTGGGTGCGGCGCGCGAGGCGTGGAGTGCGCGGGCGGGGAGCTTGGCGGCTCGTGGGCGGGCGGCGCGTCGGGAGGCTAAGGCCCTTGAGGTGGGTGCGCGGGTGTGGAAGGGGATTTGCGAGGAGGTTAGGGGATTTGAGAGTCAGTTGAGGCGGGATATGCCCCGACTGTTGGATGAGCCAGAGGTTGGGCGCGCGCTGCTGGAGGAGATGGAGCGAGTTATTGAGGTTGTGCGTGAGGGGAAGGAGGGCGCTGAGGCGAGGGGTTGGAATTTGCTTGTTGCGTGTGCGGGGGCGGAGTTGGAGGCTCTGGAGGAGGGGAGACGGGTGCTACGGGGAGCGGTTGGCGGCGATGCTGTGAAGGAAAGTGGAGAGTCGGATATGGATGAGCATGAAGAGTTGTATGGGGATGGGAGCTTGTTGTTGGGGAGGAGGGAGCAGGATGGGCCTGGGGAGGAGAGTCGGCTTACGGCTGTGAGGCGGGATTTGTTGGATAGTGGGGATGAGGATCCGGATCCGGACCTCATGGTGTCGAGGGCTGTGGATAGTGATGCCGAGTAGGAGAGGGGCTGACGGGGGAGCACTGGGACCGATGGTGTGGTCGCTCATTTTATTGCGAATACAGCACCGCCATCCCGATTAACCCTCGGGAAATGGTCCCAACGTCAGTCACCGAAGTCACTGTACATACAACCTCATGATAACACTTCTCCCGATTGGCAATAGAGGAACTATTACGCGTTCAAGCCATGTATTCGAACCGTTAGTACACAGCCCGCAGGCTGCGGCTGCTGAAGACAAGATCGGGTGGTACTTGCTACTTTGGATCAAGGACATGCTACGTAGTACTTGAGGCCACTGCTTTGAATCCACGGCGTAGATACAACTTCACAACATCACTCATCATTGACTATCAACAATATCGTTACTCTAATCCCATCCATATCACTTCACAGCACAAGCTTCGACATGGACGGAAATGTACCCCCCCCACCCCCCAACAGCCCAGCCCCGCACCCCCACACCCCGCATAGCGTACCAACCGGGGACCTGCATGCATATAGCGTCCACGCCCAACCTCACCTCTTCTCCCACACCACCATGCCACTCTCGCCAACCTTCTCCTTCGCCATCCCCTCCCTGCACGACGGTCTCCCGCTCGACTGCCGCATTTTCCACCCCCCCAGCGCCACCCCTCGACCTTCAGGCCCGCCCCTACCCGGCCACGCCCCGCCGCTCTCCCTCCCCATCGCCATCATCGCGCATCCCTACGCCCCGCTCGGCGGAAACTACGATGACCCGATTGTGTGTGCGGCTGTGCGCGAGGCGCGTGACCGTGGATGCGTGGTAGGCACGTTTAACTTCCGGTACGCTCACTCCCTTGTTTCTAGCAAGGAACTGATGATCCAAGCGGCGCGCCCTCGTCCAAAGGCCGCTCGTCCTGGACCGGCCGCGCGGAATGCGACGACTATGTCTCTGCCGCGTCGTGCCTCGCGCACTACGCGTACTTCATCCTGCAACTCGCGCGCGCGGCGGGTGTTGGATGCGAGGACGGCGCGCTGGCAGCGGGCGTAGCGGACATGTCCCTCGACGGAAGTGCCGCGAGCTCCATCCCCCTCCCCACCCAAGCCGTTCTCCCGGAAGGCACAATTCCGCTCCCCGCCCCATCTCCCGATAACCCTGACACAGTGCCCTTCATCCTCGCCGGCTACTCCTACGGCAGTTTAATCACAACACACCTCCCGACCCCCGCTGCCATATTCACCCGCGCCTACGGTCCAGCGTCGGGCCCCGCCCTCCGCCGCGTAGCATGGGACCTCGCCGTCGTGTCCGCAGCGCGAGGACACACCGGTCGGGCAATCCCGAACGCCGCATCTTTCCGGCCCCCGCCCCGGCCCGTGTATACATCCAGCCACAATACCGCCGAGCTAGCGGTAACGCAGATCGGACTTGTGTTCCAGCCGGCATACTTGCTGCTCAGCCCGCTCCTGGCGCCGGTGAGCACGTTCACGGCCATCCCGTTCGGCACGCAGGCGCTGCAGCGCGAGAAGGGCGCGTTGGCGAAGCAGCTTGCCGAACACCCCAGTTTGGCAGTTTTTGGGGGAGAGGATGGGTTTACGGCTGCGAGGAAGGTGAGGGCGTGGGCGGCGGGGATTGAGGGGCCTGGGAGTAGGTTTAAGGCGGTGGAGGTTCCTGGGGCGGGGCATTTTTGGAGGGAGAATGGGGTGCTTGGGGTGTTGAGGGGGGTGGTGGGGGGGTGGATTGCGGGGGTTTTGCAGGGGGAGACGGTTTTGGAGGTTAGGGGGGCGGGGGGGAGGGAGGGGAATGGAGGGGTTATGGATGGGCTTGGGGATAGGATGCAGGTCGCTGAAGCACTTGTGACGATGAGCGGCGTGGAGAGTACGGCGCCTGGGAGATGCCCGAGTCGGGATGGTGCCGGGCCGTGTACGGAGTTGCACAGTGGCTAGCTAGACGTAACGGGACCTTGCTGACGATCATTCGTGGTGCGGGGTGGCGCCGTTGACAGCGGGGTAGGGCAGGCGGGGAGGATCACTTTGATGGCGAGGTAGGGCAGTGGGAGGATCACTATCAAACGGCGGGGCAGGCAGAAGATGAATTGATAGATGAGGCGACGCGGCCCTCGGAAGGAACAAAATGTTCACCCGGCAGATAGGCATTACAGCGCAAATGACAGGGCTCCAGGGGCCTGGACAAGCCTTTTATGTGGCGCTTGATGGTGTTGCCGTGCCCCGTAAGTGGGGGGATTTATCTGCGGGGTGGAGGAAGCTTCTTTGGATGGGCTATTTTTGAAACGGACCGGGATGGGACGGTCGAACTAGGATGTTCGGGGTGGACTTTGCTCGGTTTCGTTTCCGTCTGCGTTTTCCGCTGCGTTCGCGGAGTGGGAGGAGAGCGTTCTTTGTGCTGTAAGTTCGGCCGGCTGCATGCGGCCTCGATATCCGTATCCGACGACGCGGCAGCTTACGGCTCGGCACGTGCCGGATCGGACTCGATCGGCCTGGTGTGGATCGCGATAGGGCTGGGGGAGTGTGTGATTTGCTGGTGGGGCGCGTCATGTGGGGCGCATTACTGGGGGGGTGGGGGTGAGTGAGGGGTGACATGTGAATGACGTCGGAGTCTCGGCGCGCTTGGGAGGAATGCAAGCATTCGAATCAAAGACGGACGACGGCGCAATTGACGGCGGATATTGGGGGATTAGGAGGGCTGGAGGAAGCTGTTTGTGCGGGGGAAGCGTGTATGGGATGGATTGTGCGTTCGGCCGTGGGATCCGGCTTGGAGCGGGCTATCTATCGAGCGATGGTGAACGGATCTAGGCTTGAAGCTGGGAGGATCAGGCTTGCGTGCTCGCCAGGGTCGAGGGGAGAGATAAAGACATGCTCCGCACGCGGTCGTGGGCTCGCGTGGCCCGGGGACTTCCGCGCTGGGTATCTCTCCGAGTGTCTTCTCTGCCGGTTTGCTTCCCGTCTTGTTTCTCCTCTTTCATTTTGGAAACGATTCAGGAGGAGAAAGATAAGGTTACTACGAGAATGCCGTTTTTGAGTCATCCTGCGCTGCCGACCTCAGCGTCAGGCACCTGGAGCCCCTTGAAGGCGAATCTGGAGGATATGCGCGCGGCGTGCGGGGCGTTGGATGTGGCGCTCGGGTGTATTAGGGAGGATGGGGAGTGCTATGGGTTGTTGAGTGAGGAGGCTTATTGTTATATCGCCCCCGTAGGTCCTCCATCCCCTTCGTTTTGGGATTACAGAGTGGGCAAGGGCACGGCTGATGAAACCACTGTGTATAAAGGAGATTCTGCTCCTCCTGCAGAGGATCTCGGGAATTGCGAATCTGTCGATTCGCGAGCTTAGGGCGGAGGATGAGGGGGACTTGCTGAGTGAGGGAGGGGCGGATGAGCGCGCGCTGGGGGCGGCGGTGGGGAATGTGAGTTATGTCCCCGGGATCGGAGGGGGGAGACTAATGGGGGGGCAGTTCGTCTCCGAGCACGGCCGCATGCTGCACCTGCTCATGGAGCAGCGCGATGTGCTCAAGACGACGGGGGGGTTCTATGCGTCCCTTGCGCACTGCTTGCATCGGCAGCGGTTGGTGCTGGATGTGAGTACTTGTCCCTGAGTCCCGGTCGGGTGGGCGGGAGGGGGAATTTGGTAGATGTTTGAGACTGGGCTAATGCTTGATGACTATAGGCGTTCCGAGCTGCGCTCGGGGATCGGTATGCCGGTGTGAGGGCAAGGGCGGCGGATGAGTGGGATGGGCTTGAGGTTACGATGGGGAAGGCGCTGGAGGCGTATCCAAGTTGGGAGGAGGTTTAGGTGCTGGGGATGGTGTTTGCGTGTGGAGAGGGGGTGAGGTGGGTATGGCTGACCGTTTGGTCGGATTTGAGGTGTGTACGCTCGGTTTGGCTTGCACGGTGAGTTCGCACTGAACTGTGTGTATCTGGTTTGGCTTCTGCGGTAAGTTTGAATCTGGCTTGCGTCGGGTTGGGTCGGGCTTCTTGTTGCTGCGCTTTATCTTCACCACATGTGCTCTGCTGTACAGTCATCAATGTATGCTTATGGTTCGCAGTTATCGTCATGTCGGATGATGCCCTCGTGCGTTCCTTCCTTCACCTTGACCACAGTTACTGCTTGGGGTATACTGCATCAACACGACATCAACAGGGCTTTCTATCAGGACTGCTTCGGGTGTAGCGTATCCACAAGACATGAATAGGACTTTTGAAGGACCCATTTTTCAAAGGTGCAATAATACTCCAGGGCGGCTTCGGATTCGTAATTGGTGTCGACAACAAATCTAGCCCAGCGGTCAACATAGTCCATCCGACGTACTGTCGTGGCCTTGGGAAGGAGCGACTTACAAGCTGGAAGGAGTATATACATGGCCTACAAGTATGCCGTTGGGACGAGCACATTTCACGCAACATCACTATCAGCGAGTAGTCGTGCATTTAAGCGTTTTTCCATTTCTCCGTTCTCCAGTGTCCAGTTGTGGTCAACACTTTTGCCCTCAGCCTCGTGAGTGCACCACCACACCCTATCCTCAGCTCACTATTCGCAGACTTCCACATTCTCCCACATCCTCACCCCAGAGCGACCCCATTGATAGCCGCACAACATGTGCCGTGCCGTGGAGTTGCACTGCACGTCCTGCGCAAGCAAGTACGAGCACCTCCTTTACTGCTGTCAATGGGGAGAAGCATGTTCCAAGCAGTCCCGGATGCGCGTCGACATGACCATAGCCCTCCTCGACACCATCCCCTTCACCACGCGCCACTGCGGGTGTGTCAAGCTCCCGTCTCCAGCCGAGAAAGCTAATGCGGTCGTCAAACTTGCTCTTGAAAGTCCCGGTATCGTTGTTCTCGAGCGACGCGACAGCGGGTATAGTTCGATCTCGCCTCAGAGTGAGCTTGTCATGATGGATGAGGCGGAACTGGGACGTTTGGACTGGCCTTGCCGGGCGCGGCTGTGGATTGGGGCGCCGGACAGGCCGTGTGCTGTGCATGATTTGGGGACGCCGGAGAGGGTGAGTGGGAGGACTTTTTGCGGTTGGATGAGCTTATGTGGAGTAGGCTGTCCAGCAAAACCAGATCCCCGATATCGTCTTCGATGCTCTTGACGCCCATGCCGCGGCCAGCCGGGGGGCGTCATATGAGGTGATGGAGGGGTTTGGTTGCATGCCGTTCGATGGAGGTGATATGTATCAGGAGGGCGAATATCGCAGTGTTGACTCCATGATGCCCAATGGATGGACGTCCCCGGAAGCGGTGGGTGGGTTCGGGTAATGCTGCTGGATGGAGCTGATGTGTATTTAGAAGGTTGAACATTGTGGTGTCGACGACATCATGTTTGATCGAGAGATGTTAATTGAAGTGGTGAGTGGGTTCGGGTTTATGCCGCTGGACGGAGCTCATGTGGATCCAGGAGGACGAATATTGCCGCGTTGACGGCATTATGCTGGATGAGGGGATGTCATTTGAAGTGGTGAGTGGACTCGGGGTCGTGCCGCTAGATTGAGCTGATGTGAATAAAGGAGGTTGAGCATTGCGATCTCGACGACATCATGCTTGCTCGAGAGATATTAGTTGAAATGGTCAGTGGGTTTGGGTTTATGCCGTTTGGTGAAGCTGATGTGGATCTAGGAGATCGAAGAGCGTTGCTTCGGCGCCATCGACCGTTTCCTTAATGGTATCGTCGAACAGGATTTCGCCATCGACGCGACCGATTAATTTGGTTGATAAAATGATGGATGACTTGGTCTCTCAGAGCCATGTTGGAAAGCTGCTTCGGCAATGGCAGATGTCTTGAATGATGCTTGGAACACGAGATTGGAAGCCTTGCGGCGAATGATACATTGGAGAACGGTTCTGGCTTTCATGCGTTTGCTTAATGCCCTAGTACCTTGATGTCTTGATGCCATAATGTCATTCGTTCTATGCTTTTGTTCCGTATACACTTCTTCCAAAAGGGTTACAAGACTAAGACACCGCGGCGTGCCGTCACAGAAGCTTCAAGTCACACATCCCGAAGCATAAAGCGGCGGTTGAAGTTTTCCCCAGATCTCCTCCCCTTAAGCAAACTCGAATATCTCAAACGACTCAGAGCACTGTTATTCCTCATTCAAAACAATGTGCGAAGCTGTGATGCTGCACTGTACACAGTGCGACGAGCGGGCGTTCCTTCACATCCTCAAGGAATGCGAGAGGCCCCATCCAAAGGCGAAGGGCACCAATGATGGCTGCTTGAGGTGGCATGAGGTCAAGGGTCGCGATCTTGTCGCTGCAGTTCCTTGGGGGCGGCGAATCTGTGGTGGTTGCAAGGCTGAAAAGGACGTGGGAAAGCATGCGGGCGGGAACGGTTGTAATGCAAGCTGAGGCTGTAAGCTTGCCAGCGCTGGAGGGTTTCGGACATGCGAGGAAGTTCAGTTGAAGGAGGGTCAGCCTAGGGGCCAAAGTAAAGAAAGCTCAAAGGAAGCCTGAGAGATATGGGAAGGCGTCACTTGCAACGGGAGGTGACGATCGGAAGGCTAATTCCACTCATCAAAATGAAGCCTTTCCAGATCCTGAAAAATTCACTCATCTGGCATGCCGCTCAAATGCTCCGTCTAATCAAATGTTAAGTGTGAAGTTTAAACCAAGTGCATTGTTTCGTGAATTGGTTTTGACGCTGTCGACAGTTCAGCCTCACAGTGTGGGGGTTCGTGATGTGGGGGCACAAGATCCCTAGTGGGGACGCCAGCCTTGTCAGACGCCATCTAGGTACAACAGCATCACGAGCCAATGATATTGCGCACCAAGTCTACCTCAAAACCACCAGGCTTTCCATCGTAGGCGCACATGTCAGATCATTTATACCTTGAGAAGAACCGGATCGCCAAAACCATCCGACCATGAAGCTTCAGATGCACCAGCAGCGAGGTACAGAATGCGACCTCGGCCGCGACCGCGACATCGGACCTAATTGCCGTCCCGCAAAAAGTACCAGGAGACATCCCGAAACACCAAACGCGCAATATACGCCATCGCGCATTCCCACCGCCCTCCTTCCCAAAACTTCATCACAGCGATGGCGTAATCTGACGCCATACCGCCGTGCGCGCACGGCTCCGGGCTCAGAAATGGCGTACTGGCAAACACCTTCCACCACAGCCGTACATCCTCTGTCATCCTCTAGCGCGCATTGCTTCTCACACATCGTGAACAAACTCCCTATCTTCTTTTCTCACATCCGTCACCACCAGCATCATGGCTCTCCAGCTCGAGCCGAAGCACATCACCCCCCCCTCTACCACGATCGGGGCGACTCCGCCGCTTACTCCACCGGTCGAAGCAGCGTCTATCTCAATCCTCTCTCCGGACCTAATAACCACCTCCTCCACCGCCCTCCGCTTCCACGCCGCAGCAGCCCTCCAACTAACTCCCCTCCTCACGCCCACCATCTCCTCGTTCTTCCAACTCCCAACCACGGTCCACCGCCTTATAACCTCCCCTTACAACACCCCCTTCCACACGCAAGACCTGACCCCCCTTCCCCGCGCCTCCGCCCTCCTCAGCCTAGCCCTCACGACCTTGACCCCGACGCGGGCGGATTACGCCACGGCGCCGTACCTCGAGTCGTTCAACTGGCCCGCCGTGCTGGCGCTGCTGCGGGACCTCTGCACCGCCACACAGCACGTCTGGACCAACACGACCTTCTACACAGTCATCTTCCGCTCAACCCTAAAGCACAAAGGCGCGGCCTACCGCACGCGTCTCGGGGAGCTAGATGAGGGGAGCCACGTCGAGGCAGTGGCCAGCGGTGGCCTGTTGAAGTACTGGTTCGGGGACACGGATGGCGAGAGGCGGAATCTGGCGACTTGTGAGTAGGCGAGTGGTGCGGTGCTGGGGAGGCGCTAATGGGATAGGTATCTGGCATAGCCGCGCGGATGCGCATCGCGGTGGGAAGGGGCCGGGACATGCGAGGGCGCGACGGGCGGCGGGGGAGTTTTATGAGGGGTTTGAGTTTTCGACGTGGAGGTTGGTTGTGGAGGATGGGACAAGAGGGGTGAGGTTGGAGGAGTGGATTGAGGGGGAGGAGGGGAGGTGAGGCGGTCCCGAGGGTGGGATGCTGTTGGGGAGAGGTGAGGCGAATGGTGCGAGAGGCGGGTCCTTGATGCTGAGCGGAGTTAGGGAGTATTGAATGGTGGTACTGTAGACTTGAATCAGCATTCATCGTTGAGCATGCATACACGCCCGGCCACGAGCGGTAGGAGCACAAAGGGTGATGGGAAGGGCATAAGTGAAGCTCGTTCCCTAACTCAACGCAAATAGGGAAGACTGTCTGAGCAGCTTCTGCCCCTGCTCAAAGTCCATTGCTGACGTCCGGTCTCCGTACATGACCGAAAGCGTCAATGGAGGCCTAGAGTTGGGAGTATATGTCTCCCGACCAAAGAGACTGCTAAGTACTGACTAACAGCGCTGCTCAGAATCAGAGAAACCAATGCCATCGTTCAGCGGGGAATTGATCACACTTTCCCTTTCCGCATGCCAAAGCGAACCGAAGCATCATTATCCGCCGTCCCAAGTATCCAGCCGAGCCGCTTCATTTATCGCACATGTCAATTGACGACAGATTCGTTACCGGTACGAGCAGATAGGAAGAGTATTCATTCCGTCCGGAAGCATACTCAGAATCCTTCCGTCCCAGGCACAGCATCATGTCAGTTCCGTTCCGTGCCGGCGAAGATGGCAACCGGCCAACTCCTCCGGCTCGTATGTCACCATCAAAAACGACGTCAGAGGTCCAAGCAGTCTGATAACCCGCAAAGCGCTGATGCTAGGGCTCCTGGTACCAAAGATACCGTACAGCCAAATTAGATGGCAAGTCCTCACGCGTCACCATGTCCGTGAGCTCGCCTGCCCCCAACCAGTCCAGTTCCTCCTCTCCTCCGCTGCCCCAGCGCACCGAAACAGCATGCTTCGCCTAGCCAACGCAAATGAATAACATAACGACAACAAGATTGATCGGCCATGTCCACCGGCCTGCCCTCTTCCTGCCCGTGGAAACGTCCCCTAGCATACTGTACCCCCTGCCGGCCATCTACGCCCGTATGACGGCCCCCAATCGACAAGCCAGGCGACGCAGGGATGTTGTCCGATCGCCGCTCGCCCCTTAATATGCGCTGTATTGGCCCGGGGGAGGGGTGCGGTTCCTGGGTTCGCGATATTTGCGCCTCTTGCGGAGACTGGAAGCTCAGTTCTGTGAAGAGTTCGGTGTGGGCTTTTGGCATTGCTTCTGGATCGAGCAGTTTGCCGACGAGGCTGGGCGTTTCGATTCTGAGTTTCTGGGCTTCCTCGAGGCTGATGGCGTTTATGCGCCGTTGGTGGGGCAGGGTAGACCGCCACGACAGTGCAGCGCAGGGCTCGCAAGCAATCGATAGCCATAATCATAGTCCCGCATGTACATGAAACATGATGCGCATTGGTCAATGTATATACTCCGTACAACTGGATTAATGCATCCATGCTCGTCCCTTCAACCACCAAAAAAAGACCACAATTGCAAAAATTCCAGCGCAGCCAAAGAAACAGAATTCGTGCTAAAGCCTAGAAGCAAAAACACCACGTCTTTTAGGCAATACAGATTATTACACTACGACCACTGCTCTCTCACACCTCACCCTCAGCACCCACCCCCAACTGACCTACACATGTATCCCCCGTCCTAAACCCCGAAAGCAGCGCCGCAGATCCCCCTCATGCCCATCACCCATTCAGTTCATCCCTTACAAGGCCCACGCAACAGCGCCCATGACAAGCGCACCAACCAGGCTGCCCTGGACCTCACGGCCAGCGGCCGCACCCGTGTAAACCTGCGGCTTCGCAGCGGCGCTGGTGTAAACAGCGGGCTTGGTGCCAGTGCCAGCCGATGACGCGGAACCACCAGTGTGCGAGCCGCTGCCAGAGTGCGAGCCAGAGCCCGCAGACGCAGACGGCGAGGCAGACGCAGACGGCGAGGCAGGCGCAGCAGAGCTGGCCGACCCGCCAGTGGACGGCGCACCACCGGGCGCACCCGCAAACGCATCCACGCCCTTCTGCAGGCTGTCCGCAATGCCGGAGCTAAGCTGCACGGCGAGGCTCTGGAGCTCAGTCGGGAGCTTGGAGGCAATGGCCGAGGACAGGGCCTTGGCGCCCGAGAGCTGGTCGACGAGGGACTGCTCGACGGCGGCGCCCTGACCGGCGGCGATGAGGGCGGACTTCTTCTCGATCAGGTCGTTGACGGTGCTGGTCACGGTGGTCTGCAGGTTGGTGACCTGGGATTGGATGGCGAGGGCGTCGTTCAGGCTGATGCTGCTGCTGCCCTGCACGGTGGACACGCCGGAGGTGACCGTGGAGAGAACCTTCTTGCTCGCGGCAAGAAGGCTGCTGGCGTCACCGCTGAAGGACTTGACCGCCGAGTCGAGGTCGCCGGTCGCCTTTTCGATGCCGTTGACGACGCCGACGACGAGTTGCGCCTGGCGCTGCATGAGGCTGGGCTCAGCGGCCACGAGGGCGGCGCCGGAGAGGAAGAGGGCGGCGAAGGAGTAGCGCATTGTGACTGATCTAAACCGGAGGAGTATGCTTAACGAGTGTAGAGTCGGGCGTGGAAGAGCAGAGTCTGGAAACGGAGATGCAAAGGCTAGAAGAACGGAAGGCAGCAGTTGTTATGTAGCACGAGTGGGAGGGCAAGAAACGACGGGCGTCACTTATATAGCACGAGGCAGCCCTGCCGCCGCGCGCAAACAGCCTTGCCATGCGGAATTGCCCACGCAATCTACGCGCGACCGGCCAGAGGGCCAGGGCCGGAGCACCTGGCCCCAGCGCACACACTCCTCCGGCGCCCAACCCTCGCCCGCATCATATGCGTAGACGAGCAGCCCGTCACTCCCATTGCCCGCTTGCACGTGAGCCAACCTCGGCACCATAAAGTGCCCCGGAGAAAATCCGTCTCACGTCGCCGGTAGAGGAAGCTGAGCCGGCCGGGGCCCCGGCGATGCAGGGACTGCCCCGGCCGTCGAATCTGGGGAAATGCGGCGCTGCATCGGGGCGGGTATAGCGGGCGTGCATGTGTGGTCCGGGGCAGCATGCAGGCGCGGGGCCCGTCCGTCGCCCGTCTCGCCAACGACTTGCGCATTACGACATATTGCCCGTAATGGCTCATTATGGGCTGGAGACGCGTGCTGGCCGGGTTGCGGGGATCGCGACGCGCGCCGCTGTCGTCTAGAAGGACTCCTTCAGCTGGGGAATATGGGCGTTCCGGCGCCAATTGAATGGATGAGCGTAGAGGGGAAATCAGAGCCCTTGCGAAAAACGAAGCCCTGCAAAAGAGCCGGAGCCCTGCACGGAGCACTGAACCAGCAACGAGTGGGCAATGAACTAGCACTGAACGCAAGGCAGGGCTTCGCTGGCGCGACGCACTGACTAGCCAGTGCCAGGGCAGCAAGCAGAAGGCAAAATGATTCCATAGCATGGAGCGGATCCTGCTTAGGCGTCCCAGCTCGCGCGATCAGCGGCGAGAAGGAACAATCGCGAAGCCTTCCGTGACAATGACGTTGGTTGCTCGTGCCATCTCCAGCGGTTTCTAACAGTAAGCACTACAACAATTTCGGCGGCCCAGGGATTTTCGTGGCCAAACGACGGTGGTAAATCACCCTTGATATTGGTCCATATTCCACCTCGTGTTTTAGGAGATGACGTTGGAGCGGGACGACACGTACGAGAGTCATTGCATCTTCGTTGATCATTAGCAGATATTCATATGCAAACGGGGGTATAATCGCTAGAATCCACTGATGACTTCGAGCCGCCTTGATTCTGTCCACCCCGACGCCAAACCTAGTTTGTGCAACCGAAATCAGAACCCCCCCAGCAACAACCATTCGCCTAAGAATTCGAGCTGTTGGTCGCTCTCCTCTGCCCACTCAACAAACTCGTCCATGCTGAGTAGACCCGCACCGCCTCTGAACGCAACGCGGATTGCAAGTTTGATTTTGTACGCCTCGAGACTCATTTCCGCCCACTCGTTCCGTTCTTCTGCGCTAGCACTACCCGCAGCACATTTGGCTTCCAGACTCTCAAGACGGGGTTCCAGGCGATGCAGCCGTGCGGTGAGCTTTGCCTCGTCAGTGAGTCCGTCCTCGAGCGTCTTAACGGCATTGCGTTCCTCGTCCTCTCTGCTCTTAAACAGCGGATCTAGGATTTGCCCCAAAGCCTCATCTAGCACCCGCCAAGAAAGGTCTTGGTAACAGTCCTTATCCGCTAGCGGAATTTCGTACCCTGAGGGATGTTGGCGGGCTGATGACGTCGAGCTGGATCCAACCTCCGCCGTCGGCAGCACATGGGCCTTTTGGCCATTCACATGCGGCGCACTTGCGGTGCCGGACGATTCGCTAGGCTTGACCGTGGGTAGACCGTTGGGTTCGCCAGATTCCATGGATGTATCTTCGATGTCTTCGCACACGGTCGGCAGGTCGCATTTGACCTCTTCAGTATCGGCCTCGCCATGTGCAAGTGGGTCCTCATCGGTGATAATGCTCCGCGCGTGAGCGCGAAGTGGGCTTGTGGCCGTCCTCACATCACCAAACTGGTTCGGGGGCTTCGGGGTCGTATTGTGGCCGACATACAAGCCCAGGCTTCGAGACCAGTCAGGAAGAAATGGGGCCCCCAGAGGCTGGGTGGATGTAAGGTGCTCACGGTAGGTTCTCAGAGTAGAGGAGTCTGCCTGTAAGATGACGAGATCCTGCATTGCCTGTAGCTGGATCACATGGAAAGCCTTGAGCAAACGCATGACGTCCCGCCTACCGATGTAGCCATCGTCATCGAAGTCAAAGCCTTGAAAGATTTTGCGGAGCTTGGCAGAGGGATGCATTTTGTTGCGAATGTACGCGAGCGCTGTCGCAAAGTCCTCAAAGTTGATGTAATCGGACCCAGACGAAAAGAAGTTGAATAACCTGTCGTAGACAATGTTCGGACGCGGACGAGCTTTGGCTTGCCGTGGAGCGAACGCCTGAACGAAGGCCTGACCGTTTATGACCCACTCCTGTGCTTCGTGCAAATACTGGTTGGCCGTGCACGTAAACTGGTCGTACAGCGCGTCCAGCTCGTAAATGTCGAAGTTCGTCAGGGCCTCCAGACGCTTCCGTACGGTGGGGAACAGAGGAGGCGACATTGGGTCGGGATTGCCAGTGTAGGCCACGGGTTGCCGCTCATTCAGAGTGCTATTGAACGGCACCGGGATACGTATTTCGGCGAAGATATGGTGCTTAAAATGCGCCGTCTTGGTTTTGCAATCAGCGCAGAGGTCGAAGTCGACGCAGTTGATGCAGTGCCAACGGATGCCTCGGATGGGCCGCATGTGGGAGCACTCGTTACACATCACTTCTCGGTGGACGTAGGCTTCCGAGCGGGATTGTTCCTCTGAGATGTAGTAGAGCAGCTGGTTGAGGTTTTCCGGAGCCGAGTCGTGAGGCCGGTACGTCAGCATCGGGATGTCGCTTTCGCTTTCGCCATGGCCAAGGGCAAGATGCGGATACAACAAGCCCATACATTGCTGAACATATTGGTTGAAATCATAGGGTGAGACGCCGAACCTCCTGAACTCGTCCTCCAGGCGCTGCAACGCAGCCGCGTGTCTCATGGGGATATCGTCAAACTGGACGTGTCCATATTCGATGCCGTATCGGCAGACGCACTCACGGACCAATTCAAAGCAGTATCGCCGGTAGAAAACCTTAGCCACCAGCTCAGTGAAACCATAGTTGTTCATGATCGCCTCGACGGGACGGATATCACTCATGCGCAGGGGTATTTTATGCCCAGTGTCGGAGGGTCCGCCGCCGAAGTAAAACGTCCCCAGGCTGATAGTCTTGCCATCCTCTCCAGGGTAGAAAGGGTCAAGGGAGTCGGCGTCGCTGTCGCTCACAATCCCTTCCTCGACGTCCGTGATGACGGTGGCGTTGGATATCGTTGGAGCGGCGCGACGGCGGTGGACAGCGTTGCTCCTTTGCAGCGGCGGCTTGGAGTTGGGAGATAAATAAGTGGAATAGAGCAGAAAGACACCAAAGGCTGCGCTGAAGCCAACAATGGTAAGAACGACGGGTCGCGAGCGTGCTAGCGATGCTGGTGTTGAGGGCGCCATTAGCGATAACGATGGCTGTGTATGTAGCTTGCAAGAACTAAAGGTGGAGGATGGGCGGAGCAGCTAGGCAGTGATAGGAGAATTGAAAGGGGAGGCGCAAGAGCTCACGGCTCGTGGGGGTGAATTGGCGCTACATCGGGCCGCGATGTGGAAGTCGCGACTTCAGTGTTGCAGTCGTACAGTACTTACCTATCCTGAAGCTCGAGTGTTTGCCGGAACAACATTTTTCCGGGGCCGGGCAGCCTAGCTGAAAAAGTGATTGCCTCATGCCTTTGTGATCAGGAAAGGATATCAACCCACAACAACCCATAAGGAACTTGGAAGGCCTTTCAGTGTGGTCCCAACACCTGGGTGTATCTGCAGATTGCGCTTAGGCGTTTCTCTATTTCTTGTTGGGGACGTACCGTGGTCACAGATCTGACGGTCTACCAGGTACTATCGGGAGACTATCAGTTTCACCTCACAGTATCATGGAACCATGGGCATTTCGCGGGCATTGGTCAGCGACATTGAGGCTGAATCGTCAACTAAAGGTGGAGGGCAGGGGCTTGCATATCTGCAGCGGCCCCAGCTAGGCATCATTACCCCGCGCTTTATCATTCAGACTCAGTCCATCAGCACAGGAAGTCGCTCGTAGCTCTCAATGAACATTGCTTCTCCCAGGCTTTGAGCGCCGAGAAGAACTCGACGGCATACAAGGAGCCATTGCGCCATGGTACGTATGCGACGCATTTTCCTAGCACCTATTCGCTCAGGCTGGGTACTCGTAGTTGCCCTGGGGAAATAGAGCACTCAGTTTTTGAAAATGTATCGTTGCAACATAGAAGTCGTGGTTGTCCTTGATGCTGACCATTCGTTGTAGCGGAAGCTCTTCTCCAAGGCCGGTCGCAGAACAGAAGTCACCGAGGATCCCAGGCCACATGCTCCCAGTTCGACACCATCTAGTGGCAACACTCGACTCACAACCATCGTGCCATCGAGCCAGCGAAGCGTATCTCCGGTCGGAGCTTCAAGTCTTGTCAGCCGTCCAGCGGAAAGCGCTTCACTCTCAAAGGAGCCTTCCTCAGATCCGCAATACAATCCGCTGGGACTTACAGTTCTTTACACGCCCGACGGTCAACCTACTGCAGACATCATCTTCATCCATGGACTCGGCGGCACTAGCCATTCCACTTGGTGCAAAGATGGTGATCGAGCTCTCTTCTGGCCGGCCAAGTGGCTGCCGGCGGAAGCGGGGCTTCAGACCGTTAGAATCATCACTTATGGATATAACGCGAACTGGCAGGCCACGAATTCGAATATCTTAGACATTCCAGATTTTGCACAGGATCTGCTCGCCTTGATGAAGAATGCACAAGATGATGACACCGGCGAAGAGCTCGGGATCGGAAAGACGCCCATCATATTTGTCGCCCACTCGATGGGCGGATTGGTGGCGAAAGCAGCTTTCCTCCGGGGCCAGGACGACCCGGAGTACAGCGAGATCGTGCAGGCTGTCCACTCAATGATCTTCCTAGCCACTCCTCACAGGGGTTCCGACTTTGCTGGGACGCTTAATACGCTGCTTTCTGTTTCCATCTTAATTCCGAAGAAAGACTTCCTGACGAGTCTGGACCGCAACTCGCGCACCTTGCAGCAAATCAATCAGCAGTTTCGCCACCATATCTCGAAGCTCAGCCTCTTTTCATTCTGGGAGACACTTGAAACGCCGCTCGTCAAGGGGAACCTCAGTCTTGGTTTTCCGGTGCGGGTCATGGTTCTTGTGCAAGACTCGGCCACTTTGCTGTACCCGGGTGAGGCGTTTATGTCGCTGGATGCCGACCACCACGGTGTGTGTAAATTCACCAGCCGGGACGACCCTAATTACAAGAAAGTCCGGAACCAGATCAGAGCATACGTCCGGGACGCCGGTAAAGTAAAGCCCCCCAAGCATATCGAAGCGTCGGGCGCTGACGCGAGTGGGCGACGTGACGAGATACATCGGCTTAAAGCACTTCTAGCGGTCGACGCCTCACCGGAGGACGACTATGATTTCTTTCGCGACCGGTGGATGGAGGGCACCTGCGAGTGGATTTTACAGGAGCCAATCTTTGGGGAGTGGCTCGAGCAGCGGCAGAGCCATGTACGATGTGCCGTATTGTGGCTCCACGCTTTACCTGCTTCGGGGAAGTCTGTCCTAGCATCATTTATCATCAACCACGTTCGCGAACTGAACCTGTCGTGCCAATTCTTCTTTTTCCGCTTCAGCGAGCCTCTGAAGCGATCGGCGAGCGCCCTTTTGAGATCCTTGGCTTTCCAGATTGCACACAGTGTCCCGCAGTTCCGCAAGGCCCTGCTCGATATGCACGAGAATGAGGAGCGACTGGGAGAGAAGGCCGCGAAGACACTGTGGCGCAATGTCTTTGTCCCTCACCTGCTTAGCCTTGATGTTCAAAGGCCGCTATATTGGATCATCGATGGACTGGATGAGTGTGATGAAGCGCCGGTTGTTTTTGAACTTCTGAGCAGCTTGAAGGGTGCTGTTCGCCTCCCCGTTCACATTCTTGTCTTAAGTCAGCATTCGCAAAAGCTTAACGTCGCATTCCATCAACTCAACTTGTCTGTGCCCGAGCACATGTTCATTCGGCAGCTTGCAATGCGCCATTCAGATCCGGACATTCACCTCTACACCATAAGCCGAATCAGGATCCCAAACTGGAATCAGAGCCTGGAACACAAGGTCAAGAAGAACATCGTTGAGAGGGCCAATGGTAATTTCCTGTGGGTCCATCTGGTAGTCGAGCAAATGCCCGAGTGCTTTACCGAAGCCGATATAGAAGAGGCGCTGAAGGATTTGCCACCTGACTTGGACGCCCTGTACCACCGCATGGACCAAAATATGGCTAAGCGTCTCCAGCGTCAGAGTCGGGAGCTTGCGCACAAAATCCTGGCCTGGACAACCTGCTCGCGGACCCTCTTGACGCTTAGTCAGTTAGCTGAGGCCCTCGACCACGACTATGACCTGGTCTCAGACCTGCGAACTACCATTCCGCTACTCTGTGGACACTTTGTCGTCATTGACAACAAAGATCAGGTCAACATGCTCCATCAGACGGCCAGGGATTTTATCGTCTTGAACAAGGCCCCTCGCCCGCACTTTTTCGTCGACCTCGATTTGACACATGGCGCGCACTTTGTGCGCTGCATGAAGCGCCTTCCGGAGCGTGATGCTAGCATCCTTGAAGAGTGTGGACCGAGTTTCCTCCGATACGCGGCAACTTCGTGGCCCTTTCACCTGAGCCAAAGCCGGACAATTGCATGGCGCAGAGCCATGTTGCTGATGGGGCTGTTTACCTCAGAGCGAGTACTTCTGTGGATTGAGGTGCTAGGTCGCTTGCGTGAGCTCGATGCCTTGACATCAGCGGCCGAGTCTCTGAAAGGCATTTGCACGAATGAAGCGTTCCAGGAAATTTACGGGCCATGGTCAGTCGATCTGCGGAAACTGTTCGGCCGCTTTGGCTACATTCTGTTGAGGGCCCCGACAGCCATTCGGTGGACCATTCCGGCGTTTTGTCCTCGGAATTCGAAGCTACATCAGCAGTTTTCTCGCAAGGCACGGATATCGCTTACGGGAGTTTCAAACCTGGACTGGGATCACTCTGTTGCGCAAATGCACATGGCCAGCTATTCCGAGTACGAGCCGCAGCTGGTGTGCAGCAATGAGCACGTGGCTCTCTCCACGTCGGTGTTTGACCATCGGCAAGTCATGGGTACCAGTACGGTATGGACGGCGCAGAACTTTGTGGAAGATATATCGGTAGAGGAGCCGCGGGCCGGGGAGCTGAGCACCCATCCCTACTTCACCGCCTCGTGCTTTAGCCTCAAAGGCGACACTTACGTGTACTGCGGGGTATACACGACTCGGATCTGGCAGATACCGCTCGAAGGACGTGAGCCTATGGTCATCGAGCACCCACCGGACCTGCGCGGTCGCATCATGAGCGTCACGTACCTGGGCGGGACAACAATCATTGCCGCGTTCGATGACAAGGCTATCCGACGGCTCTCACAGCGGCACACGTGGGAGCACAGGCGTTCGTTCGAGGAACCGGACGAATTGCGGTACTGGTGGTGTTGCGTGGCTTTTAGTCCCGACAAGAAGCGGATTGTCGTTGGGTATAGGGGAGCTCCGGTCACTGTCTATTATATCAATCCCAACAAGTCTGAAGTCCGACGCCATCGACGGAATGGACCGGTACAGCCGATGCGACCTCACGAGTCACCACGGGATGAAGACCAAGCCATCGCTGTTTGCTGGAATCCTCGCAGCCATCATGTCCTTGGCCTCTACAAAGATGCTTGCGTCTTCAAGTGGAACCCGGATGAGGGGTCAAATAACGAACTCATGCTGGGCTCGCATCCACAGAAGCTAAACATCCAGTGCAGTCCGAATGGCCGGTTGTTTGCGGTCTGCGACCAAAGCGGAGTGGTCACGCTATTCCATTTTGAGACTTTCGCTCAGCTGTGCACGATGGCGTCCGGACGAATGTCGATCTGGTCCTGCGCGGTGTTCAGTCCGGACAGCAGACGACTTTATCATCATACCAGTGCCGCGTGCACCGTGTGGGAGCCACCGGTATTACAAATCGCTGCTGAAGAGCCGGAAAATGTCGCTAAGACACTAGCCCTGCAGGACGTTCAAGTTTGGGACCAGCGCACGAAGCCCCTGACGTTTGCAGTTGAACCATTCGGGAGGTACTTTTGCACGATGAATCGCGCCGGGGATATCAAGCTGTTTGACAAGGACGGCGACTTTGTGTCGTGCGTGTGGAACATCCCGCCGCAGACGCCGAGCGGTCACAACCCGCTTCACCTCCATCTGGAGTGGGACGCCAGAGGCACGCGTCTAGCCATCGTGATGTCTCGCGACACTATCACGGTTCTCTCTTTCGAAGTGCTCTCCGACTTGACGAAACGACCTTCGCCGCAGGTTTGGCTAGTATGCGAAGTCTCGCTTGCGGGCACATTGGCGGGTCTGGACGTTCAAGCATTCGGCTGGGTCTCGTTCAGCCCCGACGGCAGCCACCTGGCGATGACGCACTCTTCAGCCTCCGGAAAAGGTATCAGCGTAGTAAGTTGCGCAAACGGGGCCCGTATTGCAATGCAAGACATGGATAGAACATGTATGGGCATGCTCACCGACCCCAACACCGGGCATCTCCTCGTCGTCGTCCTCGACGCCATCATCCGGCTGAATTGGACGACGCTACACAAAATCGGCGAAACCTTCTTCGATAAGCTCCCGTCTCATGCACTGGGGAGCTCATTTCTCTCCTTCGGCGATGCAGCAAAAGTAGGTGGAACGAAACCCACCGCGCACGGCTTGCTACTCGCAATACGCACACAGGACGCGGGCCGCGACGTAACCGACTGGGCGCTGGTCGCACCATCCGATATCGCAATCAAGCCCGGCCGAGTCCCGTACAAACTGATTCCGCGGTGCATTTCGCGTGAGATTAACTGGGTCATTGCGGCCCAGAACGAGGCATTGGTATTCTTCGACAACGACCATGCGCTGTGCACATGGCGACTGGACTTTGGGCCCGCGGTATCAGCGGCGCAAATCCGCCGCCACTACTTCCTGCCGAAGGAATGGGTGGAGTACACGGCGTATGCCTGGGTTGGGGCGGATGGCTCACTGTTCTTCCCACGTGGATGGGAAATGGCGGTAATACAGCCTCGGTTTGAATTCTGGGAAACGCCATCCGAGTAGTTATGGCTTGAATGCCAGTCGTCTATGAGAATGGAGGCATAGGCTTGACGCGTGCAATGACTACGAGGTGAAGGATCGAATTGTAAAAAGACGAAAGAGAGGAGGGAGTCATACGCTCGAGATCAAATACACTGTGGGTGCCAAGTATCCTCCCACGTTCCGAGGAGCAAACTAACATGCTTGCCTTGATGCCTGCTCGACTTAAAAAGCGTCGTGGTGATGGGACCAGAGGGCGAAAGCGATGGTAAGTGTGCCTGCACCATACGAGTACGATCCACATGAATTGATCAATGCGAGCCAACAGCACATATCAAGCATCCTACGCATGGATATAACAACCGCGCCATCAGTATGGCTGCTATCGCTGATGCTTGTGTATCTCTATAAAGAGTCCATGCATAGGTCGCATGATGTCCCTAATGTAGAGCTGAAGATACGGCAAACATGGGGGCCGCCGATGTGGCCAGCGTCAATGGCCAGCGTCAATGGCCAGCTCAAAGGCGCCACTCCAAAACAGTCAAAGTCGCAGCCTTGTCATCTAACCAAAGAGGACACACAAGATGGAGTGACAAAGAGACGAATAGCGAAAGGTCGCCGTTGTCTCATGACAATACGTCGTTCACCCGCCAAGCCTGCCCTACGGTCTGAGCCACAACTGGCGCGCGTGTGGCGCTCACGCACCAAAGGCAGACGACCAAGCCTTGACATGTCCAAGCCCCAGGCGCGCGTCATTTGTTCACCGCGCACCTCCTCTGGAACTTTGCTCCTTACAACTCCACCCGAGATCTGCCTCGCTTCTTATCGTCTTCTTATTCTCCCCACTTCCACCGCATACATAGTCTGCCTCGCCCACAGCACCCCGAAGCCCTCGTCGAGCGGCACATCCCCTCACCCGCGGCACACACCCCCACCCCGCCGCCATGGTTGTCGACACAACGTACTACGATGCGCTGCAGGTGACGCCTGATGCTACTGAGCTAGAGATCAAGAAGGCGTACCGGAAACTCGCTATCAAACTGCATCCGGGTGTGTAGCAACGGAGCGGCAAAGACTTGCGAACGACACTGACCTCGGTAGACAAGAATCCCGGCGATGAGACCGCAGGCGCAAAGTTCCAGGCCGTAAGTGGCACAATAACGTACTGGACGCATACTGGACACATGCTGAACATCTTAGATCGGAGAAGCGTACCAGGTGCTCAGCGACAAGGGCCTGCGGAGTCAGTATGACAAGTTTGGCATAGAAAAGGCGATGCCGAGTAGTGGATTTGGTGTGTGGAACGCTGCTGTTACGGAGCGGGACTAACGGTAGCAGAGGATCCGGCCGAGTTCTTCTCCATGATCTTCGGCGGCGATGCCTTTGTGGACTGGTATGTCACTTTCCCTAAGCCCGTCTAAATCTCCGCCTAACAGCCCACCCTAGGATCGGCGAAATCGCCCTCATGAAAGACCTCACCAAGACCATGGACATCACGATGAAGGACATGGAGGAAGAAGAGAGCAAAGCTGAGATCAGGACAGACAAGCCTTCAGTCTCTGAGACACCCGAGGCCGAATCATCGACTGCCGCCGAGAAGTCCGCCGAGGCGTCCGCATCTGCATTTACAGCCGCTCCCGGCGCCGACGCCGGCACCGCCCCCAAGGTACACGTCCCCGAGGAGCCGTCCCGCACTGAGTCTCCCGGTCCCCGCCCGACGGGCTTCGACTCGCCAACCGCCTCTGCTTCCGGCACGAGCACTCCTCGCGCGCTTCCCACGCGGCTCGCCATCGACCACAAGGCGCACGAGGCCGAAGCGGATGCACGCTCAAGCACCGGGAGCATGACGGAGGAGGAAAAGATGCTGCGGGAGAAGCAGAAGAAGAAGGGCGGCCTGACGAAGGAGCAGCGCGAGGAGCTACTGGCGTTCGAGCAGGAGCGCAAGCGGCAGCGCGATGAGCGTGTCGCCCACCTGGTGCGCAAGCTCATTGACAAGCTCAGCGTGTGGACGGAGACGGACCGCACCCAGGATGTCACCCGTGCGTTCCGCGACAAGATCGCGCTTGAGGTCGAGAATCTCAAGATGGAGTCGTTCGGGCTGGAAATCCTTCACGCCATTGGCGCGACGTACACGTCCAAGGCGTCGTCCTTCCTCAAGAGCCAGAAGCTGTTCGGCATCACGGGCCTCTGGTCGCGTATCAAGGACAAGGGGCAGCTGGCTAAGGATACGTGGGGCACGATTAGCACGGCGATCGATGCGCAGTTGTCTATGGAAGAGATGGCAAAGGCTGAGGAGAAGGGCGGCGAGGACTGGACGGATGAGAAGCGCGCTGAGTATGAGAAGAGGGTTACGGGGAAGATCCTTGCGGCTGCTTGGCGGATATCGAAGTTCGAGATTCAGGGCGTGCTGAGGGATGTCTGTGATCGCGTGCTCAATGACAAGACTGTCAAGCTGGATAAGCGCATTGAGCGTGCTCATGGGCTTATGATCATTGGCGAGCTGTTCGCTAAGGTATGTGCTGGAATCGTCGCATGAGAGAACTGTCGCATGAGAGAACTGACAACTAACCCTGATAGGCGGCGCGTGATCCCGACGAAGAGGGCGACTTCATGGCCTTCGAGCAACTGATGGCCGAAGCGCAAATGAAGAAGGAGAAGACAGCGGACAAGAAGGACAAGAAGAAGACTAGCAGCGAAGATGGCAAGGCGCCGCTGTCCGAGAAGAAGAAGGAAAAGAAGAAGACGAGCAGCGAGGACGTCAACGACAAGAGCGACTTCCCCGAGTCGTGGAATCGCGAGAAGGCTTAGTTTTGCTTGCTTGTCCTTTTGACGTCGTTTGGCTTTGCGAGTTGGTCTGGCTGGTGGGTTGTTATGAGGCCACTGTAGAACTTGATTCCCCGCGCTTGTCTTCAGGTGTTGGACAGGTAGACTAATTCATCTCCCTTGATAACGATGATGTGCTGGGAGTCGTGTAGCGGCAGCCGGTAGCGGGCACTGGGACATTGTCGTGCAGACCACCTGTTCGGCCACTACCCCAGGATGCGCGTCGAGGAGAATCCAACCCCTCATGCCCGTATGCATGACAAGCACTCGGCCAGAAATCAATAACCAAGCAGGCCAAAAACCAGTCACCAATGCATGCCCAATGTCACGACAGACCAGGAGATATTAGGCTAAGCTGCCCACTATACCGCATAACACCAGCCAACGCCTCGGCCGTGCCAACATTGCCAGCCGTCAGAGTCCATGCCGTCGCGCCGGACAGCTAACCAGTCACCAGTCGAACGGGGCCACATGCTCCACCCGTCGACTCCCACAAAACGCCGAATGCACGTCAAACGCTCATTGCTCATTCAACCGTCTACAGCACACATCTACCCACGGAGGCCTAGAACTAGACCGACAGCTTCGCCTTCGCGCGCGTGCTGCCGCTCGTCGCCGCATCCGTGTGCCCGGAGAACTCGACCTGCTCGCTGTCCTTCAGCCCAAGCGTCTCCTTGAACGCGCGGCCAATGCGCTTCAGCACCTCAGCGCCCGCCTCGACGGAGCGCCCCTTGCCGCCGGCTGTGTTGCCGTCGCCGCCGCCGGGGAAGGGGCGGCCTGTCGAGCGGGTCCACAGGCCGATGCGGTAGAAGCCCTTGCGCACGTTGACTACGACGCCCATGACTTCTCCGTCGTCTTCCTCCTCGAGCGTCTCGCCGATGGCGGCGAGCATGACGTGCAGCCACAGGTTGTCGATGTTGATGTTCTTCTTGTCGCGGAACTGGAAGGCCCACTTGCCGCCGTGCTTGTTCTGGGGGTCTTCCCACTCGGGACGCACGCCTGCTTTGAAGAGGTGGTAGTCGGACTTTTGGGCGAGCTCTGAGGCGGGCGTGATGTTGTTCTGGGCGGTTAGTTACGAAATATGGAGCGATTCAAGTGGGAGACATACGTAAATGCCCCAGAACTCCTCGACTGAGTCAAACGAAATCACCTCCTTCAGCAGGTCGTTCCAGTTGTTGTCCTGCTTCGGTCAGCCAATGGTAAGCAACGACAAATATTACGCACCTTGCCGGTCGGCGGCTTTGTAAACCACAGAGTCCACTTGTTCATCAGCGGGTGCTTGACGTTGAAGTTCTCCGGGTCGTGGAAGACGGTGACGGGAGCGTCGCTCGCGCCATTCTCCACGCGCATAGAGCCCTCAGGAGAGATGGGGATGGTGTCCAGCGGCACAGGCTGGTTGGGGTTCGCAACTTGAGCCATGGCGAGTGTGACGGAGTGTGTGGTATATGGATGGGGAAGTGGGGTAGTGGGATGTAGGGGCTCTACGGCTGGCTGAGGGTGGGTGAAGGACGCAGGCAAGCCAGTCGCAGAGTGATGAGAAAGAGGGTGTTGGGGAGGGTGTGTTAGTGGGAGAGCGCGGGTTTTGTGCGTGTGGGAGGATGAGGGACGGTTGTATGAGGTGGAAGGAGTCGGGCGTTTGGTGTATTTTTTGGGCGATGGCGATCCCACAATGCGCAGAAGCTGCGGTCACCTGATGCCTGCTCCTTGGCCTCAGAATGCTCCTGCCCAGCGAGCAAGAGACATTTCGATATCAAGCAGAGAACGACGCACGCAGCACACAGCACGAGCACGCAAGTTTGCCGGTTCAACAGCTGTCCAATGCATGTCAATATGCACGCTCGATGCGCCGCCATCGAGGCAAACAGTGTGACAAGTTGTTCCACGCGTCTTCTACGCTGTCTTCTGAAACACCATCGACGTTGAGACGGACCCAACGCCGTGCACGTCAATCTATCTGTCGCTTAAACTGCGCGTAGCTGCGCGTCTGGACGTGAAGAGCGTTTCTGTCGTGATGGTGCTCCCCTCAGCGGGGGGAGGCATCGAACACCGCAGAATCATATGCCAGCTTCCGTCCCATCAGTGCTGTCCACCCTATGTCTCCTCAAGTCCTCCGTGACGTCCAATCCGATCTTTGTCCCCGTGCCTCCGTTTCTCCCCAGCCCCAGATTCCCAACCTCAGCATACCAATCGTAGCGCCGGGCGACCGGACGCAACTCATTCCACCCGAAACCGGCAACTGAAAACTCGGCTCGGAGCAGCACAAAATGCCAGAATTGGGCCTTCATCTCCGCTCACCTCACCATCGCCAGCCGGACGCTACGACGATGAAGTCAACAAAGTTAATGAAAATCTCACTGCACGTGCAGCCCGTGTCCCCCTGGCAGCGGCTTGGCATGCGGAGACAAATGCAGGGACCGGAGAGAACGTCGACAATAATCGACCATCGCTGAAGACGATCACTGCCACTTCTCCAGACATCCGTACTCTACGCGCACTCTGCACACATCGACTACTGTGACAGGACTCGAGCTCATCGTACCGGTCATCCCTCAATTGCCGCGTCTCGCTTCGCATCAGTTTGACGTACGTAGCGGCACCATGAAGTCCTCCGAGATCCTCTACCTTCTCGCACGCCCTCAAGAACTGCGCTCCATCATCCAATGGTTTGTGCTGTATAGCCCCTATCTTAATCCCCATCTAATATCGCAGGAAACTCTGGCACCAGCCGGTCCATGAGCGGGACCCCACCAAAGAGTCCCCGGAGCTACATAAATGCTTTTTCTACCTCGACATGACCAGCCGCAGCTTCAGCGCCGTCATCAAGGAGCTGCATCCCGAGTTGCTCGTTCCGATATGCATATTCTACCTCATCCTGCGCGGGCTCGACACCATCGAAGACGACATGACAATCCCTCTGGAGGAAAAGGTGCCACTCCTCGAGAACTTCGTCAACATCCTCGACCAGCCCGGCTGGACGTACTCGGGCAACCACGAGCGTGAAAAGGACCGCGATCTACTTGTTGAATTCCATTATGTCATTACCGAATTCGGCAAACTCAAGCCGGCGTACCGGGACATCATCCGTGACATCACGGAGCGCATGGGCGCTGGCATGGCCCGCTACGCACAAGACAAGGAGCACGTCGTGGCCGGTATCCAAACGATCAAGGACTACGAGCAGTACTGCCATTACGTGGCCGGACTGGTCGGTGAGGGTCTCACGCGGCTGTTCGTCGAGGGGAAGCTCGCGAACGAGATGCTGATGGAGCGCCCGGACCTCCACGAGAGCATGGGCCAGCTGCTTCAGCAGGTCAATATCATCCGCGACATCCACGAGGACTTTGTGGACCACCGCAAGTTCTGGCCACGTGAGATCTGGAGCAAGCACGTCGACAAGTTTGAGGATCTGTTGGACCCGGCCCACCGCGCAGCTGCGCTCAACTGCTCGTCGGATATGATCTTGAACGCCCTGCGGCGCGCTCCCGATTGCATATACTATCTCGCTGGGATCCGTGACCAGAGCGTCTTCAACTTCTGCGCCATCCCGCAGAGCATGGCCATGGCAACCCTCTCCGTCTGCTTTCGCAACCCAGCGCTCTTCGAGCGTAACGTCAAGATCAGCAAGGGCGAGGCGTGCCAGCTGATGATGGAGAGCACGCAGAATCTGGAGACTGTGTGCGGCGTGTTCCGCCGGTTCGCGCGGAAGATCCACCAGAAGAATGACCCGCGGGACCCGAACTTCCTGCAGATCAGCATCGCGTGTGGCAAGGTGGGTGCTCGTCGTGGTATCTCTTTGCTCTGCTAACTGGCCTAGATTGAGCAGTTCATTGAGGGCATCTTCCCGTCGCAGGTGCCCGGTGCGACGGCCGTGGGCCAGGGCGCGACGCCGGAAGCGCTCGAGAAGAAGAAGGCAGAGGAGGCGGAGTCGCGGTGGGACATGGTGTACATGATGCTGGCGGTACTGGCGACGTTGGCGACTGTCACTCTCCTGATGGTGAGTTCCCCGACTATTGATGAGTACCACTAACGTCCCCAGCTTGGCGTGGCATGGCTCGCGGGCGCGCGGTTCGATCTTGCTTTCGAGCAGATCAAGCAGGGCAACTTCAAGATCCCGGCACCGGCTGAGGCAGCCAAACAGGTGCAAGAAGCGAGGGGCCACGGGGAACTGTAGTGGGTGGCGTAATGTGCGACGTTGCTAATACCTAGTTTTGTTTAATGTGATGACTGCTTCCTGGGCGGCGGGCGTGGGCTCGACGGTTGGGGCGCGGGATACCACGGCCTGTAAATGTTGCTGATGCGATGGGGGGATGTAATGATGGGAACGTAATGTGAGGAAAAGGTGACGTGAGTGAGTGGTGAGTGTCGTGAATTCCCAGCACGGATGTCAAATTACAATCCAGCCCTTCTCTATGGCTGTGGTTGCGCCGAAGATGTGCTGATAGCAACGGACATGACTTGGAAACGAGGCCTCGTCGACGCCGCCCTGATATCGGGGCTGGCGGGACGAGCGCGCTGTCTACATACCATGCCTATGGAGATGACTTTACCCGTGCCACTTTGCTGCCGGTGTGCTTGCCGTGCCTAACCTCTCGTCGCTGTAGGACGGTCACTGAGGGAGCTTGCTGATGGGGGACTCGGGCGTCGGCGAGGCATTAGCAATTGCCGATTGTTGATTGGATTAGATCCGGTGTCGCTGCTGGCTGGTGAAACTACATCGGTTCGAATTATCATCGAACTCCGGTCATTGCATATAACCCCGAACCGCGAGCTCTCCAAGGCCAAAGGTTCTCTCTCTTTGCCCTCAGTCATTACAGTGCCTTATTCGCCCATCACCTATCACTTCATCACCAAGCTTCCCTTCCCGCTTGCGCCCTCTTCCCTTCGAAGACGAGAGAGGAACTCACATTCGGGGGAAGAGGGTCGAGGCCGCGAGAAGCACGAATTCCAGGGCAGGGGGGGCTCAGGTGGTTAAGTAACCGTGAATATGCTGCATAGATGAGTAAATGGATAACGGATCTGATGTTCCTTCGTCATACGGCTGCTCTGCGGCACGGGGATATCAAAAATGTTCTCAATTTACTTTGCTCCGCAGTAAATTCATCGTTTCTTGACCGCCTTCGCCGTCCCGCCCCGGAGCACCCAAATCGCCTTGTCCCTATGGTACGGACCATCCCAGCCCCGCAGGCGGGACCGCAAGCTTAATGCTCCTGATACCAGCAACCGAGCCGGAGTCCACGGCTACGCGCACACGGAGCGCGCCGCCAAGAAGCTTCATCCATGCGCTTCGTCAAAGGCGAGATAGGTATGCACCGAAAGCGCTCGCCTTGGGCTTTCGAATGGTATAACTCATACTACGATAGTGGTTGTGGGGCGTGCCCCGGCGCGCCTTGATAGTGCGCCTCATTTGCGCGGCGCGTACTGGACCGCCCTGGACCGCCTGGTCTTGACGACACTTGTCTGGCGGGAGCACCCGTCTGCTCTGCCCGGGGGCGAGGGGATCGCGATGAGGGCTCGCATTCGCGTCGTGCCTGCCGCCGTATGTTGGGTGTGATGGGTGCTTCATTAGGAAGGGTATTTCGGGACGCGGGCGGGTGCGGGTGCGGGACGGGGCGCACGCCGGGGGCCTTGCAGCGGTTGCTGCATTGTATGCGCGGATGGGAAGGTCGGATGGGGGACATACATAGGCGAGATGAATGAAGCTGGAGGGGTGCGTTGCGCGCCCTAGATATTGCCCGCTTTACGATCCATACCCGGATGTGCAAAGTGTGTCTACTGTACCTTGCCTGGATGTACTTACTAACTGCGGAGCGTCTTGCCCCCCGTGCCCAGACGACAAGGCTGACCTCACCCACACCCCTGAGCCCTTCCGAAATGATGACGGCCCGGGAGCAATCTGCGTACATGGGCTCCGCGCGTGCACTGGTCACCGCGTAGAGTACGCAGAGTGGCGCCCACCCACCCGTCATCAAACGGCATCAGTGCTGCAGCCAGCCGCCGCCACTCCCCATCCGCATCTCTTTCAGCCGTCACAGCCTCGATCAATCGGTCCCGCTCAGCTGGCGCGGCCGAGTCCATCACAGCCCGGGATATCGGCTTGGGGTCGGCGCCGGCTGGCAGCCCGACGCGAAACTCGTTTCCTTTGCCGCCACCTGACTCGGGCCCGCGTTTCGCAAACCGTGGGGTGGCCGCGTGGGGGTGTCGCAGGTTAAGCAACGCTGGTGTCCGCGGACAGGTACGGAATTAGATCCACGGAGGGGACCCGGGCAAACGTGCTGTATGTGGCGCCCTATGTGCGGCGCCGAACGGGCGTTCCTGGTGCCGTGGCGTGGGGGTGTGTTGATTAAGCGGGGCTGGTGGGTAGAGTGCGCGTACCGGAGTTTGGGCTGGTTGGGAAGTGGTGATGGGGGTTGTGAGGTCCGTAGGGATGTATGAATCGTGGGTGAGGTGAAGGGCGGTGAGGGGGAGGGACGCGGCTTCCTGGTAGAGTGAGGGGGGAGGGTGCCGGAGGCAGGTACGACGGGCTAGGCGGAAAAGTCATGGACACACCCGCGACTAGAGCTCTGCCAAATTTTGGTTGGGGAGGGGTATGACTTTTTGGTGGCTCTTGGACGGCTCACGCAGAGCCTTGTTAGGCGGTTACTGCAGATGGCGGCCGAGCGCGTCACGACCGCCACGGCGGGTGCGGGTTGCAGAGCCGCATTCAGGCGCGGAGTGAGGCGCGAGGCGTCACCGCTCGTCGCAAGGCACCGTCAGCCTCGTCAGGTCCCGCGAGGCTTCCAAGGTACCGCGAGGCTTGCCGTGCCGTGTAGAGAGTCGGGCTGTCTGGTAGATCAAGACTGGGCGTGGGATGGTGGTGTAGAGGACGGGACCGGTGAGGATATGGATTGTCAGTGGTTGTATACATGGGGATAGTAGCGGAAATGAGGAGGAGGGGAGCGGCAAATTCCTTATGAGTGATACTGGGGCATGGTGGGTAACCGGGGACGGTGCGGTTGGAACTTGCCGATGTGTCGGTGATGTTGTTGTTTCGGATGTCGAGGGCTGGTTTCGGGAGCCGGCGAGCTGGTTTCGGCGGCGGTGATCATGGGGGGTTATCGGACGATTATGACGGCGGGAGGTGCTGGTGATCGCTGCGGAGCGATGTCATGAACCTTGGACTATCCGCGGAAGGCAGTCGGGCGGCTCATCAAACGGCAGGCGAGCGGGACGAGGATGTACTGTACGGTATATCATTCGTACGGAGGACCCGTGTCTAGCATGCTAACGGTCTCTCAGCGTCGAGCATCGCATGGTGTCGTCTCTCAGCATGGAACATGATATCCAGTCTCGCATCGTGCCGTTTCACCAAGTCCACAACGTCAAGAATCACAACAGACGTCGAAGCTCAGGTGATGGCGTGCCACAAACTACGCTCCCCCGCGCACTGTACCTTCCACACCGCCAACCTCCACGGCACCCTCAGAACCCATCCATCCAACCATCCCCTCGCATCTCCATCCATCTCCAACCAAACCCAAACCCGCACCCACCGCCCCGGGAAACCATACACACCGCCCTCGCAAACCACATGGCAGTGCATCATCCTCCGGCATGTCCCAGCACCCCATCCCAGGCAGACCATCCTCCGCAAGGCCCGCCGACCAACCACGCCCTCAATTCCTTAAGCACACTCCCACGATCCCCCTCCCCTCCTCATCCTCATCATCATCCTCCTTACCCTTCTCAATATCTCCCAAGCCGCCGCTCCCGCCCACACGCACACCACACCATCCCGTTGTCACCTGTGCTTCCTCAGCTCCTCCCCCTCCCGCTCCTCCTGCCCATCCCAAACCTCACGATAACGCCCCCCGCGCCGCTCCACGTGCTCCCCCCTCCCCTCGGTACTGGCCCAGCGTTTCATCGCGATTCACGCCGCCCATCGCGGGGCCCGCAAACACTCGCGATCGCGTTCTACCTCGGCCCTACCGCGGCCGAGAACGCATCGCCCCCACGCATCCCAAGGCCTGCGCTGCGTGGCAGCCTAGTTCGGTGCAGGGCAGGGCGCCAATCCCATCGCGAACCCCCTCCCCTCCTTCTCATCCCAAGCCCAGGAATGCAAGGCCAGCACCGCGCGAACCGCGCTTCAAGCCCAAAACCCGTAAGACTCAGCGCAGGAAGCAGCCTCGGGCACGATACCGTGTCGTAGATAGCCCCCACGGCAGCCGCAGCAGCAGCCAACACGAGCAGGCCGAGCGCTGACGCAGCCGGTCCGCCGCCGTCAGGCTGGATGGAGTCAGCAACGCGCGCACTCAGCCCTGCCAGTAGTAGCCCCTGCCCCGCCTTGCGCCGCCGACCAACCATATCACCAATCCGCGCATCTTACCAGAATCCGCGCAATTGCCCTCTTACCTTGCAGCCTCGTAAGCCGTAGGTAAACCCGAACCGCGAACTCCGCTCATTCGCCCTACCAGTCAGGGCCGGGAGAGTGCCGATCACGCTCTCTGCCGTGCCTGCCCAGCTCACCTCTTGATGTTGATGTGAGGCAGGAGCCAATGGAGACACGAGGCAAGAGCATTGCTGTGGAGGCAGGGAGGAGCATGTTACTGTTGGGAAGGAAACATGGCAAATGTGCGCATGTTTCGAGGACGGGGCATGGGAGGATACTTGGCATCAAGCGGGTATTTCTTCTCGAGCCTCTCTAACTCCCTCCTCTTTCGTCCTTTTACAATCTTTTACTTCACACCGTAGCCATTCCTCGTCGTGCTCGTGTCAAGCCTATGCTTCCATTACCGATACGTCTACCGCCTCGCCAGATTAGGTGAGGTGATTACGAGGCTAGCGCCGACTTGAGCGTTGGTTCGTGCGCCGTCAGGTTGGCGTTCGGCCTGGCGCGGCGTTCGTCATTCTTGCGGTCAGCGCGGCGACCGCGTGGGCGATCGCGGGGAGATTTGGAGCACCGCCTGGCGCCGGACCGGTTGGGCTCTGGCTAGTACGTGGACTTCGTGATAAGATGAAGAAAGGCGGGAAACGCGGCAGCGCTGCGGGAATAGCAAGGCACGGGTTGCAGATGAGAAATTGCGATCGTGGATGTGCGCCGGAGCGCGTGATATTATGGCAATGTGCCCTGTTTCCCCCTCATCCGCCGTAGCGGGAATATCCTGCAACGGGAACCTGAAACGCAAAAATAGGACCCGTTCCTGCCGGGCCGAATATCCTTCCCCTTCGAACTGCAAGATCTGCCCTGCGCACCGCAGCTGCCGCTAGCCTAACCCCTTTCTCCCGGCGCGGCGCACTCGCGCGGGGCAGCGCGCGCGTGACATGCGCCATTGGGCGCGCCGCAGACGTGGCCCACGCTGTGCGCGACCAACCAAAAATGCGCAATGAAAAGGGCAAAAAAACAAATCGCTAAAATACAGGAATTGAGATCATAAGCCATGCGCAAGGGCGATCGCGTCTGGCTTCCTCCGCGCGCCACTGCACTCCGTGGACGCCGAAAAGCAATGGTGGGGTGTTGATTACATTAGGTGGATGATGTATGAAGACGGTGAGTGGTGGGTTGTCGTGCGTGCGGGTGTGGGCGGCGTGAGCCGTGATTGTGCCTTGGAACTGAGCCGGCTGCCTTGGTTCGAGTGCGCGTGTGCCTTCCCTTCCCGGCCAGCGGAGTGGAAATTGCCGGGCGTGGATCGGCCGGCGTTGTGAGCGTCAGGCCGAACAGCGCGGGTGATGACGATGTGCCATCGCGGTGTGGGGCGAGCGAGCTCGGGGGTGGATGTGGAGGGACATCGTTGGGGTGTGGTGAATGGGTTTCCAGTCCTCGTTTACTGTTTGGGGACGGGTGGGAGGGGACGGTTGGGCGGCGGGCCGGGGCAAGGCGGAAGGCTGACCATGGCGGGCATTGTGAGGATGGGTTGGGCGGTGGTAAGGTAGGTTGGTTGAATTGAGCTTGTGGAAGCTCTGGAGGTGAGGCTGAGCTGGGAGGAGAAGCTGGAGATGGATGGAGCTTGGAGTCTGAAGACTGGAGTGGAAGTTTGAGCTTTGAGCTTGAGGATTGGAGGAGGCGATGTGATGATCGATGAGCAAGACGAGGACGAGAGGCAGGTATTTGTAGCTGGGTGAAGCTCGGGCGATATCAAAGACAAGAATCGATCGGGGATGCTGTAGATGAAACGGGCGGCTAGGCAGAGTGGGCGGGCGTCATCTATATATGCGCGCGCGGCCGGGGAATGGTTGAGGGGGGTGGTGTGGATCACTTTACGGGCGGGCCGGGGGGGGAGAGAAGAGAAAAGGGAAACATGACGATGGCTGATGGAGTCATTATGCCCATGCACGACCCATCCCGGCTGTCTGTTCGTTACTGCAGGGCGCACTGCTGTCGGGATTGCCGCGCCTTGGGCCTCTTTTTTTCGGGGGCGGAGAGAGGCCGGTGCCTTGCTCACTTCATTGCCTTGTGCTTGTTGCGCCCTGGGCCGTTGCCTTGCCAGCACTGTTTCTCATGCGGGTGCCGTATTTCTGCTTGAGCAGCGGTGAACATTTTTGGGCGGGAACAGCGTGCGACCCGGCCACACGGACAGGGCAAGGGGAGGGATCTCCGTATTTCAGAAGGGGGAACTTGCATAGGGGCAGGAGAAGAGACCGGCCCGGTGTGGAGCGCGTGGGTGGCTCCTTATACCGCCTTTCTGCCGGTTTCTTGTGTGCTGGCCGTTGTCTCTCATCTTTTTTCCACACGCAACCGTGCTCACACAACCAACTCACCCCGTGACCGATGATGATTGAAACGCTGACTGTCCGTTTTACGCGCTGCCGCGTTAAGCCTTAGATTCGTTGTCAGTCAGGTTGTCACATCGTCACTCCCTCGCCCCCGTCCATACGTGCTCGCCATAACCGCAAGGTGGCTTCGTCACATCGCCCTCACCCCCTCACAACACCCCCTCCCGCACGCATCACGATGATCTGAAACACGCAAATCCTTCTCCCCTTCCCACGATCGCCCGCTCGTTGCCTCGGCGCCCCTAACCCCCTTTGCATGCACGCGCTTGTCGCCGGCCTCGGCACCGAACGCGCCCAAGCGGCTAGGCCGGAAGCGTGAAGTGCCGCGCATCGTTGCGGGCGGGACCAGTCAGCGCGGGCGAAGGCGCAGGCCCGCCGTTCTTCTGCCGTGCTTCTACCGCAGCTTCCACGCAGCGCGTGGTGGGGTTGGGCGCTGGTTGGTCAGGCTGGTGGGTAGGGCGGGGGGTTGGGGGGTTGAAGGGGAGCTGAGTGTGTTCGGGACGGCCGTGTGGCTGGGTGGTGATGGGGAGGGACTAGTGTTTGAGGTGAATTGGGGGGAGGAGGCGACGTCATGCTGATTGTTTTGCGCGGATGTGATAGTACGGTAAAGGGAAGATGTTGCGGGAGCTGTCTGTCGCTGTGATATTTGTGAGTTGGTGTAATGGCGGTGCAATTGCTGTGCGACGGCAGATGAGCAATCCATTAACCATTCATGATCGACCGCCCCTGGCAAAGTCTCATTTTACTCTATGCCGTGGAAACGAGAGCCTAGAAACATACATGCAAGTCAAGATAAGCGGAAATAGCACGGGGCATGCAGTTCATGCCTCCTTCACCGAGTCGATGATTGACAGGATCTCCATCTCGACCCCTACTCATGCCTCCCCTGATCTCCAACTCGGAAAATCTTCACAGTTCAGAGGCTCCACTCTTCTTCACCGAGTCGACATCAACACCGTCTCTCCGTCTTCGGCTCCCTCCCACTCCCGCCTCCCGTTATCACCAACTCCCACAAGATCCACAGTCCAAGAAGCACCGCTCGTCTCAATCTCAATCTCTTGCAAACCCCATGATCAGCCCGTGACCCACCCGCCTTCGTAATAGGTATCTCCATAGCCGTCCCTAGCCATCCCATCCCTCGTCACCAGTACCCACATCGCGCCCCGCTCAGACTTCCACGTGGGCGCCCTGTCTTGTCGCCAAGTCGGTGAGGATAACGCCAACAAGTCAACAAACTCCTTTTCCTCTTATTTCCCGAAACACATGTGCGCGCTATTGAAGCCGGCCAGGAGCCTGGGGACACTTCATGCACAATGCGCCAGCGCACACAAGAGACAAAATGCGACAGACAAAATTGCGAACATCCAGAACAGACGATCCAGAGACAAGCGACCCAAAGCGCAACGCTCGACATGCCACTCACCTCCCTCCACCGCCAGACCCATTCGTTGTTACGTCGCCGGTTCTCGCAGCACGTTGCACCAGATATTGCTGTCCCTCCCTCCCAGCCCACCGCTTCCATTCCCCACATCCAAACATAGCCGCACTAACAACGGTACGGTGTACATACCGTACTAGCCTACAAGCCTAACGCCGACACCAACGTCGAAGGGAAAACGGAAATCCAAATTACCCGCGCCCTATCCAAATGCAAAATCTCGCTTGGTCGCGTTCATCTCCGCCCTTTCCTTCCCCGTGACCATCGCCACTGCGGCTCCGCGCCACGCGAGCACGCATCCATCCCGGCCTCAAATCCCATCATACCGCCGGCCTTCCCAATTCCAATCCACCCTGCTCCCAACCACCGCACGGTAAGGCAAAACGCCAACATTGCGTACACGGCACCTCATCGGCCTCGCCCTTCCCTATCTCACCCCAGCCGCGCCTGCCGCGCTCCAGGCCTCACCGCCCTGGCGCCCCCGAAAATGCCACATATCCCAAATGAGCGCCACATCCCCAAACCGTGCGCCACACCCCGAAATGGGCAAAGCACGAGCCCCCCAACGCAAGCCTCAGCGGCGCCCCGTCGCAGCGACCGCGTGGCCAGACCGATGCCGATGCCGATTGCGGCGCGCGCACGCGATCTGGCCCGCCGCAGGGGGGGAGGTGGGCATCGAGGTTCCGCGCTGGCGGGCGGGCGAGAGCGAGACGGCGACGGGAAGTACCGTACGGTAGAAGCGGCATGCGCGATGTGAGTTTTGATGAGGCGCAAAAGAATTGGAAGTCTTGTCGTGATGCCACGTTGCCTGGTGAGGGCGATGGGTCATTTCCGCTTTCGGAGGAGTGTGGCGGTGTGGCCTGAGGTGTGATGATGGCGGCCTTGTGGTACCTGCGCTGATGCAGGTCATTCATTACGAAGTACGCCAGGCGCGCGGGCGGGCGTGTTGTCATGCTTGGTGACGATGGAAACGGTCAGCCAGATGCTGTGTGAGTGTGAGTACCGTAAGCATTGTCCATCAGCGCAACTCCCACCCGTCGTCAATCCCTCATCCTACGAAGAAACAACACACGAAGCACTTTCCTGCCAGCGTTCCCATCCACCCCCACCGCCCCCGTCGCACCACCCACCGGCGCACCAATAAACCGCCCCCGGTCCCCCGCACGCCCAATCCGCACATCCCGCGTCTGCCGTCCGCGCTCGCACGACAGTACCCCGCATTGGGGCAGCGGCAAGGCTGCGCCAGCCTTGCGCGCGGTCCGCCGCGTTACTCGGAGATATCGGTGGTTCCGAGGTTTGCGGGGACGGCTGCAGGCTGCCCGTTTCGTGTTTCCACGTCTGCATTGGATCTCACGCGGGCACTCAAGCGGGGTGTGGAAGAGGGGTATGGAGCTCGCATTGCTGAGCCCTACAACGCGGTCAATGGCCTGCGAATACACTGCAACCAGATGTTCAGCGTGTATCCCCGCGCTCGAACAGGTATATCACGCCACATATGGGCAACCCCGCACCCCCACACCTCGCGTAGGCGTAGCGTGTATCACCTCCCCCTCAACCCCCACACTAACACCCCGCCCGCTGACGCGCGTCATGAAGGCCAAACGCCGGCGTGATGAGTACCCCACGCTACCCCGCTGCGCTGCGACGCGGGGCAGCATGGGAAAGTAAGGACTGCGCACGTAAGACGGGATACCAGAGGGCTGCGCCAGGGAAAGCGCTGAACCAAAGCGTTAACGCGATATCATATGCGCAGGCATGTTTCCCAACTCGCATCCAACTTCCACCCGCAGCCGCGCCTCGCGCCAGTCACGCGCCCCCTCCCCCATCCCACGGATGATGCGCGCGGGGATGCGGTGCCGTGCATGGGGTTGATGGCGCCATAGCATGCGGGCCATGGCATGCGGGGAGCGTTTCACCATGTGCGCTGCGCGTCATGCGCGCGGGCCCGCAGAGCTTAAGCACGGTCCTGGCCCTGCGGTCACAGCGTCCCCGGCGGCGGGAATAGCACCCGCTTCGCATCCTCCTGCCCGCGCACACCGCAGGCGCAACGGCTCAAAGCGTAAAATGTGGGGAAGCGGAACGGAAGGTCACTCCTCAGCGCCGTCTGCCTCGCCACCCGCCCGCACCGCCTGCGTACTCACCCACGTCTCCATAAGCGCTTGGCTTGAGACTGTGGCGGGGGCGTTGGGTGTGCGCCGCTTGACGCATAGGCAGAGCACGCGACCGTGTATGGCGAAGCCGGTGTATGTGTTGTGGACTGCGAGTTTCTTCTCTTCCTCGTCCTCCGGCGCAGCGGGGGCGGGCGATGCCGACGCACTCGATACGAAGAGCTCTTCTGCATCGTCGTCCGAGTCTGGGACCGCTGTCCGTGTTCGTGCGGGGGGGATACGAGATAAGGCGAATTCGTCGTCGTCATCGTCGTCTTCCTGTAGGATCACGGGGGCATCAACGTCGATGGCGTCGCCTGCCGCTGCACCGGTCTGCAGCCAGGACGTTAGCTTAGACGCATTGCTACGCAGGCGCGGCCCGGGCTCGGCGAAGTGCTTCTCCTTGGCGAGGATGGCGTGCGGGGTAGGCTGCGTGCGTAGGTAGATTGCGACTTCGAAGTCGTCTGGCGGTCGGTCAGCGGGGGTGTACAGCTACGCCTGCGGCTGTGTGGGCAGACGCACCTTGCTCGATGGTGTCTCGCACACCGGCTTTGCGCTTACTGCTGGCAGTGGGACGCACGGCCATGCGCTCTTCGCGCAGTTTTGGGAGGATGTAAGGGCGGGCGGCGGCGAGGATGCGGGGGAGGGCTGGGTCGCGGCTGTGGAGGAGCCAGGGCGTTGCGCTGGGGGGGTCGAGGTAGATTAGGACTTCGAGGACGGAGTACTTGGTTATGCGGAGGTAGCGGCGGATGGGGGCCATGATGGTTCGGCGTGTAGTCTCGTCTATTTCCTTGTCGTGGTCGTCGTGAAGTCGTGATGTTGGTGGAGGTGGCGCGTCCACCTGGCTAGTGCCGGGTAGATCGGCGGGTAGGCACGTGGGGGCGCGTCGGGGACATCGTGCCAAGCTATGGGCCTGATTTCGATGCCTTGCAAGTAACCTTCTTCATAACTTCACCGTCTGGATGAACATGTACAAGTGCAGGAGCTAGCGGGAATTGAAGCAATTATCTCATGCTACCCCATTGAGACCAATACTCTACCCAATTGACATCTCTTCAGCACACATCCCCAGCGTTTCGAAACACCGGCATCTCAATCCTATTACCACATCCGGAATGGCCTTCACCGGACCCGAAGCCGCGCTCGCGGCACTCAAAGCCTCCATGTCTACGCCGGAACAAGATATGGAGCTGCAGCTTCACATTTGGGGTGGTGACGGCTTTGATCTGCCTTCCATCTCCGCCGACTGTATCGCCGCAATGGCCTTCATGGCACAGCACGAGGCTCACATATCGCGCGTCGCGCGCTGGGTCGTCATCAAGAGCTATGACACGAGCATCAGCCCGAACGGTACGCTCTCCACATCTCTCCTCACTAAACATCTAACATCTCAGGTGCCTTTCCTCTACTCACCCTCAACGGCGCCGACTTCTCATGCACCGGCTACTTCGCCATCGCATCCTTCATCTCGTCTCTGCGTACTCTAGAACCCGCACCACCCTATCCCGACCTCCCCAAAGCAGCAGCCTTCCACGCCTCTACCGCTCCCCTCCTAGACCTCGCCCTCTACGCCTCGAGCACAAACTACTGGGCCGCCACCAGTCCTGCCTACACCGCCATCCTCCCCTGGTACGCAAACTACGTTATCCCGCCCGCGCACCGCGCCGCCGCCCTCCGCCGCACAGCACACCTCTCCCTCGACCCAGACCCCGCTCCCACACCCCGCCTTCCTTCCGCAGCAACCCCCCCAATAACCCCGCGCACCCCCTCCATCACCTCCTCCCTCCGCTCCGACCCCGCCCGCGCCCACGCCATCCGCCTTACAGCCCTCACCCGCACCGCCTTCGCCGACCTCCTCCCCCGTCTCGGCACCGCTGATCCCGCCTCCCCGCTCCCCAGTCTCGCACTCGGCGTCTTGAGCCTCGCGCTCTGGGCGCCCGTCCCGGAGACTTGGCTCGCGGATGGGGTGCGTGAGTATGCGGGGCTGGCGGCGTGGGCGGAGGAGGAGTATGTGCGCGTGTTCGGGCGGAAGCCGCGTGGGCCCGTGGTGAATGCTGCTGTGGCTTCGGCGTGGGAGGCAAGGGAGCGGAGTGCACCGCCGGCGGGGCTTGCAGGGGGGGTTGGGCTTGTGGCGCGGCGTGTGGTGGGTGGATGGGTGGGGGACGGCATAGTGAGGCCAAGGGGATATACACCCGAGGAGCTTCTGATGGGGAGAGGGCCAGGTGTATGCCGGGAGCGCATCGGGTGGGATGTCTCAGCTCCGGCAGTGGTCCTCGGCATGCTGGGCGTGCTGGGCGTGGCGGTGGGTGTTGCGGCAAAGGTGGTGCACGTGGGGGGTGAGGCGGAGGTGCGGCGCTTCAGTGACTTAGGAGAGGCAGGAGCGCTGTTGGGTGCAGTTATGGGTGATGATGGTGGGGCGAGGGAGAAGGAAGGGGTGGTTGTGGCTAGGCGGGAGCGATGAAGGTGAGACGTGGTATAAGTTCAAGAGCTGGTAGGCACACTATGACTTCAACTCGGGCCTTCCGTCTATCATGCTGCCTTCCCCAATGTGTGCGGTAGCTTCCTCTTGATGGATGACGCAGCTTCCCCGTTCTGTTGAACATCAGTTGAGTAGAAACGTTGATGGGGAATGGAACGTTGACGGTAATGGAATGATGTGAAGTCATGGAGCAATGGTTTAAGTAGCCACCTGGATAGCACCTAAGCAAAACAAGAGGTCTGGGGAAAGCACGCCCAACTCTCCAGCAGAAGCGACAGTTGAACCAGCTGGCTCCGAAGGAAGCCTTTCTCTCTGATTCCATTGGCATGAAAGGCCAGATCATACGCTACCAACTCCGTTGCAGGTCTTTGACGACTTGCTCATCCAGTGCCCGGAGTGGCATTCGTACTCCTCAGGCGAGAAAGCCCCTGTGGGCTTCCAGTTCACCGCCGTTCTGGTGCATCCTTCCTCACAGTATGACGCCGCTGACTGTACAGCACTTGCTCATGGCCACGCGGCCGGCATGTGCGCCTTCGCGCGCACCGACGCTACCAGTTGCATGCTCTGCATCCTCTCCGAGTACCGCGCCTTCCTTTCGTGCCCCCGTTCATGAACGACCTCTCCTCCGACTGGAATTACTGGTTCAACTCGGAGGCGGTGGATCACTTGGGCCACCTTCCGAGCCATCCCGGTCAGACTCGGACCTTCAACCAGACCTTCATCTCGCCGTCCTAGGGCTTCCACTCATGGGACTCCTTCTTCACTCCGGAGTTCCTTCCGGGCGTGCGACCTGTCGACAACGAGCCGGACGGCACTGCACACACTGGTCCGCAATGTGGGGCTGACGGTCGCCTTTGGTGGGATAGCAAAAGATGCAGATCAACAGTGGCAAGCCGTACTCCAATGGCTGTCCCCCCTGGACCCATCTGTTTTTCACCATGAGCATCACAGGAAACGGCAAAAGAAACCTGCGAATGGATTCTTCGCAACGACCTGTACCAAGATTGGAGCTAAGCAGTCGTACTTACTTCGCGGATGCTCGACTGCACCGACGATGCAGCACACTTCCTCGGCGGGACCCTCTACTTGGCCTGCCCGTCGTCCCTTGGCTACCAACGGTGGCACAGCCCGCTGGATGACCGGGTCACCAAGGTGGTGAAGGTGCCGGGATCGCATGATGGGGTAAACTTCTGGACGGGGTTCGCTTACGTCGACTACGCGACGGGCCTGCGGTGCCTCGTTCAGCATATCGAACTCTCTCCGTCGCGGCGTTACTGGTGTCGCATGAGGTTGAAGATATTTCCCTTCTCAGGTACTCGTGGTTTCATGACTTCAACGCCAATCACAACTTTGTTGTGGATCCTGGATGGTGGAAAAGTCCGGTGCTGGGGTCGATGGCCATGAACTCACCATCATCAGTCATCGAGGACAGCAGTCCTATGGAGTCGCCCCCATGGGCTTTTGCAATAACCCTCCAAACGCCCAGAGACAGATGGATCGCATGTTGCGGTCACACCGACAATACACCAAAGACTTTATCGACGATGTTGTCTTTCAACTCCGCTCTTTTTGCTCCAACGCTGTTCAAGTGATCGTTCCTCACATCACTGGATACCCGCCGATTGGGGAACCATTCGAGTGCGCTAGCCGGTTAGAACGGGCACGCTTCCGCCTCATCTACGAATGCAAAGGCCTGCTTGAAACGCACCAGGCTGAGGATTTCAACAAGGAGTCCTAGAGAATACATCATCAGGAGTTCATTCAATTATGCCACCTCTCTGCATATGACTTCATAAATATGCGAGAAGCAATGCCACCCATGGAGAAATGCAGATGTAGCGAAGGTCTTTATCCAGAGTTTCGTTCTCAGGTCCACCTCGCGTTGTAACGCCTTTCGCTACATAAAATGCTGTACAGGAAGGACCGGTCGCAGACGCCGACGAGCTCGTTGTGAAGTTCGTCGAGACGCTGCCGATCGGTGGCGTGATAATCCAGATCCCAAGGTCCAGGACCAAAGGCAGGCGTTCCTAGCGCATGTGGTGCCGCCAACGTTGGTGTATATCCAGGCTCACGATCCGCACATTGGGCTGATGTGCTGTATGTTCGTCGGCATGACGCTGGCATCGAGCGGCGACGTGTGCATAAGCCGGGGGCAGGCCGTGTCCAAAGGGCAGGAGCTGGGAATGTGAGTAGCCGCCGCGGACGTTGATGCTGGTACTGACGATGCAAGTTTCATCACGGCGGATTTTCATACTGCCTGGTTTTCCAACCACATGTCAAGCTGAAGTTTGTGGTTGAGCCACCATTTGAGGAGGGCCAGCCGATTTTACCTGTACATGGGGTGCTGGCGAAGTTTCCATACTAGACGTATGAGGGCTAGGTGGCCCGTGGACACCTTCATTGCTTTAGCTTCACTCACTTTGTTGTTCTCTGGGGAGGTTGGGGCCCGGGTTAGGCCTGGTCATTTTACTTCCCCCACCCCTTATAGATCCACCACCAAAAAATCGTAGTTGATGACCGTCAATCACCTATAGCCCGGCCTAGCCCGGGTTGAATCCAACCTCAAGTTGGAGGACTTGTTAGATACCATCGCTGTTTGACGGCTTGAAGAATCAGACTTCTCTGCAAAGTCACAATCTTAATGGCTGCCCTCGAGATGGTGATGAAGGCGAAATTTTCACGCACTGGGCGGTTCGCCGCATGGCCCAGAGGCCGAGAGTGAAAACTGGAAATTCAGTGTTGCATGGAATGTTTTCCAGCCATCGGACATGACACATGCGTTTCGACCAGATACATCTATGCCTACATTCCCACCTACATCCTGCCGCCTGTCAACTCCTCCACAAGCTGCCGCATCCGCTTCTGCGTCGTGGTTTCCGCCGCACCAGAAGAGTAGTCAATGTTCGCGCGCATCTCCGGCCGGAGCATCTCCTCAATCCCATCCGGCTTGTTCCCCGTGTCCCAAATACTGTGCCCATCCGCACCCCACGTAACCGGATCCTCATCCGACCCAAACGCCTTATCCAGCGCCTCTCCCAATTCCTTCTCAGTGGTAATGAACTCGGCAGCATGCATATACAGCGCATGCAGCGAATTCATCCGATCCAGCTCCTCCCTCCGCCTCTGCCGTTCCACATTCGCGGGATCAGCCTTCTTCACCGCGACCGGCCCCTTGTGCTCCAGGTACGCAATCAGCGCCTCCGACACCGACGGCCGCGTCAGCCGATCCGCCGTCCGCTCCCGCGCATGCAGCCGCTTCTCGCGCCACGCCCGGTTCTCAGCACTGCGTTGCCGGCGCCCGACATCGGCGGCGTTTTTCCGCGAAGCGAGCTCATTGAGACCTTCGGCGAGGTTGCGCCGGCGCAGGGCCGCCATGTCGGCTTTCCATTTTAGGCGCGCGGCGTCTGGGGACTGGCGCTTGGGCGCTGGCGTTGGCGTGTCGGCGGAGGTGGGTTCGGGTGCTGTCAGGGCGAGGTATTCGGGGGATGTCTTATTGTGGCCGCGGGGGAAGATGTTGCGCGGTACGGGGAGGACGCCTTTGATAGGTGCGGCGCGCTCTTGTGGGGTTTGGAGCGTGGTCGGGACGCCGATGAAGCGGGGTGATTCTGGGGGGTAGTTTGCGAGGCGGGTGCTGGTGGAGAAGCAGCGGGAGGAGGGGCGGAGGGACCGCATGGCGTGGGGAAGAGCCATGGCGGCGAGGTGAGGTGGACTGAGGTGAGGGGAGAACGAACTGGTGGCCGGAAGCGACGGTCTGTTGTCGTGCGGCGTCGTGGTGCGGTGGAAGTTGTGAGCTTCAGACTTCTGTCCGGATCAACGATGGGCCGCCAGCCTTGGCATTCTGCTTGCTCAACCCTAACCCTAAACCACCGCCGGTCTGAAAGTCTGGTGCCTTTGCATCACCATGAGCGATAAAGATATTGTCTTAAGTCGGTGATTAGACTTTTAATGGCCTCGCCATTAGCTCTGTGCAGTTTAGCTTTTGAACTGGCCTTGTTAACGATTAGCACGAATTTCAAGGCTGTTTATTCGGGCACTTTAAGTCTCGAAGTGAAGTTGAACTGCCGCGAAGGTTGAGGTTCAGAGAACTAGAGAAACCAGTGCAACAACTCCACTATTGCAGAGCGCGCATCGCAGCCGGAATCCAACATCCCTCCCGAGATCATGATAAGTTCTTGCAATAATTCAGAGTTCTGCTCTGATTCTGTCTGCTTCCTGCTCTTCGCTCCCGATATCACCGAGCATGCATTGGAGCCGTAGCCCCGCCAGACCACACACGGCTAGCGGCAACCAGCCACTCGAAATCTTGGCGTGCTCCGCTGTGAAAAAAGTTCAACGCCGACTTTTTCCTCCCATCCCCATCCCCATCAACTCCAACCATGGGCACAGGCAAGAAAGAGGCCTCCCGCAAGGAGCGCCAGGGTAAAACCGGCGATGGCATGGCCAATGTCAAGACCAAGGTGTGTACTCTTCCCACTATCCCGCTTACATCAACCGCTGACACCTGCAGGGCGAGAATTTTTACCGTGATGCCAAAAAGGTGCGCTCGCTCAACCGCCTGAAGGAGGGCAAGGCGCAGCGCAACGCCCGCGGCGAGATCACCCAGGCGGCGACGTTCCAGTCACGCGAGGTCCCAAACGCCCGCATCGAGCCGAATCGGAAATGGTGCGTCCGTCGTCGTCATCGTCTGCGTCCTATCGCTGACAACACAGGTTCACCAACTCGCGTGTCATCTCACAAGAGGCGCTGTCGTCGTTCCGTGATGCCGTTGCGAAGCAGACGAGCAACCCAAACACCTTCCTCCTCAAAACGAACAAGCTGCCCATGAGCCTGATCCGCGACGACCCGACACCGACGGTGAATGGACTGAAGCGGCACCATGCCAAGATGGTCGTTGAGACGTCAAGCTACGGCGACACCTTTGGGCCCAAGGCACAGCGCAAGCGTGTCAAGATTGGGCTCGACAGCTTCTCGGCGTTGGCCAGCGAGTCGACAACCATGCACGACTCGTATCTCGACCGTCTCGAACAGGCACGCCTGCTGCGCGGGAATGCCGACTCGGATGCAGAGATCGAGGACCTGACCAACGGGCAACTGGCGGCCCCGCGAGAGGCCATCTTCACAAAGGGGCAGAGCCGCCGCATCTGGAACGAGCTGTACAAAGTCATGGACTCAAGCGATGTGATCATCCACGTGCTTGATGCGCGTGACCCCCTTGGGACACGGTGTCGTGCAGTGGAGAAGTATCTGCGAGAGGAGGCACCGCATAAGCACCTGGTGTTTGTGCTGAACAAGTGCGACCTAGTACCGACTTCAGTTGCTGTAAGTCATCCTGAATATTTTCACACCCCTCTTTCCCCGCTCTCTTTCCATACCCCCCCCAATCAAGGCCTCCGCCCCCATTGTTTAGTCAAGGCTTCTTCCGCCTCGTGCCTCTATGGAAGTAATCTGTTACAACGATGGGAAAGCAAGCTCCTTTCCGCCGCCTTGTGCCGGCGGCCGTTTTGGCCGTCTTAGGACTGGAGAGTGATCCGTTGAGTTGAGGGCCGCCTGTCTGTGGCGGCGCTCGTAGTTACGTTTCATACATACCATTGTCCTTCGGCGTTCTTGACATTTTAAGATCACGCTGACGTATGTAGGCAAAATGGGTGAAGGCGTTGTCGCTCGAGTACCCTACGCTCGCCTTCCACGCGTCAATCACCAACTCGTTTGGCAAAGGATCCCTGATCGCGCTGCTGCGGCAGTTTGCGATTTTGCATGCAGACCGCAAGCAGATCAGCGCTGGCTTCATCGGCTATCCGAATGCTGGCAAGTCATCCATCATCAACACGCTGCGCAAGAAGATGGTGTGCAAGACGGCGCCGATTCCCGGTGAGACGAAGGTGTGGCAGTATATTACGCTCACACGGCGGATCTACCTCATTGACTGCCCTGGCGTGGTGCCGCCTAACGCGTCCGATTCTGAGCAGGACATTCTGCTGCGCGGCGTAGTCCGCGTCGAGGCAGTTGAGAACCCGGCGCAGTACGTCGCGGCGGCGCTGGCCAAGTGCCAGAAGCGGCATGTCGAGCGCACATACGAGCTGAAGGAGTGGGAGACGCCGGACCAGTTTCTGGAGCTACTGGCGCGCAAGACGGGCAAGCTGCTGAAGGGCGGTGAGGCGGATTATGATGCCGTAGCGCGCATGGTACTGCACGACTTTTTGCGTGGGAAGCTGCCGTGGTACACGCCACCGCCGACCGAGGGAGGCGAGGAGGAGGGGAAGACAAAAGACGGGCGGTTGGGGGAAATGAAGAAGCAGCGGCTGGACAAGGAGGGCGAGGGAGTTGAGGATGCCGGTGAGGATAGCGAAGAGTTTGGCGCCGTCGATCCGGCAGACATTGGCAACCTGGACGAAGAGTTCACGGGTTTCAGTGACGAAGAGTCTGGCTCGGCATCCGAGGGTGAAACTTTAGGAGAGGGCGAGGATGGGGAGGAAGGCGCAGAGGATGCCGAGGAGGGTGAGGGAGACGAGGCGGTGGGTGAGGAAGACGAAGCGGAGGGCGAGCAAGACGAAGCTGCGGGTGAGCAGGACGAGGCGGCAGTCGAACAGGACACAGCCGCCGTTCAACAAGACGAGACGGCTGTTCAGGAGGACGAGGAGCCCTCTGGGGAAGCGGACTCTCCGCCTCCTCCTAAGGTGGCCAAGGCAAAGGGACAGGGCAAGCGGAAGCGTTGATGAGATATGATACCCCAATGAATGAATGCTTGAATATCTGATTACAGTACTACTCGCTCAAAAGCTCACTAACGATATCCTTAATCACTCACTGCAGCTCCCTCCAGCCTTCTTCTTTGGCTTCGCCGTCGCAGCCGGGCTAGGCGCCCCCGTCGTCGCCACTGAGTTCCCATGACTATGTCCTCCCTCGGTATGTCCCATGTCCATGCCCTCCATACCCTCCATCCCCGCCGCCGTGGATGCCTCAGCCGCTGGCGCCGCCGCAGCCGGTTCCTTCTTTGCCGGCTCCTTCTTTGCCGGCTCCTTTACGGCCGGTTTCTTTGCTGCTGGCTCCTTTGTTGCGGGCTCTTTCTTTGCCCCCTTTCCCGGAAGTGGCACACCATCCGCCGTCATAGTCGCGTCCGGGTTGTTCGTCGTCTCGGAAATCAACTCCCCTTCTCCGATCCCGAATAACTGGCCGCGGGTTCCGCTGCCGCTGTTGCTGCCGCCACGAAGTCCACCCAACCCGCCTAGCCCGCCCAGCCCACCCAATCCGCTCCCTATCGAGGGGAGCCCGCCACCCAGCCCGCCGAACAGGCTGCCTAGCCCGCCGGTACTGGAGGCTGAGGTATCGCTGGTGGAGGATGTGGGGAAGAGGGAGCCTGTTGTGGGGTTAGTGTGGGATGTGGGGTTTGGGGGGGGGGGGGGGGACGGACCGAAGAGTTGTGGCAAAGGGGCGGCGAGGGTTAGGGGTGTGAAGAGGAGGAGGGTGCGCATTTTGGTGGGTTCTAGAGCGAGTGAGGCACTTGTGGGAGGGATGGGAGCGGGGAGTGGTGGTTTGAATGAGGGTGGGGGTGATGAGGTTGAATCACGAACGAGTTATACTAAAGCGCGGCGAGCCACCTGGGACGAGTGTGGTGGTGATGAGGGCGGAGCACGAGCAAAATGTACTGATGCGAGGCGAGTCACGGAGATAACTGAGGAGAACACGAGCTTTACATATCCCCACGCCCACACGCTCATCCCGCAGGCCCATCGAGGTTCCATATGCCACGCCTTCCACACACTTCTGAAGCTATCGCTCCACCGTACCATTCATCTATCCGCATCACGCGAGCGCGCCGATCACACTGGCCAAAAAAACCGCTCTTAACGATCCCACGATATGTCTTCGATCCGAGCGCCCCGGATATCGGCAGACCGACCCGGTGTCCTGGCAGGGCAATTTATCAAGGGTGGCCAGCCGATTCGCTGGGCAATATCGCTGCGACGTCTGACGTCGTGGGCTGGGCCACGTGAATTCGAGGGCTACCGCTAATATCTGCCAACGGTTATATGCGCTACTCGCACGTGGGCCGGTTAATTCTAGCGCATCGGTTTCTGGAGGCTGGTGTTAGTGGCGCAACGCTCGACCGAATAAGGGCCGCAACTCGTACCTCATTGCCCAGCGTCCCAGCTCAACCTCGTATATCCTATATTGCAAATGCCGCGTCCAATCAATCGGCCTTGCGCTACATAGCTTCGATTCGCGCGCGGATATCACGCTGCAAGGCCTTGGCCTCTTCGACATCGAACCCGTCCTGGCACAGCTGGGTCGCCAGCTCATTGGCGGCATTGTAGTCCCCGGCGGCGTAATGGAATTTGGCGAGCCACATGCGCGCCTTGCTGGTGTTGGGCGTGACGCCGACGCCGAAGGTGGCATCGTTGTCCGTCGGGTGCGACTCCTCCTGCGCAATGACGAGCTCCATGAACGCACGCGCCTCGCGCCGGTCGCCCACGCGCTCGTACAGCTTCGCAACTTCGTAGAGCGTGTCGGGATCGAGCGCACCGCCGGAAGCACGCAGCTCGGCCGCGCTCCCGCCCATCTTCTTCTGGTAGCTGCCGGCGACGAGCGCGCGCTTGTAGGCACGGATGGCGTTGGACAGCTTGCCGCCGCGCGCGAAGGAAGCCCCGACCGCCATCCACATCTTGGGATCGAAGGGGCGCAGCGCCGCCGCGCGCTGGTAGTAGTACAGGCCGTAGGCGTGCATCTCGAGAATCTCGTAGATTTGACCCATGCCGTACCACGCTCGGTAGTCGCGGCGGTTGACGTCAACGGCGCGGCGGTACGCCTCGAGTGCAGCGTGCGTGTTCTTCATCTCGATGTATTCGAGGCCCATGAGTGTCCAGGCGGAAAGGAATGTGCGGTCGAGGGTGAGTGCGCGCCGGAAGTACATGACCGCCTTCTCGTGCTCCGACATGATACTGTAGTAATTGCCAATGATGCAGCAGGTCTCGGGGCGGAACTTGTCGATGAGGGCGGCACATTGCGCTATGTTTGAGAGCTTGGCACGGTGTCCGAGCACGTAGAGCACGTTGCTGTAGCAGTCGAGGCTGTCGAGGCGGAACGGGTTCGAGCGCAGGATATCGTTGAAGACGGCGGCCGCCTCTTCGTAGTCGTTGCTATGATAGTAGAGCAAAGCGCGCTGCGATTTGAGGAACGGGCTTTGCGGGAAAAGCGCCAGTAGCTGCGTGAGCGCGGTGTGCACATGGGCGTTGAAGCGCATTTGCTCTTGGTTCGCAAAGACGTGGAAGATGAACGTCATGACGTTTTCAGGGAGTGCAGCGATCGACTGTTGCAGCTGCTCCTCTGTTAGAGTGGGATACGAAAGGACGGGGAGTGGTGCTACCTCTTCTGCGTTCGCAGTGAGTGCCGTGAGCTCCTGCCACACGCCCCAATGGAACGGGCGGAGGCGCGCGCTCTTGATGAGCCATTCCTTTGCCTGAGTCTCGTTCTTACCCTTGGCGAGGAATACGCCGTAGAGGTACTCGAGCCAGCCATCCCCGTTGCTGCCGGCGGCGTAGTATGATGTAAGGAGACCCTCGAGGGTATTGCTGAGCATGACCAGGTCCTTGTTGGGGGTCAGCGGGCCGTCGGCAGGGCCGAGCACCATCTCGCTCTCCTCATCCTTACGTTTCTCCCCGGCGAGGTATTTGGCGTAAAGCGCGAGGAAGACTGCTTTCTTGGAGAGGGCGGAAAGAGGTGGCTGTGGAGGAGTTGGCGGAACGGGGTGGGGGGCGGGCGGCGGAGGTGGGCGGGGAAGGAAGACGGCGGCGGCACGGTCGTACTCGCGCGAGTCGAAGAGCGCTTTTGCGAGGAGGAAGCGGGGGAGCTCGCGGCGTTCAAGGTGCGCATCGGGGGCAGGCGGCGGGTCGGTGATACTGTGTTCGCCTTCGGGGAGCGAGTTGAGCAGCTCGGCGGCCCTGGAAGTGGGAGAACAGGGAGATTAGCGGGGGTGTGAGGGGCAGATGGGAGATAACAGAGGATAGAGAGGAGATGGAGGAGGCGAATGGAGGAGACGAGAAGCTGATAAAGAGTAGAACAGAGCAGGACATACCATTTCGCGCCGTGATAGAGTCCGCGTTCCGAACAGCCTGTCACCGCATGCGCGAGATTGCGTTCGAGGTCGGCGCGCTGGGTGGGGGTGAGAGACATGGTGGGGAGAGGGAGGAGGGAGAGGGAGGAGGGAGAGGAGGGGGAGAGGAGGGGGAGGAAAGGTGGATTAAAGGCGTATGGCGAAGGCGAATTGAAGAATCGAGGGGTAGGAGAAACGAGGGAAATCAAAGAGCACTGCAGGGCGGATGTCGCGATGCTAGGCGTGGTGTTGAGTGTTTACTGTGATACCAATGTCCGGAGTTTAGCTGGGGTCTGCTGGCCACTCGTTGCCCGCGATGGCGCCTTGGCATCTGCACACTACCCCTCGGTGGTCTGTACACAACTCAACGCCTTTGCCTTTCCACTCTTCTTGATCTCCTCCTCTCTTCTCGTCTTCCCACCAATTTCTCTCTCCCGTCGTCTCGTCTCGACGTTTCGCCGTCTCGCTCTCTCCCCCTTCTCTCTCGTCTCAATCCCTACCCCCCAACCCGCCGTTATGCCTATCACCCGCGCCGACTTCGAGGCCATCTTCCCCCAGCTGGTGCAGGATCTCACGAATCACTGCTGCCAGTATGGTCTCCCCGAGAACGCCCTCGTCTGGTTCCGCAACGTACGCCTCTACTCCGTTTGAGGGAGCCGCGCTGACCGCCAGTCCCTCAACCACAACACGACGGGCGGCAAGTACAACCGCGGCATGTCCGTCGTCGACAGCACCCAGATCCTGCTCGGCCGCGATCTGACTGCCGATGAATACTTTAAAGCTGCCACCCTCGGTTGGATGATCGAGCTGTTGCAGGCCTTCTTTTTGGTTAGCGACGACATCATGGACAGCAGCATCACGCGCCGCGGCTCGCCCTGCTGGTACCGCATGCCCAACGTCGGCATGATCGCCATCAACGACGCCTTCATGCTCGAGTCGGCGATTTACATCCTGTTGAAGAAGTATTTCCGCACCGACCCCGCCTATGTCGACCTCATCGAGCTTTTCCACGACGTTACCTTCCAGACCGAGCTCGGCCAGACGTGCGACCTCTTGACCGCGCCGGAGGACAAAGTCGATCTCGACAACTTCTCGCTCGACAAATACACGTTCATTGTGATTTACAAGACGGCCTACTACTCCTTCTACCTGCCAGTCGCGCTGGCGCTGTACCATTCAGGGCTGGCTACGCCGCGCAACCTGAAGCAGGCCGAGAGCATTTTGATCCCGATGGGCGAGTACTTCCAGGTGCAGGATGACTATCTCGACAACTTTGCCGATCCAGAGGTGCTCGGGAAGATTGGGACTGACATTCAGGATAACAAGTGCTCGTGGCTGGGTGAGTCGTGAATGGCTTTGCGTTTTGGCGCTAACGTCGGCAGTGAACCAAGCGCTCAAGCTGGTGACGCCTGAGCAGCGCCGCGTGCTCAACGAGAACTACGGCCGCAAGGATAAGGCGAGTGAGGCCAAGGTCAAGGCGCTGTTCAATGAGCTGCGGCTGAAGGAGATCTACGAGCGCTACGAGGAGACGAAGGTGGCCGAGATCCGGGGGCTAATTGCCGCTGTCGACGAGAGCGAGGGCCTGAAGCCGGCCGTATTCGAGTTGTTTCTCGGCAAAATCTACAAGCGCAGCAAGTAATATACCCAACATCTGAGTGTCTGTCAGGTCCGGTTGATTGGCATGACAGTGGGGCATGCTAGTCCCCAAAGTTGAACTATCGAGATTCAGTTACCCCCGAGTTGAGCCATCATGATTTAGTCCCCCCCCGAGTTGATCTCAATCATAATCTGCTCCACAGGATCCCATGCCAACCCGACCATGCCTCCCAACGCGCCAAGACCCTTTGTGACGAGCGTTCCGCCGGCGCCCGTTATGGTGCTCTTGAAGCCCGGGATGCTGGAGACGCCCCAGACGATCTTGAGGGGCAGTTTTGCCGTTGGTCGCCCGTCATGGTGCGCGACGAATTCGAGCCGCATCTTCTTCCGTGTCGGAACCGCGGCCACATCCCACGTTCCGCGCTTGGTGACTGACCCGGGCGTTGTCCCAGCAAGAGCGGCGAAGAACGCCGCGCTTGCGCTGACGTTCCCACTGCCGTAGCCCGCGGCCACGAGCCCTGTCGTGCCGTGGACGAGCTCGAGGAGGTAGCCGTCGATGTCCTTGGCCCACAGCGCGCCCTCGGGCCCAGAAGCAGCCTTCCCGCCCGCGGCGACGATCTTTGCGAGCAGCGCCGCCGGGTCTGGCGATGCGAAAGTGAGTTTAACGGGCAGGTCGCGCGTCGGACGATCGGGCTTGAATTTCATGGGGATGATGGCCGGGCCCTGCGTGCCGGTCTTTGGTGTCATGATGATTTCATCCCAGCCGCCGAAGGACATGCGCGAGCCTTTGCCGTAGCCGAGTCCCGTGTAGAAGGATTGCGAAGCTGTGAGGCTGTTGACACCTAGTCCGATGGCGGTGATGGTCCCGGTTGTTGCGAAAGGAGTGGAGGCTGGGGGTCAGTTCAGGCAGGACATTAGGTGCGGAGGACGTACTCGCGAGGCTCGCGAGGAGCAGCGGGGTGAGCTTCATCGTTGTGCTGGCCGGAGATGTCGTGCGGGTGCTGGCATCTGCGTCCCTGGGGGGCGGCGCGCATTTTATGTGGCGGCGCGCATTTTATGGAGTATGTGTATTGCAACGGCGTTCTCGCTCGCGCGCATACCCGCTTTGGGCACATGTCCGCCCTGTCGCGTGGGCCTTGCTGCTTTGGGGCCGGCATGCCCTACCCGGGAGCCGACGCTTTGGGGGGTGGTTGCGGGGCGGTCTGTGCGGGCTGAGTGTCAGCCTTGTTGATGGCTTTGTGGGGTACACTGAGGCTCTGGCTTTCTGGATGTTGGTTGAAACCGGTCGATAATGGTTGGCCCTGCTTAGAGTCGTGGAGTATATGCGCTGATATGGACAACAACTGTGCGATAGACGCGAATGCTCAGATACTGCATCTGCAAAATATTATCAACGAGATTACCCGTCTGCGGCATGTCAGTCGCAACTGCACGTTGGTGCTATTCTTGACGGCAAAGGCTTGGTGATATCTTCCAGGCGCAGAAAGTGGTGAGTGCGTACCCGACTAACAGGGAGCCGTGATCGTTATGCAGGAAAGACCTTTTTGCTCCTTGCAGTTTCCAACACGTACTTCGTGCTGCGGACTGCTGTTAGAAGCTTGGTTTGCCTCCGAACACTCCCCAACTTGCCTGCAGTCCTTCGAATTTGATCAAGGCTGGTATTCTTACGCTCATCCAACCAGCCATGGACGACTCGGGCAGCGAGACTACTCTCTCTGCTCTCTGCCATGCTCCTTTGAGAGACTACGCTATGAGCCTAAATCTTTACTCCGGGCCGCAACTTGGGCGCTCACACCGCATCCTCCTCAGCCAGATTTGACGTCAATCACCGTCGTTTGATCAAAATTTCCTTATGAGCGAGCTGTGGGGCCGCCACGCGAGCGGGACCGTCGCCTTCAACGCTCTCTGTGCCATCCAACCGGACTTTCGGATCCGATTGGTCATGGCCCAGTATTTTCGCAAGCCTCAAGGTCAACAACCATCTCAAGGGTCTGACCGTGGAGTACGATAACGGCCTGAAGCTGGTATACGGTCGCATCGTTGTCCACTTTGACCCCCAGGTAAAGGTACTAAGACTGGACCTGCATCACCACGGGGAGATCATCGCAGGCCGTATCGAGATCAACAACTCCGGCACATGCAGCGGTATTCAACTCTACACTAACCACGGTCGCTCTCTCAGCGGCGACAAAGTCGGCATCACCCCGTCCACGGGATATATCCTTAAGGGCTTCTGAGGCTACTCATCACGCAACTATCGATTCAGCGTTCCAGGCCTGGGCTTCGTGTGGGGCTCCGAGGACGCTGACATGGAGTCGGTCGTTCAGCCGGCCCCTAGACTGCCCTTGGAACTGCCAGCTGCGAACGCCACCGGGCCGCCCACCGATGAACTGCCAGTTGCGAACACCACCGGGCCGCCAGTCGTTCAACTGCTTGAGAAGTTGCCTACCACGCCCGCGATTTCCACTCGGTCCTCCATCGATCTGTTTCGCCCAGGGCTGAGGCTGGCCACTAGTCGCGATGCAGAGCTAGTTGCCTGTATGTTGTCAGGGGTCATCAAGATCTTTAAGCTGGACATCGGGTGGGGTCATGCGTCGATTGGCACCCCAGCTTCCATTGACTGCACTCAAGTGCTGGACTGCTGCGCGGCTGCATTTGGAAACAGCTTGTCCTACATCAAAAATGGCAATGTGCACTCGCAGGGGAGAGTCTATGAGGATGGCGGAGCATACGCGATTGCTGCCACGCGGCAAGGCTCCGTCTGCTTTATCTCAGGAGAGAGCCTTAACTCAGGACGGAAAGTATATGCGCTAGAGGGCGGCAGTGCTTTTGAGATCTCCGACCCGAAGACCCTCCCTACCCTACACTCTGGCATCGCTACCATCGATCGTTTCTTGAATAAGATCACGGCTTTTTGGGCCACCTCCAATGGCGTCCTTGTTCGCGGCGTGATTCGTGAGAGGCCTCTCCAATTGACAGAGCCGTGGACGTTGCGGACTTTTGAACCTATTGCCGCTATTGACTGGCCGGACGAAATGATAGTGCTCTATATTGACTTTCACGGCGCGGTAATGGCCCATATGTGGTGGCAAACGGAAAAGAGCACAGAGGGCAGCATTGCGGCTCTAGATGGGCTTGAGGATGAAATTGCACCTGCTGGGAGCGCGCACCCGTATGGTGCCATCGTCGCAGTTGCGCTCGAGAGGGCTGCCGTCGTAGTGTGGATGGACACCAGGGGTGCCATCCGGAGCGCGTGCGGCCCGCACCGTGGGCCCTTTGAGCAATTCCTCGTTTTGGACGAAGGCATAGCTGCGCTTCATTCGCCTCTCGCCTTGGGCTGCGACGATGCGAGTTGTACGCTGCGACTCTGGTATTTGGGGCACCAAGGTGACCTGAAGTTTTTGCCGTTCCGCTACCGTACAACATGATGGGCTGGTGATTGCCCTGTCCGATGGCAATTCGTTGATGCTGCGGGAACACCGTCGGTCGAGCGCGGGGATATCATCAGGTCGCTAGCGCCCGCGGTTCAGCCTGATGAGAGGCATATTTATGCAGCATTTTTCTGTCCGATTTGAATTGAATCACTTTCATTTTCCCTGCAACGACGCTCTACCGCCCTCACCTGCAGTTAATGACTTGCGATTGGCATCTGTTTGTTTGTCTTCGCTTCAAGGTGGTACAAATCCGATGAGTCTGAACCACTCGTTTGCCGGGCCTTGCCTCGCATTGCTGCGCCGCAGCGGCAGCCTTCAGCACCCATACCAGTGCTGATTCCATCTGTCAACCATCAGAACAGCTTCATTTATCCTATCTCCGTCGGTGCTGGAAGACGTCTCAGCGAAAATGGATGACTCTACCATCTCACCGACCTCCACTGGTCGCAACACGCCATCCATCACTCTCGACTTTTCCCAAATCGACGTCGACCCCACACCGCCGCTATATACCGGACCAGACCTAGGCCGCCATCACCAGGAGCTTCTCGATAAGATCCAGATTTCACGTTACTCGATGGGGAAGCACTTTTCCATGACCGAAGCCATGGGCTTTCTGGGGCTTGAAGCGCGTGGAGCGGTCCGCACCAACGTCGCCTTTAACGACCTGTCCATCATCCAGCCCGACTTCTTGATCCAAGCGGTCGACGTTCAACTTGTTGACAACCGCCTGTCCGGCATAGGCGTAATGTATTCTAACGGTCTACGCATTCTGCATGGGGCCATAGATCGCCGCAATTCTTCGCAGCGGCTGACGTTGGCACTGCACCGCAAGGAGAAGATCATCGCCGCGTCTATGGAGTGCGACGAACGAGACCTTAGTGGTATTATACTGTACACCAACCGCGGGCAGTCGCTGGTTGTCCGTTCCAATGGGCCCACAAGCAAAATCGTCGACTTTGATCCTGGGCGTGGTCACGACCATCTGAAAGGCTTCTGGGGATTTCGTTCTCTGCCGTCGCTGGCTGGCCACGGGGACGTTCCGAAGCTTGGGTTTGTTTGGGGGAATCACTTCGAGTACGACGGGCCCGATATCGTTGTGCAAGGGGTCAGTCCCGATGCGGCTTCTCCGCAAGACCACATCGTTGCTCGCAGGTCACTCCCCTTGACGGTCCGCCCCAGCGTCATGCCCATGGTAACTGTCACCCTTGCCGAGTCTGGAGTCGACATATCCGACTTGCCTACGAGTACAATCGCTGCTCTGTGCACGGCAGCCGGAGATCTGCAGATCGCCTATGTCAAACGCTCTGGTATGTGGCGCATGCTGTCGCAACACCCCAGCTCCAAATGGGTGCTTCACCGAGGAGGAATCGACGCAAGCGGCGCCATCGCCTTCTCCGGGAAAGACTCAGCCTTTTGGATCAGAGCTGATGGTAGGGTACATTCCAACACGTCAATTTTGTCATTCGGGGCTAGCTCCGCAGAGCCTGAAGCTGGAATCTGCACTGTACAGCGGCGGGATGGGAAAAACTCCATTTTTTGGATTCGCCCCCTTGGATCAGTAGTGATGGCAACTCTCGACAGCAGAAACAACATCGACAGAGTGACCGAGATTGCCGGCAGCAACTCCGCCATGTCGAAAACGAACATTGTCGCCATCAGCCGTGAATCGGCCCACAAGGAGGTCTTCTGGGTGGGTTCAGGCGGCGCCATTTGGCAGAGCTGGTGGCTGGAGGGCCGGAAGTCATTTAGTTCCGGTAAGCTCACATCCGGAGGCGCAGCTCTCGACACCGGGCACATCACCGCCATCAGCCGCAAGCCGACACGGATGGAAGTCTTCTTCATCTCCCCCGCGGGCGCCGTCAATACCTACTCCTACACCGCAGGGTCTTGGAAGGAGCACAACATCGCTCCGGCACACAGCGCGCTCCCCTCCAGTGACATCAAAGCCGTGACACGCGCACCCGATTGCGCAGATCTGGTGTGGGTTGCCCCGGATGGATCGCTGCAGGGTGCGTTCAGCAGCGCGGGGGCCGAATGGACACGGTACCTCGTTGCTGAACCCGGTGTAGCAGCACTGCGGACGCCGCTCGGGTTCGCTGCTTGTGGCAATGTACTGCACTTGTGGTTTGTGTCTTTGGCCGGCGATTTAATGCACGCACAGTGGAGAGCACGGCATTTGTAGGAGTGATTTATTTACTAGATGTCAACAGTCTACTGAATTGTAAGGCCCGGCTCACCGAGGTCTATAATTTTCTTCCAATCTATTAATTCGCGACTCAAGTTGAGGTTCATGGTTCGAAAGAGGAATTCGTGCTCCTTCCTTCTCCATGCTATTTGCACCCATCCGACGTGCTACGACGGCGATTGCGAGGTAAGAGATGGCCATGTCCAATGTCATCTGCGAGCTGTTCCAGCAGATCGGAAGCTGATATTAACGGCAATAAACGATGAAGTTGGAGCTGCATACGGCGTACTCTGTAAACATTCGAAGAATGGATAGTGCTGCGCATGCCAACGTGATGTAGTGGTCAACGGAAATTAGACCTCTCTCATTGGTCCCGGAAGAGAGTCCGCGCGGTCGGGACTCGGGACTCCACGCGCACACGATGAATGCGCGTCATCTTGCTCCACTCTCAACTGACAACCTCCTTCCTACACCATACTCTTCGCCATCGTGAATTTCGTATTCAAATACCAAGTCTCCAACACTGCTGGTGCTGGAGAGACACATTGACCAAGTTCGGAGCGCCTTTTCTGAGCAAGTAACCTTATGCGCGTTCCTTGAAGCCGTCTTCGACGACTACTCATCTGCTGCGAGTAGGATCGTAGAACTATCCTACGGAAATAATGGGCGCTGTCGGCTCGCCAACTTGAGCTCATACTTAAAGTTTGCAATTCTTCCGAGCCCCGACGACGGTCGACGCCATGACTGCCCTGCAAATTGACTATCGTTTCTCCAATGCGGGATTGGACACTCCCCACGCGATGCTAACCTCCTTTCCTTAGCCACATGCCAAGATGGGTGGCCTTATTCTCAACGACATGCAGCATTTAAGCATACGGCAGCCCGCGGCCGCGAGCTTGCGCAAGCGTAAACGTGATGGGACTGTACGCGACCATATTTTGGGTAGCCATTGGCACCTGGCTGGCTTCCAGTGCCTACTGTCTCGTGAGAAACTACCGATTAGCGCGCAAGTCCGGCCTCACTGTCCTCGCCTCTCCCTTCAATCATAGAAATGGCCTCTTCATGATCTTTGTCACGCCGTTGGCGCCCTTCTTGAAGCGATGGCTCCCGAGATATCTGTACGAGGGCATGCAATTTACCGTCCATGGCTGGGAATTTGCCGACAACACCGAGTTCCACGAGAGGCTGGGGTGGAGCGTCATGCGGGCCTCGCCGGGCGGAGTTACACTGTGGACCGGCGAGTTGGATCTTGCCGTTGAACTGATGGCGCGGACGAAGGACTTTGGACAAGGGGACCTGACGGGCGTGTTCATGGGCTTCTTTGGAGAGAACCTCGTCACAGTAAGTGGGAGCCGTCACGCAGTGGCCATCTACTGATAGGCCCAAGTCAAATGGCGAGGCCTGGGTGCGCCACCGTCGCATCGTAGCCCCAACCTTGAACGAGCGCATCAGCAACCTCGTCTGGACCGAGGCTCTGGACCAATCGCGGCAGATGGTCGAATACGCGCTGGATCAACCGGGTGGCATAACGGACAACGTAATCGACGGCGTGTGCAGCATCGCGTTCAACGTCCTGGGATTCATGGGCTATGGCCTGAAAAAGCCTTGGACCGTGGTGCCAGGTCAGGACTCTGGCATGGCATATTTCGACGCCGTGCAGACCGTCACCAAAGGCCTAGTTCCCGCCGCCATTGTCCCTCACTGGATCATGCGCTTGCCGTTCATGCCTGCCGCATCCAAGAAGCTGGGGCGAGCTGTAAAGAACGTACCGCCTTTCACTGCTGACATGCTGGAGCGGGAGCGCGTGCTGCTCAAGGGCAAGACGGATTCACGCGGCAATCTGATGAGCATGCTGGTGCAGCTGTCAGACCAGGAAAAGCAGCTCGACGGGAAGCAGGGCGAAGTACGTCAGTATCTCTCCGAGTCCGAGATTACGGGCAATCTCTTCATGTTTACTGTCGGCGGCTACGACACGACGTCGAGTGTGCTCTCCTTTGCCATTACCGTCTTGGCTTGCTACCCCGAGTGGCAGGATTGGATCATTGAAGAGATTGACCAAGTGCTTTCCGGCGATGGCGAAGAGTTTGACTATGCATCCACGTTCCCGCGTCTGACACGCTGTTTAGCGATAATGGTATGTCGGTCCTCCCTCCTTCCAAAGAACGCTGCTCAGTCCACAGTACGAGACGGTCCGGATTTACCCACCGTTTGCGCACATTTCGCGGCAAAACCCTGCCGCCGTCACCCTCACCAGCGGCCCGCGTCCCGTCTACATTCCTGCCAAAACGGAAATTTTCATCAACTCGTACGCGATCCAGACGGATCCGCGCAATTGGGGCCCCGATGCCCGCGTCTATCGCCCCGCACGCTTTTTCTCCAGCGGACGGCCGCCGATTGGCGAAAAGCTGATCCATCCGCCAAAGGGGACGTTTATGGCATGGGCGGCAGGCCCGCGCGTGTGTCCCGGCCAGAAAATGTCGCAGGTCGAGTTTGTCGGGGTGATTGCAACGCTGTTTCGCAAGTGCAGGTTGGAGCCCGTGCGGGAGCCGGGAGAGACGATGAAGCAGGCGCGGAGCAGGTTCGAGGAGCTACTGCGGGACGCGCAGCCTGTTGTGACGCTGACGATCAAGGACCCGAAGAAGGTAGTGCTAAAGTGGACGAGGCGCTGAGCTGGTAGGGGAAGTAGTGTTCAAAATAATAAGGCTTCTGAGTGCGCAAAGCAGGACCATTTGGACAGGTGCCCAGATTCGAGTGGCTTCCATGCCGTGCAAGGTGACTGCCGTCCATAGGTTGGAAACGAGCAAAGGCAGAGCATGAAGGCGCGGCCCCCACGTCCAGGTATACTCTAAGATTTGGACGCGACACCATACACTTCAAACTCCCTCTCCAAAGAGGTCTTTTCGTTGTCCAAAGCTCACCCCCCATCACTAGGAAACATGTCTCTATCGGATAGCACCCTGGAAGCTCCCCTTGAGGCGCTCATGCGGATCCTCATTGGCGACGTACAATCCTTGGAGTTCCCAACAACAATCGGGTGGAGTACTGGCGGCGCGTACGCCATGCATCTTCACTCCATTAGGTCCAACAGCGCTCCTCCTTAGTACCTCCACTCTGAAAGCTACCACATTCGGGGTCGCCTGTCGGTAAATGAGTCTTATCCCTGCCCCTCACTGAGCGTCCTCGTCTGGCATCCAGGTGACGACATCCGAGAGCGTATGCTCACTTGGTACCCGAGGTCATACTCTTTGCTAGCCACACACAGCGGGCACAATATGCCCATTCTGTCGCATCTATATGGCTGCGCGGAAGTTCGTTTTGCCAACGTGGGCTAAAACTCCTTTTGCACCACACTCCAGTTTCCGTACGAAGAGGTCGTGGGGATTAAGGGCCTGTCGGTGATGTCCCTACGTCGCCTGCTCCTGTGCAAGCTGCGTCCGCCAATGGTTTCCAAAGTTGGCTCCTACAGGGGCACGGTCGAGGCTCGAAAGCCACTACGAGATGCGGTCCGGATTGCGGAGGAGATACGGTTCAAAGGCCCAAGGGCCCGTGGTTGTTGAAAGGGGATGAGTGATCAATGAAGACATCACAGCATCATAAGTTGGACCAAGGGTCTGTCCATAAACAAGTTGCTTAATTGTCAAAGAGATTGGGATCCCGAGTCTACTTATACTCGAGCCCTGTGGCTGAAACTGGGTAAGGTTGAACACAGCCACCGCATCCCAACACAACCATCCAGCCAAGTGCTCCGTATCGACTGTATCAAGGCGGGCCGCAATCGACAGCGCCGCAAGGCAGGTAAATATCTGGCCCGAATGCAATTCTGCACCAGGCGAATTGCCATATCCACCGTCGGGATTGGCGCAGGACTCGATACATGTGACCGCACGGGGAACATCGACGAGATCCAACCGACCAAGGAGCGACAGCCCATTCAACGCTCCGTACAGGAAGCGCGTGTCAGGCTCTCCATACTGATCGCCGAAGAACGTCCCCGTAGCCGGATCCTGCAGCCCCGCAATAACTGCTCCGTCAGTCCAGTCCACATCTATCCAGCAAACTCACACTTAGCAATTTTCTCCTTCCCCGCTGGCACTCTCGCCTCAAGCTCCTCAAATCCATCCACCAGCACCAAAATCTGCACTCCGCTCACAGTACACAGCATATGCGCATCATGTCCTGGAGCAGCACTCATCCCGCCCGACTCATGCAGACAGCTGAGCACGATGTCGAGCACCTCCGCGTGGGGCAAGGCGTCCGGCTTCCCGAGCAGGTGCAGCGCGGTCAAGCCCCAGTATAATCCGTTTAGTCGTAGATGTTCCGTCAACCAGTACTCATATTCGTCGCGCCGCTTGTCTAGCGTTTGAATGTAGCGCACGTGGGCGCTGGTGTGAAGTTGCTGTGGGGAGGGTGCCGAGGAGAGGGCGCCGCCGCGGCCGGGGCCGGCGACGAGGGACATCGTGGGTGTGACTGTAGGTCTTCAAGGCTTAGCAAGGCTAGTTCTGACACTGCCAGCCGGTAAGTGTGCTGCAATGAAGCTGTCTGGGCTTTCTGGGAGGTGGAGCAGAGGTTGACGTGGGGTCACTTTGAAGGTTGCTTGGTCTCGTCGAGCGAAGCTCGCGGTAAGCGAGGAGGGTGGTAGGGTGCGGGAAGCGGAGATATGTCGGATGATTCTCAAAGGGTTTACTCTGCTTGATCGGTATGAAACATATCCGCTCTAATGATCCCTCAGCCTTATGGCTTTGTACGTAGTAGATGAGAGTGAACTTTAACTTGAGTTGGCGGGGTTATAAACCCCGCGCCAAGCCGTAAATATATACTGCGAGGTGGGGCAAGAGCTTCAGCCACTCTTGTCACTGTACAGTAGCTCTGGACGAGAGAGGCGGCACTTGTGCTAGATCTTGAGGCCAACCTCAAGGAGTTACTGGGAGTAGATAGCCCCTAATCCATCCAAGGTCTGTGCCTTTAACTTAGAGGCTTTCGGCCACGGTTGCCTCGCAGGGAGCTGGGTGATGGTGGTGATGTTACACTGAGGACGAAAAAATGGACTGATGTTGAATAGGATAGGGCTTCACCGAGCTTGGTCTCAGTCTCGAGGGCATTCTGGTGGGAATTTCGCCGGTGTCGCACTCGTGAAATCAAGCACCATACGCACAAAGCTATCTATGCCTCCTCTTCCTCGTTGACAAACAGGTCCCAATCCTTGACCTCAAAGGTCTCCAAAATGCGGTCGCGCATCTGTATCGCCGCCCCGAGAAGCGGGCCCGGCTTGCGCGCCTCGAGGTCAACATCTTCACGGGCATACTCGTCTGCCACGTGTGGGACATTAATCGAAATGACAGTGTCGGTCTTCTGCGCCGCGAGCCGCACGAGCACCAGGAGGACGCCCATGAAGTCGGCCTGCGGAGAGCGGGAGGGCGTGGCACTTGGGTGTTGGGTAGCAAACAGAGTGAACGCTGGGATCGACCTACGGAGTGAGGTTAGGTGGGGAATGGGGCACAGACGAGGTAGTTAACGCGTAAAGGAGAGCTGTACTCATATTAGCGGGGCATACATACGGCATTTTCGCCAGCGCCGCTGGGGCAAAATCCGCCCAGATGCGCGTCTCGTCGGCGCTGCTGGTGACGATATCGGTGTAATGGAAACGCAGAGCGGCTTCATCCGAGCTGTCGTTCGGCTGGATGACGCGCTCAGTTATGTCGAAGATGATGCTCGTGAGGCCGGTGGTGTGGAGGTAGACTTCCTGGTTATCGGGAACCTGGCGGATGGTGCTGTGGGGTTAGATGGGCGCAGAGTGGAGGCTTCCGTGAATCTCACCTAACGTCCGCGAAGTCGCGGGGAAGGTCGGCTGTGAGGGCGCCGCCGAAGAGTGGGACGGTAGTGAAGGTGGTCATTGTGAATGTTTTGATGGCTTTGCCGAAGTGAGGTGAGGTTCGAGGTTCACAGCAGGCAGGGTATTTAAGTCTGGGGGAAAGCTCTAGTTCTAGGCAGACATGACAGACTCAATGCTCAAAGCTATGACTATTTCAACGCCTCATGAAGGATGCAGCTCGAGACGAAATTATTGGACAACTGAAGCAACTTTGGAAAGTGAGCGTTTCACATTCTCTAATCATCGATTTGGTCCTGCAGAGGCCTGTCTTTGTGTCGTACGGATGTACAGCACAGTTGATTGGTTTTTCCCCCACGTAAGTACGAGGTACAGTACAACGTTACTTCACACCCACGCGGTACCGTACTGATGCTTACTGACAGCCAGAGGGGTGGGTGGGACGACCCGAAGACCGAGTTTAGACATTTATCTGTCGCTTGATGTCGTCGCGTTGTTGTCGCGCACATGTCAGTGAGGAGGCGGCTTCTGCAGACTATTTTTCTTGTTCCCTCGCAGGCGCTTCTCCCCCGATACAAGGCCACAAAAGCTGGTGCAGCCTACTCCGCATGGACGGGAGGTACAGCACAGTCAAGCACCTCACGCAAGAAAATCGCCTTACTGTTTCGTACCATGGTAGTTTAAGCACGAACCACACGACTCTTCGAGCTCCGCCGGCATCTGCCTTCGGGAGGGGTGCAGTAATGTACAAATCCGCAGTGGTCAACCGACATGATGGGAAAACTTTTGAGAGCAGGCCTCGTCGACACCCAGGGTACAGCGGAGCGGACAATGGTTTTGCCAGCTGGCCACCTACCCTTCCATTCATACTGCGGTAAATTTAAGCCTTGATTATTGGTGGACGCATCGCCATGCAGTATGCATGTAGACTGCAGAGGCGCGTTGGCATGTTAGGCTTGCGCCTGTGAAGAAGAGGAGTTGGGGCTGTGCCTCTGAGGTGGAGGGATCAGGCTGCGCCTTTGAAGAGGAGGAGTGGGGCTCTCATTCCCTTCCCGTTCACTCTACGCTCAGTCAACTTCAAAACGCACGCTTCACCATCATCGGGCCTTTCTTCTCGACTGTTCGTACAACATCTTCTGCGATCATCGGATCAGGAAGCTACATCATCGGTACGAACACACTTCTTTAATCCCAGTCTCCTCTAACTCGCGTATAGCCCGAAGCCAGTAAGGCCAGGCAAGCCAGGAACCACCTCAGGATCATCTTTCTCAAAAGCTGTTGCTCTACTATCACCGTCTTACACCACACCACGCTGCCGGCTCCCTCTAAAGTGTGCAGCCCTGCGGATGGCGTCAAAGAGGCCGAGGCCAGACGATTTGATCGAACCGTCGAAAAGGCTGAGGCTCTCATCACCGGGATATGGAGTCTCGTCTTCCAGTGAGGATAGTCTGCAACCCAACAATGAGGGAGGTTCTTCGTTCGTATGATCTGCCCAGTGGCCTACAGAGATCGAATGCAAATCCACTGACATTGTCAAGCTATCCAATACTGGCACAACCGTTGTTCGGAGCCCGCCGGGGATCCGATTGAAGCATTCGCAATACACAATAGGATGGATATGCGCACTCCCTATCGAACACAAGGCTGCACGGGGGATGCTGGACGAAGAGCACCCAAGTCTCCCTCAGAATCCATCAGACGACAATGTCTACACGCTTGGCCGCATTGGCGAGCACAATACGGTCATTGTGGGCTTGCCGGCAGGGTTAATGGGCACCTCCACAGCGGCCTGGGCGGCTAGTAAAATGCAGGCGACTTTCAGCTCGATTCGGTTCGGCCTGATGGTGGGCATTGGAGGTGGTGTGCCGAGCTGCAAAAATGATATTCGGCTGGGGGATGTTGTTGTGAGCCAACCATCCAATGGCCATGGCGGAGTAATTCAGTACGACTTCGGGAAAACAACACCAGACAAGTTTGAGCGGACTGGCTTCCTGAATTCGCCTCCCATCGTCTTGCTGAATGCGGTAGCGAATCTGAGGGCCAATTATGATCTGGGAGGGAAGATCTTGTGCCACCTTACGCAGCTGTCCCGTCAACCTTTATTTGCACGGGAGAATGCCGGACCGGATGTTTTATACCGCGCTGACTACAACCACGAGCGACCCGGTACTAGTGATTGTAGTGAATGCAAGACGGACTTTATCAAACGGCGACAGCCACGTGGTAATGATTTTGTCATTCATTACGGCACCATAGCATCCGGAAACCAAGTTGTGCGAGATGCCACGACAAGGGACAGACTCAGCAAGGATTTTGGAGGCGTTCTTTGCTTTGAGATGGAGGCGGCGGGGCTTATGAACCATTTCCCCTGCCTTGTTGTGCGGGGCGTCTGCGACTATGCCGACTCGCATAAGAACAAGAGCTGGCAACCGTATGCGGCAGTGACGGCAGCTGCGTATGCGAAAGAGATCCTGTTGTCGATACCGGCAGCCGAAGTCGAGACAGGATCATCTGCGGTTGAGGTGATGAAACAAAATCTCGGTAAGTGGCTTTTACCTTTCTATGATGGTAGTTGTCATACGGTATGGAAGAGAGGGCTAACCGCTGTCGTTAGAATTCAATCAGGTCCTCGGTAAACTACCCACTGCTGTGGATACGCCGTTCAATGTACGCAAACGAGAACACGACACTGCCTGCCTTCCTGATACCCGTGTCGCACTTCTCAAGCAGATATATGAATGGGCTGATGGCATGGACTCCCCAAATATATTCTGGCTGAGCGGGTTGGCCGGTTATGGTAAGTCTACGGTTGCGCGTACAGTGGCTGCCAGGTGTTTCAAGAAAGGCCTTAGCGCCAGTTTCTTCTTCACCAAAGGCGGCGGAGATGTTGGCCACGCCGGCATGTTTGTTACAAGCATCGCAGTGCAGCTTGCAAACAATGTGCCGGATCTAAAGCCGGTCATTTGCGATGCCATCGCCAAGCACAGCAACATCGCAAGCCTGTCTCTACGCGAGCAGTGGGGCCGTCTTGTTCTCGCTCCTTTATCGCTGTTTGGAACCGATCAATCCTCTCCAACATTTCTCCTGGTTGTCGACGCTCTTGACGAGTGCACAAATGAGAGCGATGTGCGGATCATTCTTCAGCTTTTCGCCGAACTTCGAGGATCGCACCAAACCAGGCTCCGAGTATTTCTGACGAGCCGACCCGAAGCTCATAT